>JAGFMF010012298.1:5637507-5791815 GCA_019455555.1 Galemys pyrenaicus
CTGCTCCCCTCAGCAGTGTGTTTCTGTCAATCTGCCTGTTCTGAGTCCTGTTCTGTCTGGTGGATTCTCTCACCACCCCCACACCTCTGGCCTGTACCCCAGTGCTTGTATGCATAAATAAATAAATCTTTAAAAAAAATAAATGAAGATTAAGCATCATTTTTAAGGGCTTTAGGACATCCCAATGATAAATGAGCATTGGTTTCAACTTCAAGTCACAAGCTGTGTTAGCTCCTAACAAGAGATTCAACCTGTCCTTTGAAGCCAAACATTGTCTTCTCTCTAGCTATGAAAGAAGTAGATGACATTTTACTTCACTATAAGGCTGCTTCATTTATACCATTAACATGTTTTTAGTGCAGACACCTTCAATTATCTTAACTAGACCTGGAGCTTCCATACCATCTCCAGATATTTTACCTTGAACTTTTATGTTATGGTGACAACATCTATCCTTAAACTTCATGAACCAACCTCTGATACCTTCAAACTTTTCTTTTACAGTTTTCTCACTTCAACTTTCATAGTGTTAAAGGAATGTTGTGACTGGTTTGATTTTCTATCTAGATCACTGAAACTTTCTCTTTTCAGCAATAAAACTGTTTTGCTTTCTTATCATTTGTGTGCTCACTACAGTAGCACTTTTCATTTTCTTCAAGAAGAATTTTTTTCTTTTCATTCACAATTTGTCTAAATGGAACAAAAGGCCCAGCTTTAAGCCTCTTGAATTTTGACATGTCTTCCTCACTATACCTATTCACTTAAAGTTTCATTTTCACTGCAATGACTTTTCCTTTCACTTAAACACTTGTAGGTCATTGTAAAGTTATTAATTGGCCAGCCTCCAATATTTTTGTGTCTCAGGGGATAGAGAGGCTTAAAGGAAGGAAGATGGTGGAGATGGTTGTTAAAATTCAGAACATAAATATTTAAGCTTGACATCTTATGTGGGTGCAGAATAATTACAATAATGACATCAGAAATCACTGATCACAGATCATCACAACAGATAAAATAAGAAAAAAGTGAGAATTCCCAAATGTAACAAACATGAAGTGACTAGCTGTTGTTGATAAAATGACTCACTCAATGCAGGGATACCACAAACATTCAATTAAAAAAAATGACATGTACAAAACATAGTAATGTGAAACAGAAAATAGTGAGTCATACCTGTATCTTTATGGCACAAATAAATTATTTAACATTTTTGAGTCTTGACAGACAGAAAGCTAAAAATTGTAGTTTGGGACAGGGTTGAGATCCTTGTGTTGATAATAATGATAATGAAAAAATCAATTAAAACTTTTTAAAACCAATAAGTAGAATATTTACTCAAAAGGAAGACTATAGGATCTCTCTCTTTACTTTGGTAATTGTGAAGGGTATATGTTAAGTGTGTGAAGACGAATTCCCATGGAGGGTGAGGTTTGGAATAAATGACTAAAAGTGATGATCTTGATTTGGGGAATCATCTAAATAAAGATGATTTGGCAATTTTGTTAAAATAATCTGTTTCTGGCAAATGTGGAGCAGAGGAAAAGGCAAAATGGTTCTAGGAAGACATGACTGATTTAGAGGTTAACAGAAAGAATTCTGTTCATCTTAGATTTATTAAGTTTTAAGTAATAAGTTGAGAACAATCAAGTCTATGTATCTCGTGTATTGACAGTTTTCCAATAAGTTTGATATGAATTAGATAATCTAATCTAAGAACACCCCTAAGAAATACTCAAAGTGTGTGATCAGCCTCAATTTTCAGATTAAATATAAAAGTGCAAAAGATTAAGTGATGTGCTCAAGTTTACACCAATAAAGGAGTTGGTGCTAGAACTTTTGCCTAGAGATAATCAAATTCTTCCTACGTACATTTAACATGATATATTCTGAATATTTACTCAGATATAAAATACCATACTAAATGAGAGATTTGACTAAAACCTGTAGAGAAAAACTAAAATAAATTCAGATACTATCACTAGTATAATATTTAGATGTCGGGATGTATCCCAGTTTCAGAACTATTGTTGCTACTTTAACCAATGGGTCTAATATGATTGAGATTTAACCTGCCTGGTTCTCAGGTTCCCTATGGAGGTATTTCCTGAAGTCTTAAGAAATTATTTTATAAACAAATTCAGTTCTCACTACTGCTCCTAATTTTAAGGAGAAAATGGAGTCCTTTTCATTGACATTTCAAATAAAGAGGTGCTTAATGAGACAGGCTTCTGCTTTGATGAAGTATATTCTTGGCATAGGTTCGTGGGGACAAACATAGCATATCAATAGGTCAAGAATATATCCCATCCTTGTGACGTTAGACTGATTCATTTGGGACATTAGATAAATCTCATTTTTCCAAATTTCATTTCTGAGATAACCTTAAAATGAGCTACATTATGAGATTGAGAGAGTATGGCATTTTTTAAGGTCAATTTGTCCTCCAGCAAACTACATAAGCAAGGAACAAAAATTTATTTTATTTTACATATATCTACACTGTTTTTAAAGGTTCCATACCAGCTTATTTTTGTTTTATAGACTATGTAGGGCTTTTCCTTCTTTTTTTTTTTCCCTGTTTGTTCTTAAACAATTAAATAGATAGATACATCCTAAATGGATAGATACCTTATAGGATGTAAGGTTTCTAGGTCTACAGAGACTAAGTCAGGGGTTACTGATTCTGAGAATCAAAATGTGGGGAAAATATCCTTTAGAGGTATGTTATTAGAGGGATAGAATCCTCTGAAATTCTGATCAAAGTATTCAACCTGGATTTGTTCAATTTTTTCCTAGCTCTGATTACATTTGACCATTGACTAGATTGTAGAAGATGCCATTTATTCAGGGGGGAGGGTCATTCCCCCTTATTTACGTCTCATTTCATTTAGTATGCATGGTGGGCATGGTGCCACTCTGACTTTTAACCCTAATGCAGGGAGCACACAAGTTGACTGGGAACCTCTAGGGAAAATCAAGCTTTAATGACAATTTGAGTGTAAAATCTGGTCTCTAGAAGAAAGGTCACCATATCTGCATAGCCCCTGGAGTCAGGCTTAGAGCCCTGTCTGCCTTCAAATAAAAAAAAAGCATTTTCCTGTGTCTTAAGGCTGCTTTACTTTGAGGTACAAGGAGCACATGACAGAATCAGGGGAACTGAGTGATGTTTGTGCATGTTTGACTGCACTCTGCATCCTAAGAGAAGACTTTGGAGAAACCCAATCAATACTACAAGCATGTCCTGGACAGCAGCAATGCTGTTTTCATTCTGTTACAATAATGAATTGAAGTCTCCCAACAGCAGGTATAATAAGCACTACTCAACCCTTGATATTCAATCACCTTTAACTGGTTATATCTATCTAAAATTCACTGTTAACTGTGGTTTTACAATACCCCATTGGCAACCTTTTATGGCTCTCTCTGCACAAAAATGCAAAAACATCAAAAATGCCTCTTAGTGCCATATACTCAGTGCTTCTCTATATTTGCTAAAATGTTTTCCATTTTTTATTTAAAGTCCAGTGGAAAGCATTCAGACATTGTGCACAAAATGAAGTGGTTTTGCCTTCAGTTTGAAATTATTTTTGCCATTACTGTTAGCCTACAGTTCATATCTTCAACATTTCTGGTTGTGAAATGATTTTGTGTTATCTAGATCCCCTAAAGCAAGATAATCTTTCACAAATAAAAATGAAAAGAAACCAATTTTTTTTTTTTTTTTCACAAAATTGACTTGCATTTTTTTGGGGTATCTGATTACTTTTTATTTATTTAAAACATTCTTTTTTTGCTACAGACTGAAAAGGATATTAACAAATACAGTGTATGTATAGTAGCAGTGACCAAGTCTTTCTACCTTACTTAGTAATCCAAATGAAAAAAAGAAATGAGGCTCATAAAAAATTGTGATAAAATCCACATCCTGGATAGAATCCAGGTTTAAAATTCACATTCTAAATATGAACACCTAAATCTTAACATATTTAACCAACTCTGTTGGTTTTAAAATTCTTATTAAATATAGAAAATCTTTTGTTTAGAGTTTATTCAATGTTTGAATATGAATAACTGGTCTTTCAAGCTAATACTAGGCTTTATCCAATTACATTTTTAGCTTTTAAGTTTTCAGTTTTATCAAATTCAGAATGTTGCATGTAAATGGGATTATTTGACCCAAATCAGATCTGCACAGGGGGGTTAGTGATCTACAAAGTCGCTTTGGTTTATAATCACTTTATTTTTATTTTTAATTTGATCCATTGAATTTTAGTAGATTCTCTGAAACCTTAATTTTACTGCATAAAATGCATAACAAGACTAAAAAAACACAAAGTCAAATTGGTTATCAGAATAGACAGATGCAGCTTAAAAATGTTTTGCTTTGTTATACAGGATCACCCAAGTATAATCTATTTTTACCCAAATATCAGAAATAATCACAATACTTAAGGACAATGATGGAAGCCATTCTTGTAATAAAACATACAAATTTCATTATTCTTGAAAATATTGATATATATAAGCAGCTTAATAATATGATAATATGTATTAGCTATATTAGATGTTGTGAGCAAGATTTAAAATAATACGTTGTAAGTATCTTTTTATCTTATATACAGAATAGGCTAGCTTCTACTTTCAAACAAATAAAAAGCTAAAAGTTTCCATCAAAGCAAGGGTGGTAAAACTAAGCTTAGCTTTTATAATAAAAATAGTGTCAAATTCAATTTCCCTTTCTAGTACCAAGTAATTCTGAAATGTTTTGAAGTAGCACCAGTCTGAAGAGTAATGCAATCTGCAAAATATCACCAATATTTTCAAACATGTGGTAATGATTTTCCTCACACTTAAAAGTAGACCCAGTTTTTAACAATAAGCACAGTTGCTATAGAAAAAAATGCTAATTTGGACAGGTTTGCTAGCCATTTTTTATTATGTTTAATGAAAGATCACTAACTTCTTCTAATACTTCAAAAGACCACCACAATTTGGGGAGGGGAGGTGCAGTAATCACTATAATTCTTATTGCCCAAGCAAAGAGTAGCAACAGTAGGTTAATAAATTAATAATTAGGTTACCCATATTTACTATACTTATAATTTTAACAATTATTGATCCCAAAATTGGGGTACTTATGTAGTCTATTTTCTGGGACACAGGATTTAAAAATATACTGCTTTAACAATGTCTAGAATATGAAATATATATTTTAGTCTATAGAAAATAAACTCAAAAATAAGAACATGCACAATACTTATAAAGTATGAATTTTTTCCCTAACTTCTAACGAAACCTAAATTCTATGAAAATTTGGAAATGCATTATAATTTATCTGAAAGTATTATAAAGATAGATGAACTAGTAGAATGACACTTGCAGTAATGAAATACAAAGGTATGGGAGGAAAATTATTGAGGTCCAGAAATGACTGATTTCATGTTTGTGCTAAAGAACATAAAATAATATTCATTTTCATAATTAATCAATGACTAGAAACATTAAAAAGTTGTTAAAAGATTTTGAAATAACCGTTTACTTTTTGGTATACTTTCTTTCACAATGTAAAATAAAATTCATTGAAGCTCAGTCACTGTAGAAAAATGTTTCATAACTAGAACACAGAAGTGATTTAATAAGTTCTATGAAAAGTCAATTTGCATGAGATCAGCACCTAGCTTATAACGGCTGGTAATGGATTGTTGGCTTGATTTTATACCATTTGACATCAGATTACAATACACTGAATAAATGTTAACCTATAATCCCTTTAGTAAAAGCTAGCATTGTTTGTCTTCCCTTTTAGAGACCACATTGATTTTATTTTATTGGATGCTCAACCACTGCACCTTAGATTGATTACTTTGAATTAAATGTGCAGAGAACATTTTTATTATTCTAAAACAGCAATCTGAACATTAAGGAGATGCCACTTCCTCCCATCCCCTCTGTACTGCAGAATGTATACTTAGTCATATCATTTGGATTTCTTTAGTTTTCCCATTTTGTTTCAGTGCGGCTGTGATACTGACCCCTACTCTGCCCCTATGACCCTTGACCCAGACACATCTGACCAGTCAAGGCTCAGGGGGTGGCAAATTAATAGAAGCCCTGCTTGTTAATTGCATAAAAGAAAAGCCAGAGAATTCATCACCTCAGTCATGGCCATTGCTTCCCTTTGACCTCCTTCTCCCACAAGGATTTTGCTGGTGGTCACATCTGTGGTTTTCCTATAACCTACATATTTGCCATATAATTATTCAGCATCAAACCTTATTAATCAAATCGATGCTGTGTTTTAAATGGAAATTGCGGGATTAATACAAGCATTCATTTCATCCTGAAAATCTTGATGGCTTTAGCACATGAAATCCAATTGGAATATAAAAGAAGGGATGGAAAGACCTGATTGAATTAGAGGAGGCATAGTGCACATTAAATTACATATGCCAGCAGGGTTCCATGCTTTTATAGTAAAATATTGCTTTGGAGTCCATACGTCATATACTGCTTGTGATTTTCTGTTACTCACTAGCACTCTCAAGATCAGCAAGTACATAAAAGGATTCCATACTGTTAAAGAGGTCTTTAAAGTATCAAGTATATCTTCAATAAGAAAAACTAAACAATTTCTATAAACATCTTATTCAATGTAACAGATAATCACAATAAGGTATAGCTAAATCTAAGTATGTATTCTATTAAACTATGTTAGACATCTCTTCCTGGGATGGAAGAAATTAATAAATCTATGAAATCAATGCTCAATATACTTTTTTTTTTTTACTCCAATGTCTTTACCTAGTTAGCGGTCAATAAAAAATAATTGAATAATAAAGAAAAAACATTTTTATACAAGTCTTGGGAAACTATCCATATTTATTTGTTTATTATACAACACACTATTTGAGATTGAGACTTGAAAACCAAATTCACAGCCAGACTGTTATTGACAAGTAGTACAAAGATATTAGCAGAGTTCAATAGCTTTTTCTTTGGGGTTAACCCTGACCTAGTACAAGATTAGCACAAACACATCAATAACCTTAGAAAATAGGCAAAATTATGTTGTTTAATGCTTTAATTTAAAATTTTGGCACAATTCTATAAACTACCCTCTCCTACAGAGATTTTCTTGCTAAGTTTTTATCTTTGTGAACATGAAAGAAGTGTATTTTTGTATTAATAGTTTTATTATGGATGTGCCTAAGCTGTTAGTACTTTAGTACATAACATTTGAAAGTAATTTAAATGTTGAAGTTCAATAATGATTTTAAAAAATGTCCAATAATTACAAATTAGTAGAACAATTTGGTTAGAGGGTATTTGGTAAGGGGGAATAGAGTTCTTACTATTAGAAGTTATATATCAGAAAGACATTCCTATCGTAATTTCACAGTTTTATGTAACTTTGCCTCACCTAAAATAAGTTTAAACTCACTTTTGAGATTAAATTTCCTTCCCTCTTCCTGCATCCTTGTATTCCTCCTCCACTTTCTTTTATTTTCCTTCTCAGTTTCCCTTCTCCCCTTCCTCCTCCTCCTCCTCTCTTCTTTTATAATGAAACTAAAGTCTTTCCATGATGACATCTAATAATTCATCTTCACCATTCTGTGAGTTAGAATAAACTATCCTCCTCTAGACAAAGACATGCTCCTGACATACACCTTGTAGTATTTTGTCTTTATCCAAATTAGAAAGAGGATCACTTTATCAAAGTTCACAGAGTGGGAGGTAGATTTTAAGCACTGTTATTCTAAGAGTTAGGTGTCTTTGCAGAGTGAACAACCTGTACTACCACATGCGGCAGATGTACTTTCTATGAATTCCTAAAGTCATATGGAAATCCTTGTTTTGCATCACTTATAAATAGACTATGTTTACTGTTTAAAGAATAAATAAGAACTCAAGTAAATTATAGAGAGAAACAAAATAGGAAGAAATTCTGATTAAGGAGAATTTTTCTGTGGAATATATCTTAATGCTAACTATCTGCCATTCAATTTTGTTACTTTTTTCATGTTAGAAGTGTTTGGAGGTCAACTTTTTTTCTTTTAGAGAATGGAAGTGAGGTTTCTATAGTTGGTGTAAGTGGGCAAACTGTATAAATGTGTAAGAATGCCTTTAAAGGATCCATGTCTATAGTAGTTTTTTTTAACCTACAATTTTTAAAAAAATTTGAGTGATGTATTATTCTATAAATTCCTTCTTAACATAGGAAAAAAAAGTTATCCAGATGATGCTTATGGCATAGTATTTATGAACTCACATGTTACAATCATGAAAACAAACTTCTATTGTATATTTTGTAACACGTTTAAAATAATAGTTTGACCCTTTCCAAAATCATCGATTTTACCCATCAATATTTATGTATACCTTATTTATAGTTGTAAAAGACAATTTGATGTAAAATGAGTCTACTTACCATCCAGCCAGAGGACTTTAACAATTAGTTGATATACTAATACTGATATATTCTATCTTTTAGAAATAAATAATATCACATATCCTTCATTGCAATTACTATCACTCATTATTTACACATGACTGAGAGTTTGGTTGATCTTGAAATAAACTCAGAGTTATAATTTTTCATCAGGATTCAAATGGGAGCTAAAATTAAAATAAAATTCTTTATTATGACTGAAACTGCTAATCTAATATGGTATTTACTTTTTTTAAAATTACATGCATGAATAAACATGGGTGTGTACAAGTGTATGTGTATTGTATATAAACAAGCTTCTATTTTCCAGAGATAGGTAGTAGCAGTGCTTTTATTTGAGATAATATTTTGAAAAATATGTTCTACCAATCTTTTTTTGTTAAAGTGTAAAATGAAACCTTTAGTAAATAAAAGAATCAATTTTCTATTTCTCTCCATTGGTAAAAGTGTGAAAATTTCCCTTTTGCCAAAAAAAGTACTCCTCCTTCATTTATGAATTGTTTTTTATTGTTCATTTTTGTTAATAGAAAAAATAGATTTGAGTATACATATGGTGTGTTAAAAATGTTTATAAGGTAAATGAATATAGGAAACTGAAAATTTCACACTAATAAAACTAAGATAACTTTTAGTTTAAATTATGGAACTGATTTTTTCAGTGTGACAGAAGAGCTAAGCATTTTGTGTCTCACTGAGACTTTGCATTCTCTTTTCTAGAACAAGTTAACATTTTGTTTGTTCCTAACATAAAGATAATTATTTGGTGTATCTCAAGTGGAAGACGTAGGAAAGACCTGAAAAAAAATCTAGTTCTTTTCATTATAACACAGAGAGTCTGAAAAAAATAATTCCTGCTTGATTCTATCATATGTAGATAAAATGAAAGTGAAAAGTGAAGAGTATTAAATATTCAAGAGAAAAAAGTTTTTAAAAATCTGTTTTCTTTTTTTGGGGGGGACAGATATATACAAAAGAAGTAGGAGAGGTTTGGGTGTCTAAAGATATATAAAAGCCTTCCCATCATGAGTACATTCTCCATATGATCTAATGAGAGACTTCATGAAACCACATAACAGTATTTTAAACATTTTCTTAAAGTTGTACAATAGTTTAAAATTCATAATACTATCCCCTTAGGTTTGGCAATAAACCATAGAGCCAAGGAACATTTCACAATTAATTGAACTAAGTTGTTCTAATTATATCAAACAGACCTGTATTTACTGTATTGTTATAATCATTTGCTACCACTTGAGTTATGAAGAACATAACTCCTTATTATAGCAGGGACTAATCCTACTTGAATGAAGAATGTTGCTCAAATTCACTTACATTGTCAATATCTTGTTGAAAAAAGGGAAATTTTTTAATGTTGTATCATTGGGTGATTTTTGTAAAATTAAATTATTTTAAAACTGTGTGGATGTATGATAAATAATTTCAGCATTCATAAAACATGGCAATAATTATCCAAAGAGTTAGCTTTAGGAATATGTACATATGCTTATTTTCAACATTTTATTCCTTCTAAAACTCAGTTTAAATCCAAAAGATTGAATTATCCAAGTTGTTAAATTATTGATTTTATGTGACATCATTTCATTCAGTATTTTATTTGGGGATTGTGTAATAATGATCTAATTTTGATCCACTTTGAATACCAGTGAGAAGCTATATTCTCTGTAAAAATAGAACAAGTATTTATATATTTTGGCTGAACTATCTCAACACTATGAAAAGTTATTCTTAACAATATGCAGTGCACATTTCAAGATGATGTCTTTCTTCACAATTGAAGAAAACACATCTTTTTTGCCAGTTGCCTTACATAATAAAGTGAAATGCTTTAACTTGTCAATGTATTCTTCTGATAAGGAGGTAAATCACCTACATATTATTCTTATTATGTGTGTGTATGTGTGTAATATAACAAACTACCATTAAATAAACAACAGTTAAAGGATAATCTTTTCTTTCCTTAACGGTAGAGTACAATGATAATGAAAAGCATGTTCTGAGAAGAGTCACACAGATAACAGGCCATAAAACATAGAATGATCCAGTGAAATCATTCTGAAACAAAGAACTGATAAAAGCTAGACATTTTTCAGTGAATACATCTCCAGTGTACAGACAATGTTTAACAAGAGCTTTTTCAAAAGTTAGGTGATAGACTATTCAAACTGTCCACAAAGTCCAAATATCAATTGACTGTATCCTGTGCAAATGTAAGCAGTGCAAATGGACTTCATTAATTTACTTTGGAGGCCTATGGTGACCACAGGACTTGATAAGTACAGATTACAAGGTCTTATTTTTAAAGTGGGACTTTTAAATAAGGTTTTAAAATTTTTACACAGAATTAAAGATAAAGCCACATATTCAATAATCTCTTTCTGAAGTCTGTCTTTAATGAGGAGTCAAACATTCTCTGTTGAAGACCCATCATACTAATAATGCACTCTATGCTTTTACTGACCAAATAATGCCATAAACGAAAGATTCAATGCAGGAGGAAATCCAACCTTGCACCAGCCCCTCAGATAGTCCAGGACATCTCAACAAACACTTGAAATGCTACCAAACCCAAGCCGCCACTTCACATGATTTATGATGTCATTAATGTCAAGCTATCAGTGGACAAGAGTAAAAGAGACAACAGCAAAGCTGACTAAAAACAAATAGTTTTGATTAAACTCAAGGACGTTCAGTACAGCTTTCAGCAAAAAGGCATTCATCATTTCCGAAGCTGACCTTGTTTTTTTTTTCCCCTTCGTTTTTTAAAATCCTAAATGCAAACATAATGCACGTTGCCATTTCTGCAGGCTCTGAAGTCTGTGGTAACTGTGCCCCCTCTTTAAGGCGAAATGAATGAAGTAAAAGATACAGCACCTTTTTCAATGAGACTGATGGAGTAGCTAATTGACCCTTTTCTTTAAACTCTTCCTTCCCCCTTTTTTTTTATTTCCCAGAAGAATTCTGTCATTCTCCTAAATCATTTTCAAAGAGTCGGCTCTTCTCTCTCTTCCCTCTACTGTTTATTATACCATGTTTTTTTTTATATTCAAAATAAGGACAAAAATTGGATATAACAACATAAAAAAAGTGAAGTAAACAAGAAAAGCAAATTATTTCCTGTAAATATTCTAACTCAGCTAAAAACCTTGCATTCTAGAAACACTATCATATTATCCTCAGACTCTTAGTGTGCTTACATCTCTTGTAATAAGAGCATAATGCTTCTTGATATGATGTGGGCCTCATTTAGAACATACTAATTCTATTTTGAGCAAGAATTAAAATACAAACATATAAAGAAGAAAGAAATGATAGAGCAGAGATTTTGTTCTTTGTCAACATTCAATTGAACCAAGTCACCTCAGGAAATCTTATTTCATGCCCTTGTAAAAGCTGCCATAACTCATTCAAACAACAGGAGGAAATGAATAGTTCAGACTTTAAAAATGTATTTTAAAAAGCTGTCAGTAACCTTTTTTTTTAAGGTAATAAGGTTTTCTACTCAAGTACAAATTTTAAACAGTGATGTACTTCCCATACATTTCTGCTATCTTTATGAGCATCTAGGCTTCACATTCTTTTATTCCTGTAATTCTTTTATTTTGTCAACATTGCACACGTCAAAACTATGAGGTTATACCTGCAGATATGACTTTCATAAACATTAATATAAATTAAACTATACCTCAATATCAGAATAAAATTGTTTAAGTGTATTATTTCAATTTTAATTATACATACACTTAAATATTTAAAGATCAATATCTCATAAAACTTAAAGGCTATAGTCTTTTAAAAAAAAGTAATTGGAATACTTCTGAAATGTTGCCCATTTTTAGCTGAAGCATTTCCTTTAATATATTTAAAATACTCTTCCACAAATTAGTTACATTTAATCTGATTAACAAAAAAAAATCTGTTAAGATTTTTTTAATGGGAAATAAGGCAGACTGTTTTATAAGTATTAGCTGTGCATGAGAACATTTGTAATATCACCCTTGGAGAATAATAAACAGATACTAGAGATTGAAATTCTGACATAGTTTACAGAACAATAATCCAAACATCTGTTATAATGACAAGGGATTTGAAGAGAATAGAGAGTACATGGGAAAGCTATGCTACTTTTAGTACAGTTATAACGTTAAATCAAAGCGTTGCAGCTCATGGCAGCTTGCTGCTAATATAAACAATTTTCTACATATTTCTGGGCCACAAGCCAGATCTCAGTATTCAGTTACAAGCACAAGGTCAAGAGGGAATCAACAGTATGAAATTACTGCCTATGAATCAAAAGAATAAATGGATAATTAAAATATGAAAACAAATTAGAAGGTATCTCTCATTTAACTCATCAAACAAATTTGTTGAGCAGCTTTAATGTATGGAATTTATCCCAGGATCAGTAGAAGCTTGAATGTATTTATTGATTAGAACTGAGCAATCAGCTTTTTCCCTGAGTCAGGCTTACTATATCATTTTTTCTACCTGTATATTTTATTCTGAAAAAGAGCTAACCTCTAATCATAGTCATAAAGCTACATATCTTGTCATAATTTCTATAGAAGTAATGGATATTGAAAAATTATATATCAATTATATATACACTATATTCCTTAAATTTGAACCACACAGTGACAATGTTGTATGAAGAGACAAGTGTTAAATGTGTTAGTGATCAAAAATCTCATGCCACTGTTGTTCACATCTATGTGTGTCACATTTGATCCCTCTAAAACATGGTTTCCTGAAAAAATCATATAAGATTAGATAAACTCAAGACACTTTTTAGAGTAAAACAAATATACAGGCACAAGCAACAATTGTGATATGTAAACTTGATATATGTGGAAAAAGATGGCAATGGATGGGATCTTTAGAATTAATGTTTCTATTTGATTTCCCATTACAATAATATATATATCTATCCTTATATGAGTAAAATAGTGACATCAGGTGTTGGTTAGAATAATTTTACTTTTTGTTAATTGTAGCATGAATGGAGAGGAATATTTGTTAAATGTACTTCAAATTTAAATGAAGGAAAACAATTGAGTGTAAGTAATGATAAAGTTTGAGGGGTAAATGGAAAAAAATATAGCTTTTATTCTTTTAAAAAGATCAAAGGCTATGAAATTTCTACTTTCCAGCAGACATCTTTGAAGGCTTTAACATATGCATGGAGATAAGTTTCTGTGAAAGTGGATCAGGTATGGGTTATAGAACAAGTAAATGGAGAATTTAGTTTATTGTAAAAATATTCCATATCATTCAGATTAGTTTAGAGTCCAAAATGTCATCAGGGAAAATCTCATCTTTCTAAATTACTCCATTCTAATTGAAGCCATTTTTTAATCACCCTCAAATTCATAAAATGTCAAAGATATACTAAAGTTAATGATAATTTAAAACTGTTCTGAGATGTTGAAAAGTTCTCCAGGTCCAATAAAGATAAACACATGCCAACATTTCACTAAATTCACCTAACAAAAATGTACAAATTTCATAAACAGTATTTGAGAATACTAAAAAATAGATCAGTAGACCAGAAAGGGAAGAATGCCAGAATTTGAAGTACCATGAATCACTAAATTTGCTATTTTCTTTTTCCAGTATCCATCCCCTGGACTCAAGATAATGCAATCTAAAACCAGAAAGAAATTCCTATGATTTAAACAGAGAGAAATCAGGAAGACCTTTACTTCTGGACTGAGAATCAGAAAAAGGAACATGTAAAACAGAGTGTGGAGAGAAATATCTTTTTTTTTTTTTCTTTTGCAATCTTTCTTGTTTATTTATTTATTTTTTTTTTGGAGGGACATTGTATAGGATTTAAAGCAAATGTTCACAACTCTTTAGATACATATTTCTACAACACACCAACCACCAATAATCATAATCACTCAAAGATTATCATAATCCTCATAGACACTCATAATCCTCAAAGACAGTCCATTGAGCCACATACTGAGCATTACCACCTCTTCTACATTCCCACCAGTCTCAATTCAACACTTAGTTTATGAAGGTTTGTTCTGGTTTAATTTTGTATGCTATTTTACTTTGTTTCTTTATATACCACCTGTGACTGAGATGATCCAATAATTGTCTTTCTCCTTCTGACTTATTTTGATTACTATAATCCCCTCCAGTTCTATCCATGTTACAGTGATTCAATCTGTTATGATACTTATCGGAGAAGTAGAAGAGGGAAAAGAGAAACAATGAGAGAGGGGGAAAAATACATCAATTATACATATTTAAAAAGTATTATTAATCTAGAGTTTGCAATATATATTTACAGTAAATATAAGTGAGGTTTCAAATAAGACTATATGGACAATACAGTAAGTTAAAGCATTTCAATTACTTCCTGTTATCCTTAGTGACTGCTGTCACACATTTCACTTGCCCTAATCTATGAGTACCTAATACAATTTTACTATAGTTACTATAAATACCAGTTGTGTTTAGATCTATTAAGATTAAGAAAGGTGAGATTTTATATTACCCTTATCTATTCTCTCATACTCTATGTTTTCTTTGTACACATTATGTACATAATGTTTTTTCATCATGCAAAACTTCTTCCAACCTTTCTTGGAAAACTTGACTTCTTGTGAGACATTTCCTTAGCTTTGTTTGCCTGGAAAAATATTAATCTGTTTTGAAGGATAAGATTCCTGGATATAGAATTTTAGGTTGTAAGTTGAATAGTTATAGTTTCCCCAAATTTTAATTATTTGACTTAATAGTTAAGTAAAGTTACTTAATTTTTACCCTTCACCCATGGGCAAGATATTGTATTTCACTTTAAGCATAATTCAAGGTTTTCTTTTTTTGGATTTTCTAAAGAATGACTATAGTATGCTTAGATTTGAAGTTTTGTGGGTGGGATATTTATTCTCTGATCTCCCTTGAGTTATGGTTTTATAATTGCATGCTTTTTGCTATTTCTTGTTTCATTTTGTTTTAATTTTTAAATTAAGTGATTTTTTATTGTGCTATTTATTTGTTTATTTATTTATTTATTCATCTTTCCTGTTACTATCATTATATTCCTTTGACACGTTCTCCTTCCCCTTGACCTCGTCATACAGAAGTGTCACTTTATTAATGCCCACTAGTTTTTATATGTATGTATTCAAAATTTTCTTTGTCATTTTGACTTTAGTACACATAATTACCTTGAACTCTGTCCATTTTGTTGTAATGAAAACATTTTGTCTTGTGATTGAAAGATTGATGTTTGTTGATTTCATGAATTCATGCTGGTTGTTTTAAACATTTATACTAAAACTAACTCTAAGGTTGTCAAAATTCCTGCCTTTAGTTATTCTCCTTTTCATACCATGATTGTATGCTTTTCTGTCTCTGTAACATTTCTAGTAGTCAGCAATCTAATGGTTGTCAGTGAGTGCTCATGAATATGGCAGAAAAGTTTCTTTGCTGATGGTTCTAACTGAAATATTGATTTTAAGAATGATAAATAATTTTTGGAACAATATCAACTGACTGGATTAATAATAGTTGCTTAGAAACTTGCATTGGATGATATAAGTGTGGAGGAAAAAGTTACATTATTATTGAGATTTATTTTTTACTTAGTAGGAAAGATGAACTAATACTTATCATTAAATCTTATAAAAAATTAAAATAGAATGCTTCTAATAACATTTTATGAGGCCAACATTACCTTTATACCAAAAATGTGACAAAAGCACCACAAGAAAATAAAAATAAAATTACAGATCCATATTCCTGATGCAAAATTCCTCAACAAAATCCTTGCAAACCAAATTCAGCAATGCATTAAAAGATAATATATCATCACCTACTGGGATTTATTACAGACATGCAAGAATGGTTCAATATCAATCAATGTATTTCTCCACATCAACAAAAGAAAAGATAAAAATCATATGATTATATCAATAGATCAGAGAAAGTATTGATAAGTTTCAGCAGCCATTATGATAAAAATCCTCAAAAAAATGGGGCTATATGGAGCATTCCTCAACATAATAAAAACCATATATGACAGTCTCACAGCTAACTTCATATTCAATGGTGAAAAGCTAATTCTTTAACTCTAAAATCAGTTACCAGACAAAAGAGTGAGATCAATACTATTATTCAACATAATATCGGAAGTCCTATATAGAGACAAGGGGAAGAACACAGAAAGAGAATGATATCAACAAACGCCAAATTGGAAAAAATCTAAACAATAACCATTGTAAGATGACAAATATGATAATATACATAGAAAAACCAAAGACAAGACTGGAAAAAAAAAAGAACTAATGAAACAACAAAACATACAATAAAATGGCAGCTTACAAAATCAATTTACAAGATTGTTTCTTTCTTATATTCAAACAAACCAGCAGAAAAGGTTCAAGAAAACAATTTCATCAAAAAGAATTAAGTGTTTAGGAATAAACTTAACAAAAGGAGAAGATAGACTTGTACAGTGAAAACATTAAGAAATAAAAAATACAAAGAAATGGAGACATATTCCCTGCTCATAGATTGTAAAGAAATATGTGTTTTTAAATTGGTAGTAGTATGATTTCCATAGGCTAGTGTCAACTGTATACTTTCTAATTTATTTAACAATTACCCATAATAAGAATATATGATTTAGCAATAATTTACTTTGGAAGTATTTATGTACATAAAGAATTTAAACTAATTTCAGAACACTTTATAAAAGAAAATTCCTTTAATTTCCTGCAACTAATGATCTTACTAATATACGTAATCTTACTTTAGATTACTATATTTAGCTTTTATTCTCTACCAGCTTATATATGTTAGATATTCCATTTGAATTCTATCTCCATTGTGCTTATACTATCAGCAATAGTAGGAACAAATGCAATCCATTTTACTTGCAGAATGAAAAATGATGAGTATTTTCTTCTCTTCATAAAAACCTTAATATAATACAGTCTTCTAGTCCTGATTCATATTTTGAAGATCTTGTCTTTTTGAATAAAAAGTAATTAAAATTAATGCTAACCTTTAAAAAAATTAACAACCCTTACCTCTCTTGAAATGACTAATATTATGGAGAAATAAACATACATGAATGCAATTTGATTTGCTGAAAAATTGTTAAAAGTGTAAATGAAGCACAGTGGAGTACAACAGGATGTATAGGCACTGGTGTATTTGGATTGGATCCAGGCCTGCTTTAGAAATTATTTTATCTCATGGAATTGTTCAATATAATTATCTGATATACTGCCCTTACTCTTCTCTAACACCTTGCCCTTTTTGGGTCCTTGGGCTGGCATTTAAGATTTGAGAGCAAAGGATGAAGTGAAATTAGATCTGGTTATCTGCACTAAAATGCTTTAATGCAATTGGATATATTAAAACCTAGATTGAGAAAGTTAGTCTTTTTTCTATTTTAAAAGTCACTATCTCTCTAGCTTGTCTAAGGACAAGCAAGACTTACCTCTTTCTCTCTTTTGACTTGCTTTGCTTTAGTGTCATGGAAGTGTTAATTTCATTCCAGCCAGTTTTTAAATATGAATTGTACATGTCAAAACAAAAATTTCTTCCTGGAACTGAATGTCATATGAAAAATGTCATTTGAAAGAAACTGAAGCATGAACTCTAAAAGCTTTATTTAACTAAATGAATATTGACTGGCTAATACTACATATGATGAAAAAAGCTTTAATAAGGTCTCAAGTAATAATATGAAGACTGCATCTCAGATACAATGTTTTATCACATCTTAAAAATGTGAAGCTTAACTCTATTAAGATGGTCAAGTTGATTTGAAAGTATCCCTGACCTCTTGTTTAGTTTTATCAGATGGAACAGAATGGAGTTAAATATGCAATTCTTTTCATTTTACGGAATTTGTGGTAATGACTAAAGTGCTGGAGCTTAAGCATCCTAAGCTATTTCCTCTGTTATACAATGAAGAACAAAATGAGATTGCATTAATAAATGATTAAATCCAATAGTAGCATCATTTGCAAGGTCATACACTATTCATGTAACAAAAATGTATGGAATATGTTATATGTTAAGGAACAGGTTCAAGAAAAATAAGACATAATATTCATTGTGTGCCAAGGATTGTACTCACCAGTTGGCATGGACTTTAGCATTTAAACCTTAAAAGACACCCTTGAGACCAGCATAATTTTATCATCCCTTTTACAGGTATAAAACACTGAGGCTCAAAGAGCTTAAATGACTTGCTCCATAGGGACACAAGATTACTAAATGAGTAGACAGGATTTGGTTGAACTCAGGCATAATTTACCCTTTTCTGGTTCTCATCAACAATATACTTACTACATTACTAGAAACATTAGCAGAGGCAAAAGTAGCTAAGGAGGTAGTTGAAATATAGTCCTCCCAAACACAGGTATTTAAATATCCTTGCTCTGATTTATTTCTTTTGTTGTTGCTGTATAGATGAGGTCTGCAGTAGGCAGAATAATGGCTCCCCAAAGAGGACCTTGTCCTAATTACCAGAACCTATGAACATATTACTTTTTGTGGCAAAAATGGAACTTTGCAGGTCTGCTTAAATTAAGAATCTTGGGTTTGAGAGATTATCCTGGATTGTTCTTATGAGTCTAATGTAATTATAGGAGTGTAAGTAAAAGAGGAAGGCAGGAAAGTCAGATGTGACACTCAGTCTACACTTTGCTGACCCTGAAGATGAAGGAAAGAAACTGTAAGGGAAGCGGACAGTCTCTAGACACTAGAAAAGGCAAAGGAAAGAGATCCTTCCTTAGAAACTACATTAGGAATACAATCCTGCCAACACTTTGCTTTTAGTTCTGCCAAAGTCATTTTGAACGCTGACCTTCAGAACTGTACTGATATATTTTGTATTTGTTTTTAAGACATTAAGATTCTGACAATTTTTTACAACAGTAGCAGGAATGTATAGATATAAAGCTAAATCTTATTTCAAATTCTTTCCTTTCTTCTTTGTTCTCTGCCCTTATCTCTCTGTTTAACATCAAAAATTTGGAATAGGGTCTCCCTGGTGGCTCAAGGAGTTGAGCGCCTCACTGTGGATTTTCCATAGCCACTGCGGTGCAAGTTTAATCCTCGCTCCTGCCTCGCCCGCTGCGCCCCTCAGCAGTGTGTTTCAGTCCATTTGCCTGTCCAATTCCTTTGAGAAGTTGTAAACGCAGGAACTACTGCATGATCTGTATGATCTGTATCCCCTTCCATGCGCTAAATACTCCCACTGTTAATTGGTTTAGGGCAAAAAATGGATAGAAATTTTGTCTTCTAATGGTGATTCCGATGGAATAGTGTTGTCATTTTGGATTCCAAGTTGGCAAAGATTCTGAGGCCAGGTTGAGACTTGTAGGAAAAACAGTGTGGTTACTTATCAATGTAAATGTTTGTCCTGAGCCCAGGAGCAAGGAGATGATGTCATGCTAGAAGTGGGAGAGAGAGATGAGAAGTCGTTTTAGAAATATTAAGTAGAATTGATTTCATTGAGAAAAGTCAGAGTTTGTAAGGAAGTTTGAAGGTCCTGGATAAATGACGAGACAAAGTACCCAAAAAGTATAATCTTGCTTTAATCAAATATTTTTCTTGGGATTCAGCTTGGAAAGACATTTCTGGGTTTTATGACTTACACGAAAATGTGACTGTCACCTGGAGTAGGAATAACAGTGTTTTATAGACTATGTAGTCCCTACAATGCAGTAATTTAAGTGACCAACCTCGGTCTTTCACTTGTGGCCAGGAAATGATACTCTGAACTACAAAAGTACATCTTTACATGGAGTTTATTTGAGATGACCATCCACGGAGTCATTGGGATAGGCATCCTCCACACAAAAAAGCCAAAAGCAGGAGTGCTGGAATCTATAAGGAGGAAAGGAATATAAGACAAGTGAGAGTTTTTTTTTTTTTTTTTTAAAGATTTATTTATTTATGCACACAAGCACTGGGGTACAGGCCAGAGGTTTGGAGGGTGAGAGGATTCACCACAGAGAGCAGGGAGCAGAACAGGCAGATCAACAGAAGCACACTGCTGAGGGGAGCAGCGGGCACAGCAGGAGAGGTCTGCCGCACCATGTGGGTCCCCCCCTGGCCGGCCACAGGGATCGAACTCGTGCTGCAGTGGCTGCGGTTTGCTTCATAGTGTGTTGCTTAACCCACTGCGCCACCAGGGAGGCCCCAAGTGAGAGTTTTAAACTTCCAGGTCTGATTTGGTGCTAGGCAGTCTAGGTGAGAGGCAAAGTATTTGACTTTCTCAGCAGGATATTTTCTCAGAAAACAGGAGATGTTTCCGACTGTCAACCTCAAAGGGGCACAGAGAATTTTATTAGGGATATAACACTATCAGTTTTCTAAGTTTCCAGGAATGCTGTTGGGGCCTACCAATGTTTAATCACAAAGAGGTGGTAAGGGGAAGAGAGAACCAAAGGTAGTTAGAGGCTCATTCCACTTACTCCTAAATTTTAGTCTAAGGGAGTTTGTAGTTGTTGTTGCAAAATGGAAGGAACCCACCTATAGTAACTCCTTTGTATTAGCAAGATTTAGAGACAATGTAAAACTATGAATTGTTTTGCTCATCTTTACAGTTGATAAAAATAATACCATCAGCAGCTTTTTGTAATTAAACAAATATCCAAACTTAAGAAGCACATGGCCAAAAACAATCTCAGGGCTAAGTGGCATGATTACCAATTTTGGATTGTGTTTGATAGACCTAATTAAGTATCAGATTAGAGAATTCCCCTACATAGTCAAGAACAAATTACTTGAAAAAAATACTTGTTACAATAATTTTCAGATGTTCCATTTTATCATTACATCAGTGCCTAAAATTAAATAAAGGGAAAAGTCAAAATACTGATTTTTGCTTGGAAGTTTCAATATATTTTGACCAGGAGCAATGCTTCTTATCTGCAAGAGATGGAAAGTTCATAGCTTTTAGTGAATATGAAGGTTTAGTATGTCTTTTTAAGCAACAGATATTTCTCCACAAATATTAAACTATTAAGTGTTCGTTTTTATTTACATACAGCTTATTTCTTTGAATCATTTTTATGTATTGTTTATGTTAACTGAGAGGGAAAAAAAAACATTATCTGAGCAAGGAAAAAAAATCTCTTTTCAATTGATGTGTTCATCATTTTAATTGGGCATAGTTATAATTATGTACTCTAGACAAAGGACACATTTACGATTAAGGCTCCTTTACATTAGTTGTAGCATTAATTCAGTCAACTCGGCATTTAAGTTATGCACTAATTTAATACTAGATATATACTACAGTTGAAATACTCATGGTATCAAAATATTAGTAGGTATAAAATAAAGTACTTCCTTTATGCATTTAAATTTACTAATTAGCAATCCATTCATATTGGGTTTATGGCACACACTCACTTGTCTCCAATCAAATGAACTGTTGTCAGGTTTTAAAAAGAAAAAAAAAATATCTTCTGAGTGTTGAAAAAAAGTAGAGATTACTAATAGATGTTGATCATTTACGATTCAATCTGAAAGTCTGAGGTTAAATATTAAGTAGGACATAACACATAGGGAAGTGGAAAGAGAACAATGTTTTAGGATTGATATACAATGAATTGCTTTGCATGAAAAATTAAGATTCTTTTGAACCTACCTTAAATAAAGCATCCGGCACATGATGGAGATGGATCACTTGCTCTCATAAATCTGGCATTTAAACTGAACTAGTTATGAATATTCCTGACAGAAAGATTTAGCAGCATGTCTCATCCCCCACCAGTGACTAAATAATTAGTCTTTCAGTTAATCTTCATTACCATTGTCATCTTCCACCTTGTCCTTTGAAAACAAGATTGAAATAGAAGGATATCTAGAAATTCATATTGAGAAATATGAGAGCTGTAAGCCATTCATATGACAAAAGTGCTTGGAAGAGACAGCAAAAGTTATTTCATCTAATCTATAGATATACCAATTTTAAATTGATTAGAATTTCAAAGGAGATTTTGGTACATGGTAATGCTGATGAATAGTCCATAGACAGCAAAGGGTAAGATAAAATGCAGGCTAGGAGGAAGCACTAAATTGTCTTTCACATTCCTTGTGCCTCTCTATTTTTCCTGCTCCCTGCCCTCAAAAGCATCTAGCTACTATTTCAATCTTATAGCACATTCACTGCTGGAAAAGAATGTATGTGGTAAGAAATAAGATCGGTGATATGTGTTTTAGATCACTTCATGAATTCTATAAGAGAAGAAGAAAGATAACTAAAACTTATCTTTAGGAGTTAAGTTCTCCATCACTGGTAAGGCAAATTCATTTAAGCACTATGACCCATGGAATGATTAAATCACATGAAATAGATATCCATTGACAGAAAAATAAAACTAATTATAATACTATAATTATAATGGCAACTAGAAATTTTGATTTTATATTGCTTGATTCTTCTTACAATCCTGCCCAATATATATATTAATCTCCTCTTTTCCAGAAAAGGGAATTAGGCCCAAAAGGTAAAATAATTTGTTCAAAGTAAATTGAAAAGTTTGTGCTAAAACAGAAGCTTAAAAACATATTTATGAAATTTCAAGGAAAAGATGTCAGATGATTTTACTTATTCATAGAATGCCTCAATTACTTTTATTTTTTGGGTGAATCAAGGAGAAAGGAACTTGAGAAAAACTAAGCAATGAGTAGTAAAGCAAGCAAAGATATTTTAAGAGTGATATAGTGACTTTTTTAGGGGCAGATTTTTTTTAACCGACAATTATGCTGTTAACAGTTATTTTATTCATTAAAATGAACTCTTTGAAATTCTCATCTGTCCAAGAATCAAGTTTCTGTATTAGTTTTAACTCTTATTTAACTGAAACTAATGATAAAATAATATAATGACATCCTTTTTTTTTTTAACAATCATAAGCACATAGCTCTTTTTAGGAGATCCTATACATGGCATGGTCATAGAAAGGATCATCTTACTTCAATTATTTGTTTGCAAGAAAGAACACATAAACATATGTTTCATTGATTCAATAAGAAGGAACCATCTCAGAGAAATTTAGAGAATTTGCTTTCTTGTGAAGCCAAGACCTAAGGTGATTTTGTTTTCAATACTTCTATATAATCTGTGTCACTTAATATTCAATACTTTCTCATAATATCTCATAATACAAGGACATCTTGTATTGTAGTCAAGTGATGAATTTATTTATAAAAGAAATAGTTCCTAGTTTGTTATTTATTTATATATAAATAAATGTTTTTTTCTTCATAGGCTTGAATTAATGCATTTTTGTCTTAGCCATCTACAGAACAAAATTAATGTTAACTCCAGAACTATTCAATTAACACTGAAATTGAAGCATTGGAAAAGAGAAAGTAGTTTGGCAATAAATGTATAAACTTATAATAACATTATGAACTGGTAAAATACATTTTGAATTAAAAGCAGAATGAAGTGATGAAATTTGTGTGGAGCTAAAAAATACACCTAATAGTCTAAGAGATCCTGAGAAAAAGAGGAGAGACAGTGGTATCATACTCTCAGACTTCAAACTATATTACAAAGCTATAATAATCAAAATTATATATTATTGGAATAGGAATGGATATATAGGCCAATGGAATAGAATTGAGAGCCCAGAAATAAATACTTACTTATAAGGAGATTTCATCTGAAAGAAAATAATCAAGAGTATACATTGAAGAAAGGTCTCTTCAATAAAGGCGTTGGGTAGCAGCCACATGCAAAAGAATGAAATTGCCATCTCACACCATATCCCCAAATCAACTCTAAATTGATTAAATATTTGGATGTAGTACTTGAGAGGTTGTTTGGAGGTTTTATTTGTGGAAGAGTATTCTTTTTTTCTGAGCACACAGCTTTGGGAAGGATGCACCTGAAGAGGTGGGGACGAAGGTGACACCTGCTTAGTTAGCCAGGTCAGCCGAATCAACCCTGGTAATCAACAGGGTATCTGATGTCACTGTTAGAACACCCTCACATCCTGGATGTAAAACTTGAAAGCATAAAATGCATAGAAGGAAACAGACAAGACACTTTGACTTTGGCTATTTGGAGATTTGATTGCAAGTACAAAGGTAAATAGAAACAAAATAAACAAATGGATGTACATCAAACTGAAAACTTCTCCAAAGTGTAAGAAACTATCATTAATATAGAGGCCACAGAGAACTGGAAATAGCATATGCATAATATACATGTGACAGAAGGCTAATATTCAAGGTCTATAAGAAACTTATATAATTCAGTAAGAAGAAAACAACTCAGTGAAAAAAAAATGTACAGAGAATTTCAGTATTTACTTCTCCATAGAAGACATACAGATGGCCAACAGGCACATGAAAAAGTGTTCATCATGATTTGTCATGAGGGAACAGCAAATCAAAACCACAATGAGATACCATCTCACACCAATGAAAATGGTACATATCAAAAAGACCAGAAACAAATAATGTTGGCAAGGGTATGGAGAAAAAGGAACCCCTTTATACTTTTGGTAGAAATGTGTACTTGTCCAGTCTCTATGGAAAATAGTATGAAGGATCTACCATATGATTTAGTTATTTGACATCTGGTTATATACCCAAAAAGTACAAAATCACTAGTTTGAGGGGATATCTTCACTCCTATGTTCATTTATGTTTGTACTTGCCATGAAAATTTTTTTGAGGACATGGTGTCATATATATATATGAGCTTCAAGAAGGAATCCTGCTTCTGCCTAAGAAATTTAAGATTTTCCTTCTTTATGTTAAGTGCTCATAGATATGTTTCCTTTTGACTTCAGTACTGGAAACTTTAGATCCAAATTTTAAGCACACTTACTCATGTTAGGTTTGAAGAACCCCATCAACAATGTATCTTTATAAACTTTTCCTTAGTTTTGTATTTTTTATTTCTCATTTGCTTTGCATTATTTTTTTTTCATAGAATATGCTTCAAATATTCTAAGGGAAATCATGGAATTATAAACAAACAAAAATAAATAAATAAAAAACACAGGGTGGTGAAACTATATATTATTGGATAGACTATTGCTAACTAATTTTTCAGCGAAAAATTTTCCCACTGGGAATAAAAAGTTCTGTTCCAAGTAAACTTCCACATATTTGAAAGCAAGGATTCTAAAGCTCACATAACAGAATATATCAATAATATAAAGATTCAGGTATTTGACCCATCAGAATTAAATACACTTGTACATGTAGTTTAGTCTTATTTAATATGAACTATCCAAAATTATAGGGAAGTGACATACGTTTATATGTCAATTATACTTTGTATGAAGCATGAAATGGTGAATACAATGGTTATCATCTACCAGGGGGAACCAGTCACTGACAATTACTATCTTTCTATTTCATAACATAAATTTACATTTCTATGAATTCTTACCAGAGTTGAAAATTTAATATTATGGTCACCATGAGACCCATTTTCAAACATCCCCAGCCAAGGTATCCATAATCTTTCTACTTTGCAGGCATTAAAATAAATAAATAAGACTTTTTATTAAATATTTCTAAGCTGTGTTTTAAGTAGAACTTATTTTTCCAAAAAGAATATTAAAAATTAAAGCAATATAGAAAATAAAATAGATTGCCAGGAGTTAGGGAAGACGGGGAGGCGTGAGTTGCAGCACAAGTAGTTCCTTTGTGATAGTGAAATAATTATCTTGATGGTGGGTGTGTTATAAAATGTATACATGTGGTAAAATGTTAAGAACTATATATAAAATTAGTGAACTTATAAATTTTCAAAATCAAAGTAAGATGTACAGTCTTCTTGTGACCCCTAGAATTAAATACACTTGTACATGTGGTTTAGTCCTATTTAACATGAACTATCCAAAATTATAGAGAAGTGAGCTCTTGGGTCCCATTTCCTCATGCTTCAATTCCTTAAAACTTATCTATAGTTCTTGCTGTGAAAAATAATCTAATTTCATTGTCATTTCTGTACAAAATTTCAAACTTGATAATTGACAAGAGAATTTATACATTTGGCTTTAATTTCTGGTTTTGTTACTGCCCATATTTAAGTAAAATATTACCACTGGGGAAATTTGGGTTGTAGCCATGCAGGACCACTCTGTACTAAATTTGTGACTTCATGTGAATGTAATTATGTCAAAAACAAAAGTGTTTTTTTTAAAGAATAATCAAATTAGCTGTAAGTGGGGCAAGTTCTATTGATTTGCTTTTGATTTGCTTTCAATAAACAGTCATCTAATATATAATAAGAAAATAAACTTATGTATCAAGCAGGAATAAATACATAAAAGAATCATGTTAAATAATTTTTACATTTACTTACTATACTTCGATCTTAATAGAATGTAATTACATTAAACATTTGTATTCAGAATTTTACTGTGACAGAAAACAACATTTTTCATTCATTAACCTATTGATTTTGATGTGTGAGTTCACCTTAAACATAACATATCATTTCTAAAGAACCCATGTAATTTCATTTAAAATGTGGCCGAGGTATTTCCACATCTCTTCTGTGTATAATGATATATTTATAGAGAATTATCCTTGTCAAAACCTAACAGTGCCTTTTCTGACAACAGTGAGTATTTATTAATGACAGCAAATAACATTTATTGAATACTCATTATGTTAACAGGAACAGTACTAAAAGCTTTATAAATAGTTTCATCTAATATTCATTTGCACCAATGAGGTAAGTTATTATCATTCCAGTTTCACAAAATAGGCTTAAATATGCCAGAGGCTTTCTTTCTAGACCTGGTACTTCTGGATACTGGTTTGGAAATTATAAACAATTGCCATTAATGTGTCTATTGAAATGTAGATTTTGGTACCTGGTCCAGATTGTTAGTTCTCAAACAGGCTCATCTCAGACTAGCAACAAGGACAGTAACTTTTCAAAGTTCTGTAGATTTATCACTAAATTCAGCTCTCAAGTTTGGTCTCATGAAACTCACTATCGATGAAAATAATACATTAGCCAGTTTGCAGCTCATACTTTCTGAAAGAAATGCTATTGGCAGTCAACTTTGAAACCAGGAGTATCCCTCCTTTGCTAGAAATTTCTGCTTTTGCATTAAGAGACCGATGGGATTTGCACAATTGTGCACATTTATAAAACATCAATTTATTTTTCAAAACTTCAAAAATGTAGTGATTTCCCAGTTCAGTGCTGTACGTTCAGAAAGGTTCTGAAACACACACACACACACACACACATACACATAAAAATCAAAGCAAATACTCCCTCCAAACTTTAAAGATACAGATACTCAAAATTATAACAAAATGATGATAATACAAAAAGTACCAATTTACCTCTAATGAAGAATTTGATTCACCTATATATTCTATATGAATTTGAACTTTGTGATTAATTTAAAAACAAAACACAAAATGTGACAGTGAATTAAATGGTGCTGTTTCTTATCGCTTCAACATTAGTTTATCTTTCAAAAGTTAATTTTTGTAAGTTTAACTCTTGAAGTTACCTTGAGAGCAAGAACTATGTGATTTACAATCCCGTGGTAAGTTTATAGTATAGGGAAAAAAACATTAAATATGTGATGGATTGATGTTTGAAGACAAGAAGTGTAACTGATTATTTTTAAAAAGCACTGTAATACATCAAAACCATTCAAATAAAACTGAGTCATCGTGTCCCTTCAAATTGCTATTGATGTAAAAATGTTTTTTATTCACATTTCTATCATTATGTTTCTATCGTATACGGTATATTGTGCTATACATTATATATTCCAGAAGTCATTATAAATACCGTGGTTAATATATGCATATTTATGCATTCAACTTATTCTCATTAAACTTTTGAGGAATCAATTGCACTTAAAATAAATTAATAGTTTGGTTAAAATAAATAAATGGTGTTTTGATTGATACTACTTCAATAGACAAAACTATTATGTACTTATTTTTAAGAAGATTGGGAAATTATTTTAGTCCCTTAATCTCTGTATAGAACCAAATAAAGGGGATTTGGATGAAGAACACATTTGCCTCGTAAAATATACTCAGCTGGGATGCAAATTTCTAAACAAATCTGCAGTCTTATCATTTTACATTGACTCTTTTTTAAGAAAGTGTTGCTATCTAGCCCTAATTTCAACCTACCCCAATTATTAAGAAAGTATAGTTACATAAAGAAATGTATGTGAATGCAAATGAATGTAAATGCAAATGAAAATGAAAAGTGTCTGAAAGCCTAATACTCTGAGATACAGTTAATGTGTTGGTATATGTGTGTGTGTATATGTATATATGTATGTATATTTATAATGATATGCATAATGATTACAAACTGGAAGCAACATAATTGTCCATTAACTGGTAAATGGACAGACAAAATGTGGTGTATCTATAATTTAATACAAGTTAGCAACAAAAAAAAGAACAAACAATGACACGTTTTAAGTCATGGATAAACTTCAAAAATGAAAGAAGACAGAATCAAAGACAAATTACATGGTTTTGAATAAAAATGGCCAGGAAATAGAAATTTGTAGAGATAGAATGTAGATTGATAGTTGCAAGATCTGGGCATTCAAAGGGGGATTAATTATAAGAGGACATGCAGAAACTTACTAGCTATGAAAATGTTCTCACATGGCTTTATGGAGATGGCTTCACAAGTTGGTAAAGTTACTAAAACCACTGAATTTTGTACTTGAAGTGGGTGAGTTTATGATATGAAAAAATACCCAATTGGTTGTGAAATATATACATTGTCATAAAAGTTTATCAACTTTTTCTAAGACATTATAAAAGGGGTATGAGATATTGAGATGTAATAGGAAATATATATAGATAGATACACACATACACACACACAACATCTATATTTATGATCAAAATGTATATCTCATGCATGGTTGATTTTCATCCAGTTTCTGCCTCACAGCTCCCCTCAAAACCTTAAAATTTAGTAAGTTTTGAGAAAATTGAAGATGACTTTTGCTATGTTAATCAAAGTAATTCCTGGAAAACACCTGAGGATAGGGGCTGTTTACCAAAGACACCAGGAAAGAGGGTGGAACTTTCAGAACCTTCCCCAGACCTCTGGCAAAGGAGAGATAGTAGCGCTTGAATACAATTGCATATAGCTAATGATTTCATCTGCCACACTGAAACTTCTAAGATTCCAAAAGGCGGGGCTTAGATTAGTTTCCAGATTGGTGAACACATGAAGATTTGGGAAGAATAGTGTGTCTGGAGAGGCCATGGAACCTCTTCTCCTTTCCTCCATATATTGCTATCTGCATCTCTTATATAGGATTGTTGATATCTATCCTTTAGTTACCGTTGCAATAAATTGGTGATCTAGTATGGAAATGGATTTTGTGAGTTCTATGTGCTATTCTAGAAAATTAATCAAACCTGAGGAGGGTCTCCTGGAGATCTCTGATTTATAGTCAGTTGGTCACAAGCACAGAAAATAATCTGGAACTGACACAGGCACCTAAAGTCTGAGAGGTGTGGAGCCCTTAACCTGTGGAATTTGATGCTCTCTCCAGGAACATACTGTCAGTTGAGTTGAATTCAGACCCCTTGGAGAATTGTTTCATTTATGTGGAGCAGCCTCTATATACCTGTTGCAACTGAACTGCAGTAAATCACCAGCAACACAAGGTCACGATCTATATCCTAGCTTGCAATTTATTTTTTTATTGGTTATATGTAATGAACATTTTTTATGTCATTATCTGATAGGCTATAATATTAAGTTTTACAAGCATATGTTAATTATTATTTTGTCTAATTTCTCAACTTGAACATACATGTACAATGCTGTTGCACGTTGGTTTGATGTTGCATTTTGGTCTGAATTCCTGTATTCAGAAATTTTGAGTTAGAGTATGAAAATAGTATATTTGCATGTATATGTAATATGTTTATGCATTATCTGGATCCATTTCCTTATTAAACACCATTTTCAGAAATATTTTATCAACTAATACTTTTGTCTTTAAATATGAGAATATACATTTACCTTCTTTACTAGTGGCAAAGGGAATATTAACCTTTTATTCCAAGACAATCTTTAAGGAAACTTTAGTAGTAACTATATGCAGAAGATAGCAATCTTCATATGTAATGTATTCATTTGCATTATTCTTTTTTTTCATGTGAATTGCCTTTTTGTTCACCCTGCTTTTTAAAAATTGTTTCTAATTTACTGGTTGGTATGTATAATTACTTGTTAACTTAATAATTTTCCTTTTACATATTTTACAATTTTTTATAAATATTCTTGATTTAAAAATGTCATGTTACAATTTTATAATTTTATGTAATCAAGTATTTCAATTTTTTTCATTTATATGCGCATGAACTCTTTCCCTCCCCAAGTTTATAAAAATATTTGCCTACATTTTTCAGTATTATTTATTTCAATTTTAATCTTAAATATTTAAATAATTGTGGTTTAGTTTGGTGTATATAATTTGGTGTGCATGGAACTTTTATCCTTGTGATTCCCCTGTTGTATCGTTGACAGTGAATCACCCATTTCTTTCTTCACCTACTTTGTAGTTAACACAAATACCACTCTGGAATAACAGGCATGGGTTTCAGCAATTTTTTTTTTAAAATGTATATTTTGATCATAAATCTTTGTCTTTAACTAATAATTTTACAGAGTAAGGACTCTAGATCTAGTTTTACATATACTTTACATATCTACTTATCATTATTAAAATAAAAATATATAATTTGCACCTATTGTAATCCAGTTTTTATAATTGCTGAGGATATAGTGATGAATTAGGTTAGTGAAGATCCTTTTTAGCTTCTTGGAGTTTCCCGGAGGGATTAGGTATGTAAGGGAGCAGGATTCTGCAGAAAATAAAAAACATTTTAGGAGAGGTTCTGAATGATCATAATTAACTAAATCCAAAGGAAGTATAATTTTCTATACTTACCACCATGAATATCAATTGAAGTAATATTTCCTGAAATCCTCCTCAAAATTAAAACCCCATTCTGTTACGAGCAAAGTATTTAACATAAAAAATAAATTATTATTGTAATGCAATTTCAATATTAATGGAAGTTATGTCAGAAAAAATCGATTCTTAAGAATCAAACTCAAACTGAGTACTGCATAATATGAAGCATGTAATTCATTGTCTTTTAGGCCTGGGTTAAAAGTTAATATGTTGCGACTAAGATTTTAAGTCGTCTTATAAACCAAGTAAAAACTTAAAGTAAAAGTTTAAGTTTCCAATTTCAGGAGGGAGCATACAACAGGATATTACCAAGTACATTATTTAGCTTTTTGTTAATATTTGAGAATAAAATACAATATTCAACTAATATTAACAAATAGGGAAATTTTTAGAACTTTAATCCAATAAAATAAACCAATAAAATTTGTAATGCCGGTAGTTCAATTTATTAAGAGATGAATAACCCAAAATGTCAAGCCCACCCTTTGGTTTTACTTTTGAACTCATTTGCAGCTGAAAGCATGCCCCAAACCAGTGTGGCCGACAAAGATGTGGGTTACAGAAAAAGCTGTGTTTCAGGGGGAATTGGCAAATGGGGGAATTGGCAAGTGTGAGTATTTCAATTATTAATATTACTTTTTTAAATATATTATAATATTAAATATAACAGTATTAACATATTAAGTCTTTCATGAGATATAGCTTCTTGAAGCTTTGTTTATTGTCTTTTATGCCTGAAGATTTGTTTATTGTATTTTATAATTCATTTAGTACTTTTTTATTCCTTTTTATTTTCCCAGAAACCTAGCAGTAATATCTTAGCACCAGGGTGTCATGAATGAGATTAAGCTATGAATTTCTAAACTTTCATATGAAACATGCTCTCTCTGCTCACCTAAAGCCACCTCAAATCTTACCATCAGACATTGTTTGGACTGTCATAACAAAATCAACTGCTTGCACTAACCAAAATCTACTTTTTTTGTGCATCTCATAACCATATCTAAGTAGTTATCTCCTTATTTGATATCTTATATTCTGTACTTTTCCCTGTGTTTTTAGCATTTTCTAGTAGAATAAAAATACCTTCAAATTACAAAGTGACTTTGGATTTCTCATTGTGTCAACCTTGTACAGTAGAACTATAAAATGAGTGTTCATTAAATAAGTATTTTAAGACAAAGAAAAACAATGAATACATATTTCTAACATGACATATTTAGTAACCAAAGTTATTAAAAATAAATACAGTATGATCATGAGTAAGAGATTTCAGAAATATTACATTTTGAAATGTTATATTGTACTCCTAATTTGTACAAAGTTTTGAATTCATGTTTGTATGGAATGCTGTTTAATTAAAATGGTTTCATCTTTAAAAGTACTAAAGTCCAGTCAATATAATATTTACTGAAAAATTTAGACTGCTAATGGTACTAATAATTACTCCAGACACACACACACTCACTCACACTCGGACTCACATAAACAGCAGAAACCTGGTATTCACAATTTCCAATGATTGCAACACAGCTGCAAGTTTTATGGGGAAGCTTTAAAGAGATGGAGAAAGTACAAACTCTTTTGCTTGTCTTTAATCAAAGGGAGGATTCTTTACCAAAAGCTGTCCTCTGGTTCTTGCCATGAGCTTTAAATTTACATAATAAAAGGCATAAATATAATTAATGTTTTATCAACGAGACAGTTCTAACATGTACTTCAGCAAAGAATTGTGAAAGCTTTGACACATCTAATTTTGAAATCTATGTCTCCATCCTGAGTAAGTTTGTAGGCAGGGCCTACAGCCTTTTGCCTATGAGAAAAATCTTTTTAGTGACCTATAGATGAAAATGATAGGAGGATAATTTCAGTTTTGATCTTGAAACATGCATAAAGCCCAATTGCCAAAGCACATTTCTTGTCACACATTTCACTGCTTCTAAATCAATGAAGGAGCTGTTTTCTGGCAGCATTACTGACTTGAGTTTCTTCTTTTTTAGATCCAGTCTGCAATTGCTAAACCTAGTGATCAGCATTTCAAAAAAGAAAAAAAAAAAAGGCAATAACTATTATATTATGCCATTAACAATCATAGGAATTTGACTGATGGGTAAAGGAAGCACTATAGTGAAGGAAATTAAGCTGTAGAGAATGTTGTAGTGTATTTTCAAAAGTGGAAAGTCTGGAAGGTGAATGAGATCAAATTGTAAATTTTTCAAGGTCAAAGTCTGCTTGGATTCATTGCAGAAAACTGAGTCACAACACCATGAGTGTGTGGCAGATTCTTATTAATAGAGAAAGAAATGTACAGTTGCTGCAAACTTGGGAACTCTTGAGTCATAATTAATAAATTTACTAATAATTTTTGCACGGCAAACTACTTAATTTCCATCAACATCCCTAATAAAATACTAGAGATGGGTTGACTCAACCTAATGAAGTTCTTCAGATTAGTGTCTGCACAGGCACTTGGGAGGATATTAAGGAAGGAGTCTTATAGTTTTGGGGTTTATTTTGCTCATTTTCCATAGGTAATGGATGCGTATACATTGAGAATGAATTACTCAGATAACATAGCTCTTCCAAATCTTGTCCAACATAAGTTCCCAGGATGTTGGGAGTTTCAGGGGTATATCAGAATATGATTCTGTTGGAGACTTTTAAATATATATTTATAGCATATCATGAAGCAGAACTTTTTATGTGTGTTGGCATTAATTAGTAAAAGCAGTTTTAAAATAAGAATTATTGTTAGAATATGTTAAAAGAAAGAAGATGAATGTCATTTATTTCTATTCCATTTGTTCATGCTAATGTCATATTGTGTATTAATCAGAATACATATATCTGATTCCAAGTGGGTCCACTGAGAGGAGAAATGACCAGTCAAAACAAGGAGAGAGCAAGAACAGGTATTGTTCACTGTTAAAATACTCATTTATACATGTTTGTTTATTCGAAAATGTTTGTTTAGAAACACTTACAGATTAGCAGCTTATTTCAAAGTAATGGCAAGTTATTTTCTCATATGGCTTATGAAGAACATATCCAAACATCCTTGGCGTCAATGCCCAGGGAACATTAGCAGTCTGGTATGGAAAGAGAATATCTTAATACATATTATATTTCATCCAGGAAAGATGCCCATTCATAGAAATGTGAGCCCAGTTATCCCTTGACCACATTTGGGGGAAACTAGTAATGCATAAAAAAATAAGATATTGTTAACAAAACTAATCTCATTTATGAAATCATCCATTCTAAGAAACAAGCCTTGTTTTGTTGATGTGTTCCCCCCCGCTTTTTCACCCCTTGGGTGTTTTTTAAATCTCCTTGGAAACACAGGTACATTAACAGGTACATTCAAATAAACTCTCTTTCAACATGAAAGTCTAATTCAGTTTTCCACCAAATTGTCCAAATATAAATAATTCTTTAATTAGTCTTAAAAATTGTATTCCTTAGTCCCCATCTAGGACATGTTGAATCTGAATTCCCAGAGTGGGGATTGGTAATCAGTATGTTTTTAAAAGGGAATTTCAAGTGATATTCTCAGACATATTTGGGGCTTACAGTCCCAAAATATTACCTAAATCTAAGCCAATTTTAAGATATCTCTGAACAGTCAGAATTCTACATATTGACTAAATCGGACTTACTTGTCAGTATATATCCTATAGGGAAGGAAATGTAGGGGGCTAATTCCTTTTATGTTACTAAGTGGCAATCTATGTTGTTAATGGTACTGTTGAAGATTGACAGTTTATGCCACAAATTCTGAATCATCTAAATAATTTGTGCAAATCACAAGAAGAATGATGTGGGCATTCTTTGGATTTACTATGCAATTTTTAGCAGATGTTCTAAGAGACTTTGCATTCCCTGGTTAACCAAATTTCATGAAAAATGTTAAATTAGATTGGTGATCTGTCATCATATTTTAATAGCTACTGAATACATATGGAACATTTTTATAATCTTATGCTAATTATTAACTGCCATATACTTGGAAGAAAAGAAATAGGAGAAAGAGGACTGGAACCATCTAGAAATTTTGGTTCAGTTAAAATTAGTCTGGCATTTGATACTATCGACACTTATGATGCCAAATATGTTTACTCATAAAGTAAACAGATTTGTAAAAAGTGGCAAGGTGTAATTTCCTCTGATAAACTATTTTCCAAACATGAATTCATAATATAAAATTTTCCAATGTTAACTATTTCCAAAATTTTCTACAATGACACCATACTTTGGCATCATCATTCTTCAATTACTGATTATTTTATTCAATAAATAATTGTAAATCTGCTTTACAGATTTACAGCTGTGGACCATAAGCTGGGTGAATAAGTCAGACTTGGTTCTTATTGTCTTGAAGCTCATAGTAGTAATGGAATCAGGATAGATGATGGGTTTTATTTCAGACTTTCGAAGTCTTGGCAGTATGAAAATAAGAGAGGCATTTCAACCCTTCCCAGGGTTGAAACCTCAATTACAGAAGAAAGCATGTTATGAGACTGACCTACCTCCTATGAGGTCTCTGAACTGTTCTCTTCACTACTTATCACAAATTTTTGTAGTAGTCACTATAACAAGAGCCCTGTCATAGGCTGGGTCCATTCCCCACCATAGCACTCCCCACTCCTATAGTGCTCTGATCTCAGAGATCATTATTAAACCACAAAGGTCCTTCTCTCTTCCTAGACCAGGAGTACAGGTTCCCCTTCATCCCAGCCCTTCACTTGGTTTAATTCTTTATTGTTACTTTGCATTGGGTTCTGCTAATCCTGTAGCAAGTCCGTTACCTACTACTGTCCCTGCCATATCATAATCTTGTGATTTGTGGTTATTTCTGCTTGGAACTTTTAACTTCACTCTCCAGTAATCTGGTTCAACATTTCTTAAGATCTTAGCACAAATTTCACCTTCTCAGAGAAACTTTCACAGCCATCATTTCTAAAGACCTTTCGATCCATTTACCTCCACCCACGTCACACTTTATTACCACTAAAGGATGACAATACAGAACTATTTCATTTGTTTACTTATTTCTCTACTAGTTAACCCTACTGTATGAAATTAGGGAACTTATTTCATCCTATTTACTATTTTATCTCCATGTCTTATAATGTTGGGTCAATATTTATTGAAGGAATAAATAGATGCATGGAATTTAATGAGTCTGAAGCATTAAACTCATGATCAAGAGCGATAAGAGAAAAAAAATGATGTGAGGAAGGGCTACAAATTCAGGATGCTTGTCATTATTCTTCAAAGGAGGAGAGATGTAAGTTGAGATGCCAAAGTTTTTTAAAGATAGACAATTTGATATTAAAAGGTTGTATTTTTGTTTAAAACTCTTTTTCTTGATAAATCTCTATTTTCAATAACAAATCATCATCTGAACTGATATTTTATCTAAAGAAAAATGAAAGAATAATGGATAGTTTTAGCTATTGGGATGCCAGACTATTTTACTACATTCCTTAAAAGGGAAACAAACATTGTATTCTAAAAATATGGATTGACCAATAGGGCTCAGTTTATTACTGCCCAAAAAATACAGCTGTAAATTGTTAATATCCTTAACATTTTTCTCCAATGGAATATAAAAATGATGGAGAAATAAATCTAAATGAAAGTTTCAAGGGCCATTGCATATTTTACAAATATTCTAGTCATTCAATACTGACAGTAATATAAATGTAAAATTGTACTATTTTTCTTGTGAATATCAGTTTTTTTTCTGGGCATGTAGTCTTTTCTCTGTAAAATTATACATTCTGTTAGAATCATCTTATAATCAAGTGAGTAGGTGTATAGAAATGTCAAATAGGAATGATAATATTTCCCACCTACCTGCCTTCACATGATGCTATGAGAATTGATATGAAAATGTCTTTGAAGTGTTTTGAACTCTTTGGAGGAAAGATATGATATAAATACAGAGTTGTATTTTTCAAAGTATGATTTCAACAACCTCTGTGATAAATTCTATGACTTTCATAGAAGAGTTATAGTCATCTTCTGGTCCTATCTCTTCACTATAGATTTTAAGTCCTGAGAGGTGAATGTTTGTAATATTAACTATATATAACACGTTTTATTTTTCAGCCAAAATGAACATTTAACATCAATTTCACAGTTATGGGTGTTGAAATAATTGTTCTGGCAACTCAGATTATTAATCTCCTAGGGCAACCATAACAAAATAGCACAGATGTATGACTTAATAGAAGTTATTTTCATAATTTAGGAGAAAGAAGTCAGGATCAAGGTGTCAATAAGGTTGACATCTTCTAAGGTTTCTCTCCTTTTATGTGGCTCTCTACTCTTGCATCCTTGCCTGGTCTTGTCTCTCTACATGTTTATATTCTCATTTCCTTTTCTTATCAAGACATCAGTCATAGTGAAGTAGGGTCACCCTAATGACCTAATTTTAACTTAAGTACCTCTTTAACAGCTGCCCCGAACAGCCGAATTCTGAAGTACACACTTTAATATGTAAATTTTGAGGAATACAGTTCAGTCTGTGGTACTCATGTACTTATGTTAGGGTTTAGCATGAAGCTAGGTATCTATACTTACAGCCTTTTAATGCTCTTAGAATAAAATGAAACCCCTTACTTATGATATACAATGTCCTGTATCTCTGACTTCTATCATATGCCATTCTCTCTGCCCTTCACTTTTTCCCAGTCACACAGTTCTTTCTGGTTCTGAACAATGCCCAGTCCTTTCTCTTTTAGGAATGGGTCTTTGCCTGGTATGTTCTTTTTGTTTAATGTCATTTTTAAAAAGAGGTCTTTGTGATGACACGTTATATGAATTGGTTTTATTAATGTTTATTATATTGTCCTGCTTATTTTCTGAACAATCAGTGAGGGGAAAAAAAAGAAATAGTCTCTGTGATCACACTTTTACAGCTGAATCATATTCTTTGTGTCTTGCTGGACATAATGTAGGTAACATTCACTTCAGCAAGATCATTGTACAACCCATAAAAAAATTTCCTACTCACTTTTTTTAACCAATTACAGTTTTAAAGTGTCCTTAGTCTAACTTCTTTGTAGATAAGATTTATCACAATACCCAATCATGGAATTTTCCCTTCTTTATGACAACACCCACACTACCTCTAACTATGAGAGCTCAAATCCTGTAATAGGTTTTTCCTAATGTCTTTATTCCAAAGGGATATGTTTCTCTCTCCTTACAACTAATTAATCCAACTTGTTCTAGTAGTCTTGAGTTAATTATTATCTATATCATATATTCCTTTTCATGCTTATTGTCTGTCTTATAATCATGAAGGTGTAAATTACATGAGAGAAAGGGTCTAGATTCGTCTCATCACTCTTATTGCTAGCAGCAACTTACACATTGCTCAACACATAATAGACACTCAGTTAATATTTTGCAAATAAGTGAATGAAGCAATACCAGAATACTTACAACTTTATCTTATGCAGTCTGAAGTGTTCTTCTTTAGAAATTTGTAGGCCTTCCTAATAAAGTTATTGAAATATAAGAAGGACCATATTTCTTAAATAGGAAATGACATATTGTAGATGGTGTGTGTGGAAGATTATTCCTTCTGCTGAGAACAAAACAGAATCAAGGGTGAGAAAACTAAATGTTAATGTGTTAGGTAATGAAACTTAAGCTTTGGATGGACACGAGCAAAGTAAACACACAGCCTATTTGAGAAATATATGACATAGTATTGTATCTTAAGTATGCATCAGTTATAAGGTGTCAAGATAATAGATTAGGTAAAATAACTTTAAAATTTTGAGTCCACACAAATTTTATTAAATTTCAATAATTGTTCTTATTAAATATTCATTTAGTACCTTTGATGGAAATCTATTTACAATTTTTTTTCTATTTTCTTAGTCATTGTAACCTTATCTTGTTAAAATGGTCTGTATGTATTTTCCTCAAAACCATTTTATTTGGAATGGGTAGATACACTATATTAAGTCTTTATACTTTAAGTAACTATATAAAACCATGTGATAATTTATGTCTCATACCGGTCTTGGTTGTTCAAATTGATAACTTTCAAATAACTGTTGCCACAACACTATTTGTGGAAAAGAATCAGCCCAATTAAAACACCTTAGTCCAAAGAAGGATCTTTTAGATTTAAGACAAGAAAAAATATCACATTGAGTATGAAGTGCAATTTTGAGAAGTAATTAATTTCATAATATTTGAAAGAGTGAACTTTTTATAAAATGATGTGCAGTGTGGGGACTATTAAAAATATTAAGAAATTTAATTTCTATTTTGAATATAACTTATAAAGCCAGACTCTGTAATATATAATAATTCTAAATTTAAAATTCAAAATGTATTGTTTCAATGTTTTTAGAATAATACTATGTAAAATAAATGCTTTTGTGATTTGATTTTACTTTACTCACAGAATTATAAATATTGTATATTATTAAAATTGTGTATTATTTTATTTATATTAATATAAACTAAATTTATGTGACTACTAATAATATGACATCATATTATTTCAATAATAATATATTTCAGATGTTTTTAATTTCACATAATTCTGTTTTGGGCTAAATGAAAAGCAGAACAACTTAAAGTAAGACCCTCTGATTACAGAATTTAGCAATGTATAATTCCACATGGAAAAAATAGCTGAAGTACCAAATAGAATTATATTCATATTTTATAAAAATGAACATAGATTCACTAATGAAGCATCAAATAGAATTTCTTTTTTCTTTTATTTTATGAGGAGTTCAAATTTTATACATGTCCAACAATTAAAACTTATGCAAAATATTTTTTTAATTCCATTTCTCCTATATTTCATTTCTAAGTCTTAAGTTGAAAGTTTAATGCTGCTTTTCTGTTGTTTCTGTTTTTTGTGTTTTTCATGTTTTACTATTTGATCATACATCTTCAAACCATTAGCGTTCTGAGCTGTATATCTAAGTCTCTGGCAAAACGTGCACTTAAAATGCCAAAATAATTTTTTGTGAAGAGTCAGCTAGTGTGATAAATACTGACCTAATGTTAAAATTAAACATTGAGAACAAAATTGTGAGGTATTTGGTTTTAATTTTTTTTTTTTTCAAATGTCACTTTCAAAGTGTGAGAAGGCAACAAAAAGAAAGAAAGAAACAGTAGAGTGTGTATATGACTGGGGAACTATCCACAATAAGGACTTGAAATGTCTTACTGTGGGCTATTTTCTTACATTTGTTTGTTTATTTTTATATCTGCACATAGCATAATGTACTCAAGTATTGATTGATTTTTAAATCCAGTTTTTTCCTAGTTTAGGTCATGTCTCAACTAGTTTAGCTTATTGATTCTCCCATTACTAAAACACTGGAGGAGTGGGAAAAAGAATCTGGTGTGACTTTCACACAAAGAGGCAAACTTAAGGCAGCATCAAGGGAACACACTACTGTTTCTGGCAGGAATTGATCTTGAATGACATTCATAGTCTCTGAGTCATTTTGCTTTGAGTCTAGCACAAAGAGTTTCTTAATCTGAGGGAGGACAAAAGGATGGTGGAAGGAAAGCTTTAGAACCATCTCTTCAGTGGGTCTCCAGAGACAGAAGCTATTATTTGTTGATTTTTGTAGAAAGTGTTAGATGGAATGACTATAGTAGAGAAAGATTATTTTCTTTGAAGGTTAAAACATGGGTTACCCATGACCTAAATCTAGGTAGAAGGCAGTAGCTTTCCCCTTGGCCATGTTCTCCTTTCAAGCCTCAAGTGTGTGGAGGAAAGAACTACCTTTATACCTATGACCAGAGCGATTGTTAGAATGAAAGGAAAAATTCTCTATGTTATTTTACTCCAATATAAAAGAGTTTGGTTGAAAAATTCTTTGGGAATTTGATTTTTTTGAAGATTGGAATAGAATGGGATCATGTTCTCAACTTACCTCAATCTATTAAATAATTGTTTTAATTATTTCACATATACTATCACTTTATTCATATATATTTCCACCATTCTTGGACATTGGTTTTCCAACAAAATAAAATATGCATTCCTCAAGCACAGTCTATTAAATATTGCTGTTTAATAAAAGAGACAAGATTCATACTAAGTAACATTTGAGCTAAACAATTCAATACTACTCAGTCTATTTTATTAGGTGTGCTCATTCAATATTACTCAATCTGTTTTACCAGTATAGTATCAGTTCTAATAAATCTGTATATTTTTTATTTATTTCTTCAGTTGCTTAGGATTTTACTTTATATTCTTTAATAAGTTTGATATTTAGAAATAGATAAATTCTTAATAAAATACAACCTCTCAAAACTGAATCATGAAAATAATAGGATATCTGAACAGAGCAATAATGAGTAAGGAGATTGAATCAATAATAAAAAATAAATTTCAACATGGAAAAACCCAAGACCAGTTGGTTGCACTGATGAATTCCACCAAAAAGTTTAGGAAATAATACCAGTTATTCCCAAATTCCTCCAAAAATTTAAAAATGAAGAAACACTCCCAAGCCTATGGACTATTTATGTGCAAAAGAATGACACTATACTCCTTCTTATATTATGCACCAAAAAATTAATTCAAAATGTATTAAAATCCTATAACCCTAAAACTTCTAGAATAAAACAGGAAAAAAAAAACACTTTACATTGATATTGGCAAGAATTATTTTTATATGAAAATGAAATCATAACAAAATAAAAGATAAATAAATGCAACTTCAAAATAAAAAGATTGTGCATTGCACACAAAACAATGAAAATGAAAAATATGGCTACAAAATTAAAAAAGTATTTGCAATTATACAACATCAAGGCTTGATATCCAAAATATACAAGGAATTCACACAGCCCAATAGAAAAACAAAAGCATTAGGGAAAAAAAGTCAGCCAGTTATAAAATAGGTAGACAACTGAGTAAATATTTTTCCAAGGAAGATTCGAATAACCAACAGATATCTGACATTACCCGCTATCACTATTCAGGGAAATACAACTAAAAACCATGATGGCATGCCATCTCCCACTTGTTAGAATGACTGTTTTCACAAAGGTAAGATATAATCAGTGTGATCCAAGATGTGATGAATGGATAAAGAAAATGTGGGACATGTTTGCAGTCAGTTACCATATTGTTTTTTATTGAGGTAACATTGATACCATATATCATTTAGATGTATAGGATCACATCCTTCAGATGTATGTTACTATATCACACTTACCACCAAAGCACCTATATTCTTCCACCATAGCCCAGTATAAATAATTGCAAAATGAAATTCATTTCTTTTGTTGTTATTTTCAGTACTTCTCACTATTTTTCATTATTCTGGAGGAATATGATTTAAATAGTAAAAATTGTCTACATGATGGTTTGTATAGACTAGATGGCAGTACAGAATGAAGTTGGATTAAATCACAAAAATCCATTTATTTTACTTGTTACGGCAATAGGACTGACTGTGTCCATAACTCTTAAACAATAGCTTTACACTTGTGTAGCTTGGTAAATATAATCATTCCTACTGATTTTTGGAGAAAGAATTACAAATGGGATTTGTTAGACTTTAGAGGAAAACATGCAAAAAGAAGAAAAAAGGTATTTTTAAATCATAAAACTTTTCATTTAAGAAAGGGAGGATGACAGAGCTACACATAATCACTACAAAAGACAGGACTAGCTCCCCTTTACAAAATATATGCCTAGGGGAAAAGCATATCCTTGCAATTTAAGATTGGCTGCATCTTAAGTAGTGTTTGACAGAGTTAGTAGTCTAAAAGGTGTTTGCCCAAGGACATATTGGCATTCCTTCCTTGGTTTTTACAAGCTTCTCTGATATACTCTTGAAATCAAAGTTCTGTTCAGTATTTGATGTATGTAGTTGATAGTGTAACAGATGAAGGGAAACAATTAGACTGATTTCATCTTCCTTATAGTATTTTTTAATTTTATTTTGAAGAACAATAATGCTATGTAGAACATCCAGTTGTGTTATTCTCAATAAATAAATTTCCAGAAGGTTGAGACCTCTTTCATCTTTAGCTTTGCTCACTTTGCAGCTTACTTTGACACATTGCCTTTCCTTTTGTGACAGAGTTGGTCTTGCATTTTGCTGAGATTGTTAAAGGGAGGAGTTAGTAACATCTTTAAGTGGCCTAGAAGTGACTTAAAGAAGTTAAATATCACCTCTGGCATTATATGATTTTTTGTTGCCCTGAAAATATGTTGGCAATAAAAATCAGGATTTGATTCTAGTCTTCACATGCCAGAGAGAAGTGGAAGCACTTTAGCTCCAGAAACAGTACAAGTACCTTCCATCTAAGTGGTTCTTGTAAACACTGGGTTCGAGGAGAAGGGGCTAGGCAGGGTGGGTTGGGATCAGCAGCACACTTTTATTTATTTATTTATTTTGAGAAACAGGAGAAGTGATGGACGAGAGGAGAAGTCAATGGAAAGTTAAACCCAGCAACTTATGCTGAAAAGCTTCAATCAGACTTGACTTTAGGCTTCCTTCCATATACCCATAGAGAGACAAAAGCAACCAAACAGAAGTATTTCTGTCCCTCTGCTTTGAGGATACCATGAATGTTATTGTGAGATAGTAAAAAGGTTTATGTGTTTAATCATGCTGTGATGTTGGGATGTCACCTACCAAATAAGTCTTAATTTAATATTTTAGAAGGAACATTTGGAAAAGCCCAATTCAAACAATTATTGAAACATAATCTAATTTTCCTTATTTAATTGAAAAATAAGAATTTAAAAAGGGACAAAATAAAGATCAGCATTAGATAAGGTTTCTGGTGAAAAGCATGTTACATTGAAGACAAATGATCAAACTTCGTGACTTCTTTAGGGCCCATTGATTTATCTCAGCCTATCTATGGCTAGAGACATGTTTGTCATTCATGTAAAATTTCAAATATATTTTGCATAACACTTTTAGTTTTTATCAACACTGTTGCTTTTTTTAAAATTGCTCATTCTCTAGGTAATTTGTAAATCAAGCTATCACTGTACAGTGACAATGAAGACTTTTATCATAAGTTATAGACCATCATAATAGAAATAAGTTAAAGACTAATAATATCTAACTATATATTTAATATTTAATACTTATTTCTGTTTTTCATGAATATATATGTGTCAAATTAATACTTGAATTTAATTAAAAATATTTGCTTCCATGACCCTGGTGTCAGTTATTTCATGTTACATGACTGTCAGTGGAGATGTGAGGTTGTTGAAAAATACAAATAGTTTAATTTATATTTGATTCAAAGCAAAGACTTGTCTAAGGAACTTTTTGAGATGAAGCTGTTTGATAAATTGATATGTTTGTATTTAAAAAGTGAATAAATATACAAATATATTCCAGTGACCTTAGGACTTTTAGTAAATTCATGATTAATGTTCTTACTCTTGTAATTAAATTTCAAGACTAATTAAAAATGCATGTATTACCCCATAGTTTAGTTTCCACCTATTTTAATGTTTCAAGGGCAATCTATTTGTTGGTATGCTTAGTTGTTTGTTTTTTTTTTTTTTAATACAGAAGATGAATGTGATAGGGAGGAGCTGGAAAGAGAAAGACAAATGCAAATTTGTTTCAGAATATTTTGTTTTCACCATGACATGAAATATTCCAAAGAGAATTATATCAATATGTTTATTCTATTACTTAGGAACCACAATTAATTTCTATAAAATGTAATTTTTCTTTGTAATACATTTTCCAGTACATTGCCTTTTAATCTCAAAAATACATTTCATTTGTAAATCGAAATGGTGACAGTTTGCTTTTCTTTCATTGTGATGATTCTGAAACTAGAAATTACCTGATGCATCTGGCACTAAGGAAAAAAGATATAAATATGATCAAACTTTCATTTTTTGAAATTTGCTTTCCTGTTGTGTATTTGGGTGCTCCTAGTTGCAAGTCTACTTTATGACTATTGAGAAGTAGTCATTTCTATTGGGTGGTTAATTATGAAATAACATTGTGTTGTGACAGGACAGTATTTACCAGAAAAGAGTGTGTGGAAGGACATTTCATTTATTGGCCTCTGTACAGTTTTCAGTGGAAAAAATGTGTGGGCAGCTGTTCCATCTACACTAGGAAATGTAGAGTAATTAGAGGTTTAACAAAATTTTTAGTGGAGGTTTCATGAGTATGAAGAAAGCCAGGAGATCCTCAAATTATTTGGTGGTATTATCATTATTTTAGAACTGGGACCTAATCTTTAGGTCTCTGACAGATGAGGAAGATTTTTAAAAGGATCAGAAGGTAGTATGCCAGAGAGGGGACAGCATTTCATATTCAGCTATAGCAACTCTACTTTTGTGTTCTATGGAGAGATAGTTTAAGTATTGATCTGATGAACTAGCCAGCTTGTCTATGTTTGTCAGGAAGTATAAAAGCTGAACACAAAGTTCAACTATTGAATGTAGTGGTAACATACTCTTACTTGGACAGGTTAATTTTCTTTAAGTAGTGAAGTCAATTAATAACAACCATCCTTCATAAGATCCTTCTATCCTATTTGGAGAGCTAGTCATTAAGCTTCACTTTTTTTTTTGTTACTTTTTTGGCAATAAAAATCCAAAGATATATTCTGTTCAGTTTTACTAATATTCTATCACCTTTGGGACCTGCATATTTAACCTGTAGAGATAATGTGGCAATTGTTGACAAAAGTTTCTCTAAAAGCACACATCATGTTTCCATCTTCTACTTGGTATTTCCTTCCCAGAAATGGTTCTTCAATGACTATTAGTATAAAGAATAGCAATATAGTTAAAAATATATTAATTCTTTACAACTATTTACCACGGAGACAGAGTGTACTAATTCCTTTCCCTTCATTCTTACTTAAAACAATATTAAATTCCTGACTATCAAAATTTAATTAAATAAACAAATGCATCAACACTGAAATTATTTGTTAGGTAAATATGATCTAAACTGTCACTGTGAAAGGCCAAAGCTGAATTCATTTTACTCAGACCTAAAGCAACTCAATTTCTGAAAGACAATTTGAATGGTAGCCTTAACTAAAATGCATATTTTAACAAGGCATATTTACAGTACATAATAAATGTTTAAATGAGATTAATTAGTATGTACAGTTGAGGCTTTCTTACTGTTTAGAATTATTTGCCTTGCTAAAGTAGTAAATCTAGATGAGTTGAGCTCTCAAATGATTCTAATAACAACATTTGGCATTTGTACAGTGCATTATATTTTCTAAGTACTCTATAATTACAGTATTAATTAGTGAAGTGACACTGTGATCTTGTGAAGAGGTCTGCATCATTATCCCCTTTCAAAAATGAGGAAACTTTAAATGCAAAGGACACAGTAATTCAAATTGCAAGTAAATCAGGTTAATTCTAAAAACCTTTTTGTATAACTTGTTAATGCCTGATACTATATTTTATTACTGACAATTTATTTTTATGTTATATTATCTTGGTTCAAGAGAAATCAGAAATAGTTTCTTCAAATATACACATTTTTAAGAAGCTAGCTAACTAAAAATAAAGAAATACTGTTATTTACCTTCCTTGCATTCTGTATTCTTTGATAAGTATTCATAATGTCCTTGAGTCTGAGTGCTGAGATGACACCTTGATACTGAGTTGAGTAGCCTCCTGGAAGGACCCTTGCTTTCTATTAGAAAACCAAACAAGCAAACAAACATATCTGTCCATTTTTGAAGGATCTTTACTGTTTTATGTCAGGACAAGGGGAAACAATAGCTTTAAAGATTAATGAGCCTGGAAAATTCACTTAAGTCTCTTTGATTTATAACCTCAATGCAAATTAAGTAGGGTTTCCAAAAACATTACATAATAATTTTATATTATTCTAAGCAAGCAACTTCAACAAGCATCAATTAATCATTTAATTTTTAGCTTCTGAGAGAAGACCCTAATATTAATAAGTCAAGACTTCTAACTAAAGTGACTTGTAGTTTAGTAGAAAGATATAAACATGTAAACAAGTTAGAGCAATATAGATAAAATATTTATTAATTACATGTTATCTATCAGAAATAGTTTTAAAGGAACAACAGAATAACAGGGAAATGTACTTATGTTTACAAAACATATATTCTAAAATATATATAAGAAAAAAACTTGTAGAGATAGAAGACAGAAGAGGGCTAGAGATATAAGAGGTACAGAGAACTGACAGATGACGTGAACAAAGATATGGTCAATATTATTTATGTGACGGATATTCTGATTACAAAAAGTTTAACAATGAATTACCATTTGAATTTAATATTGTAAAATGAGTGAATGTTTACTTGAGAATTAGAGACAAGAACTTCAAGGCAGCCAATGGGATTGGAGGATAGAAGTCAACCGAACCAAGAAAGGATTAGATGTAGAGAAAACACTACAGGAAATCTTGGTACATGAAGATTTGGACATATGAATAGTCCAGAAAGATGCAAATAATTAAGCAAGGCTGTAATTTAGGGTTTATGGGAAGCTGGTTCAAGGATTATTAGGAAATTTGCAGCAAAAAAAAAAACATTTTTGCCATAATCTGACAAATTAAGAATACTTTTAATTATGCTGTGCAGTATGTTGGCAGAGAAGATGACTGAGATGGGTAATACTGGCAATTGGTTAACTATAACTCCTCCATCTTAACCTGACTCCACAAAATAAGTCTTAAATAATATATTCAGACAAATAATTAAGAAACTAACAATAACTGAAACCTTTTGTCATATATTACTTTTAATTTGGTTATTCTATTTCCTATTTTTTCCCTCCAATTATTTGTGAACAACTGAACATTTCTGAAACTAAATCAAATCTAAACAAAAAATCTTGAAGGTCACAGGACATGATAAACTAAGAATAAGATTAAAATTCAGATGAACATTATCTATCTTGTATAATAAAAATCAAATTCCAGACAGTTTGACATTATTTCTTGTTTTACAGAAAATTTTCTCTTTTCAGACTGAATTATTTCTAATACTCACTATGCCCAGTAGAGAGCTATCAGAAATGTAATAAATTGTTTGTTGTTACTACAGCTTCCCTTACTTTTCTAGCAAATATACTTGTAGTGAAATAACTACTTTATGTTTTTTGTTATATGTCTATTACTTAGCCTAAGTGCTTTGTATATAGTCAGATCTATATGTCATTTAGTTTTTTAATGACTTTTGAACATATTTCAAACACTCTCCTTGACAAAAAAAAAAGGTATTAATGTTAAGGAGACATTTTAATGGAAAATTAAGATTCCCTTCTCTTGTGTTAATAAACTTCACTGAAATGTATTCTAGTATTTTATGAAAGATAGAAATTACAAGCAATGATAATAGCTATTTAGTTAAGTAAAGTGTTGGAAGAGTGACTTGGGTCTTCCTGATTACTTATAGTAAAATGTGAGAAAAGAAAGAGGAGCTGAAAAACAAATTATTAAACAAAAAGGGACCAAAATTTAAAGATTTGTAACTTTTTCAGGCTATCTAAATTAAAACAAACCAACAAAAAACCAAGAAAGCCTATGCACATAAAATACTAAGGATTTGAATGAACATCCACTTGATAAAGAGATCATGAATAAAATCATGGGCTTAGAAATGGGACTAAATGGGGTTTAAAAAAATGAGGTCAAATGAAGGAACATGGAGGAAGGCTGTTGACTTTTTAAATCTTACAGAACTGCATCATAGAGTTACTGTCTGTGAAAATAATTCAGAGCTCATCAGGGCTGCATTTTCTAGCTTCAAAGGGTTGGGTCAATGCCTCAGTTCAATAGGCAGGTTGGAAGCCAACCAAAGAACCAAAGCCATGGGGATGCATCCACTTCTCAAAGTCTTAGTGGTAGGGTTTCCTGAATATGTGGATTTTCAACCTCTTCTTGCAGACACATGGGGCAGGATGAGGAAATCAGAAAATTAATTTTGTGTTTCATTTTTCCCTTTGGTGTATTTTTGCCACATGTATATACTATCTTTACTGTGAAAAAGAAACTTAGTAGAGTGATATAGATTGTTAGGTAGAGAAACAGACAAATGAATAGAGGGATCTACAGTTGGGATGGACCATATAAAGTTTGGTTCTACAAAATGGTAATCTCATAAAATTTAATAAAATATAGGAATTAGATTTACTTAATATTTAAAATCCTTCCAGTTTTGAATTTACAAATTAGAATAGATTAATTCCAAAACTGTCTCAATTTAGTGTTAAAAAAGTAAGAAATTTATTAAATTTTTGACTTAATAATACCAACTGCTTCATTTGAAATTCTGCTCAAAGTTTGTTTATTTGTTTGTTTTGTAAAGTCTCATAGCTCATTGGCTATATCTAAGATAGGAATTTAGGTTTACCACAGAGTTCATATATAGTATATTTGTAGACCTAAAAATATAAGCAGCATCTTAAAGAATATTTCTATATAACTTTGCTGATTGTCATAGAGTGTTTTTCATGTACTAATTATATTAAGTGACATTATTTGAATGTCATAGATGTGGAATTGCCCTTTTGAATTCCTATAAATATAAAAGACACAGAGCAGAACCACCATGATTGTGAATGGGTGAAGCTTGTAGTATTTGGTTCAAAAATCTTTCTTCACCCGTGATGAAGCGCATGTTCCTTAGGCAGATAATATATAGTAATAGTTGAAGCATATAATTAATACCCTTTCTTAGTAATGTATTACATTTTATTAGCTAGATCAATATTGTTGTAATTTCTGCTCATTAGCATCACATTCCTGCAAAGTACATAAAAATATTTACATTAACACTGATCAAAATTACAAGAGTGTATATTAAAATATGAATGACATATAATCAGAATTTTCTGTTTCTACTGCCTCCAGTTATTTGTGACCCCAGAAATGAAGTTCAAGTTTATACTTAATAGCACAATTATGTAAATCTGTAATTCTAACACTGAATTACAGCTGGTAATGATCAATAATTATATTTATGTATGATGTGAAGTTAATACTGCCACCATAGATTAATGTAAACAACAAAATTATTTCTGCAGTCAAGAGCTAACAAATCATCATAAACAAAGGGAACTAAAACAATCTCTTCAGAGCCTAATTTCTCCAGCAGAGTAAACAGATTTTTTATTCCCAATGAATGCAAAGACCCCAATTAAAGAGAACAAACTCTACCAAAAATATCATGATGGCTGAGTATTTCACTACACTTTTAAATTCTTATTTCAGCCTTCCAGAAAGGAAAATATTGTGAAGTGCATTTGATAAGGCTTTGTTGAAGAAGAACAAAAGTAGTGAAAGATGAAGAAAAGTAGAAATTCTGAAAAAAATAGAAATTTAAAAAGATTAAACAATATATACATTGTTCTCTACATTAGAGAGCTTAAGGGTATTGCCATAAAAAATCAAATATATTTGTAAATACATCTAAAATCATATACAGATAACATATACCAAGTCAGATCTTTTAAAGATATCTTTTGAGATATTCCCTAGAAAAGAAATTTAATTTTCAACAGTTTGTAATTTCTGAACCAAGTAGGAGACCTAATAATCATGCTGTAAATTATACCTTTGCATTGCTGCTTAATGCTATATAAACATACATGAATATGAACACATACATGATAAACATACCTGAATACAAATGAACCATACAGGAACGCACTGAAGAGAATTGAATAACAGATCCGATGTTGTAAAATGATTATGCTTCTTACTAAGATTAATATCAATGTCATACTTTCTATGTCTCCAATAAGGTTAAAAAAGAAGGGAGTGACCATAGAAGCAAAGATATTTTCACTCATTTTACTAATATATAATCACATTTTTTTGGCTAACATACATATTGTGTTTCCTATAAAGCAGGCATTGTTCTAGTCACTTTGTATATAAGAACTTAGTATTTCCCCCAATTATTCTGTGAAGCAGTTACTATCAATATGTTCATTTTACAGACAAGAAAACTGAGCAGATTTTAGATGACTTTTTTTCTTAAGGTAAAATAGTCTTTTATTGCTTTATCACATACTACATAATCCTAATTATCAGACTATGTAGTAGAATTCTATTAAAACACATTTTCTGGTTTCTAAATTTTGGTGAACTTAGATTATAAAATACCAATCCACTCTAGTTTATGTTTTTTCAGCTTTAACAATATTAACACTTAGGCATCAAATAGTTCTTTATTTGTGGGAATGTTCAATACTTTGTGTGATTATCACTCTTAGCTTCTTCCAACTAGTACTACCCATTCAGTTGTGACAACCAAAATGTCCCTTTGGGAGCAAAATTGTCCCCAAATGAGAATCACCAAACCCTAACACTGCATAGAGCAAAACAGATTTTCAATAATTGAGTTTTAGTAACATAGAACACTTTATAAAAGTATAAAATATAATAAAAATTAGATATTATCTCTTTTTCGGTCTTCCTTGGAAATGTCACAGTTTGATGCAAAGGAGAATCTGGGCAATAAAAACCAACAATAAAAATTAGTAAAAAAATTAGAAGTCCATGTACACTTCTTATTGTGATATTAAGTAATAGGCAGATTCTTTGTGTTTTGTGGATTCTCATCTCTGATGGTGTGTTTTTCACTTGTAACCATATATCTACTTAAATGTGTATATGAGTGTGCATATATGACACACATATGTTTTATGTGTGTATCACACAGAGCTTATTTATCCTAGCTAATTTAAGCAACTACTTCATAGATCTGAAGATTGACTGCTTCTGAAATGATAAACCAAGACCTTTTTATGAATGTATTTCTTTTCTTCATCTTGATGAAATTTTGGGGTTTTTGCGAAAGTCATCTTAACAGAATTAGTCCATTCACTTTCACACTATTGAAACTTTTCTTGGACTGGTAGCAAGGAATAAGTGACTGAAGACCCAATTCTTTCTAAACAATTCAGGTCATCAAATTAGCAAGGGGGAAAAAGCAGTAAATACTAAGTCTCCTTTCATAAGTTCTCTGTGACATGATATCCTCACTATAAATTTTCACCCAGTGATTTAGGATTATAGACTTGGATTTTTTATATGGTCCCTGCAGGATTTTGCAATCAAATTAACTGAGTAAAAGCATGTTCATTCTACCTCTTTGGGGTGTGAACATGTTTCAAAACAATATAGTTATGTAAAATTTATTTATTCAGCACACACACAAACACAAATATACATAACATTTAATATATACTAATCACTTATATAAGAGATCCAGTAAAACCAACTAATTTAGCTGTCGTAGAGATAGGGACTACTACTTTTATAACCCCTCTATAATTGAAAACAAAAACAAAAAAGAATGAACCCAAAAGAGAATGAGGACCCAAACATGACGGGTTCTCTCCCCCTCTTTCTGTAGCATTTTTCACATTTGCCATTTGTGACTTCCTTTGAAATTCTGCCCTTTGCAGGTAAGCCCACATTTGCCTAAAGAGAGGCAGGTTAGCTTTGGAAGGGCACTTGAGCCCACCCCACACCCAGAGGGGCAGGATAGGTGTCTCTGTAGGGATTCTTTTAAATGTAGTTCTCTGGCATCTTTCTAATGGACAATTGACAAAACTGATTAAGACTTGCTCTATACTGGAAATACAGAGGAGGCAGAGTAATTACAGAAATTCTCCTCTACAATTGAGAAATCAGATCCGACTCCAACTTAGGGTCTTGAGTAAATTAATTGATGACTTCCCACCGACATCATGTTTTTATAAGGCAGAGGACCCCAGACTTTTCTGATGATAGTTTCAATAAAAGAATCACAGTCTTATGTCTTTTGAGTCTCAAACACAAATTTATATAAACCCATGAACTAAGGGATGACTAGTTTGATGTTTGTATTATCCACGATTGATTAGGTTTACCCCGATGTGATCATTAGCTTATTATGTAATGATCTTGTATCCCACATAGCAGAGACCTTATTCATTTTAATGAATGAAATTGATGATCTCAGTTTGCTGTTCAGAGGTATTTTACCCAATAAGATCTTGACTTATTTTAGTTTTAATCTTCATTTGACTTCTTATTTATGGCAGATACTAGATCAAAATTACTTTCTTTAAATTAAATCAGAAAGGTATGATTTAATTGCACTTCTGGACAAAGCATCATTTTTCACTTGCAGAAGAACAGCATGAATAATTCCTAGCTTCTACTCATCGTGTTTATAGTCTGAGTCTACCTCCACTCTGCAAAGGCAAGCTTTATTTCTCTTTGTATAACTTGCAACAGCAGGAACACACGCCCTATATTTAGTAGGTGCTTGTATCAGGTTTAGGTTTGCCTGAATACTACATCTCTCCTATACAAATGTAGGTTAAAACATTAATATTTTCCCCTAGTGTTTTAAAATGCCCTGAGGTAGGCAGAACAGGGCTTAGTCTGGAAGCTCCAAAAATTACTTTATCTGTCAATTTCATTTTAGGTCACCCTCTCTCATTGCTACAGTATGCCCAAAGAATCCAAGGTAGCTATTGGAAGTCATTGTCACATGTGGTCTAGGTATGAGAAGAGGAAATAAAAAGTAACTCCCACCTTGTTAGGGATATAATACTGCATCTTAATTTTATTGATTCAATTCCAGTTGTATATCTACACCTTCCATGGGGGCTGAGAAATACAGTCTTTTGAATGGATACAAAATAGTGTATCAAAAATCAGGATTCTATTTTCCAAAAAAAAAAAAAAGGTGTGAGGAGAGAATGGTTGTTGATAGTCTTGGCCACCATACTCAGTAAGAATTAATTGGTTTGAATATAACACATCATTTTGAGATTTCTGATATATGCATTAAAAATGCTCATATGTGGTTTTGCAAGTTGTTTAAAATCTTCTAACTTTTGTATTAGGTGCTTCATGTCATTTAAAAGGTAACCTGAATGTAGATTATCAGAAGGTGCTGTATACTCTTAAAGTATGAATCTATTTATCTCCAATTTCTGCGCTGAAGGCAACAGCTGCATCTTACCAATGAATACCCATCTGAGAGAAACATGTGTCTGATTTCTATTTCAGTCTTGGCATAGTAACTGTGAAAGACTTTGGTTGGCACTTAGTTATATTGCTAATATGTCACCTACTATTATTGCTACTGAACCAGCTTTTCAGTGACATCCCTTATCATGTAGCATATCTATAATCTTTATAAGCTAGAATTATATCTTTTCATAAAAATTTGCATCTTAATTGTATCCCTAAACAGATACACCCTCACTGAGTTATGCATTTCACAATTTGTCTTCTATTTTCACTTAAATTCTAATACCATTATTTAAAAATTGTCAAGCAATCAAAAATGAAAAGAAGGAAATCAACTAGAAAATTATACAGTTGGCATAACTGTGGAACAAATGATGAAAATGTAATGTTTATACTTTAAAAACAAGAGATGATTTTGTTTGGTTTCTTGGGTCATTAAATTTTATAATTCTTACCTGACTCGAAGAAAATTGTTCTTTACCAAGTGTAATTAAAGAATTATCAGTATTTTAGAAACAGAATTTAGAGTTTTAAAAAAATTAAATCCCTTCAATACGTATTTGTTTATTATAAAACTATTTAATACTTTTTTATTATTTTATGTCTGTATTATATTTTATGTCATTTTTTAAAGATTTATTTATTTATGCATACAAGAGCTGGGGTACAGGCCAGAGGCGTGGGTGGTGAGAGGCTCTACCAAAGACAGTGTGGGGAGCAGAATAGGTAGACTAACTGAAACACACTGCTGAGGGGAGCAACGGGTGAGGCAGGAGAGGTCTGCTGCGCCATGTGGGTCCCCACCCTGGCCAGCAGCAGGGATCAAACTCGTGCTGTAGTGGCTGTGGTTTGCTTCATAGTGTGTTGCTTAACCCACTGCACCACAAGGGAGGCCCTTTTATGTCATTTTTTAAGTAGGTAATTTCAGTGGGCCAAATCTTATTTTCCTAACTGATTCTCAGTTTGCTTCTATTTTCCATGCATTCCATTGACCAGGGACTTTATTGTCTCCCAATTGTGTCCATTTTTTTACTATAAAGTATAAAATACAGAAAAGTCAAATATCCTACCTGTGTATATTGAATTTGTGCAAAAAGAACACACCATGTTATCAAAATCTTTTCTGTTAGTAAACAGAAAAGAGCTTATTACTAGACCCCAGCTGCCACTTGTACTGCCTTTTAGTCACTATTCACATTCCTAACTTGTAACCCTAATTACAGGCATTACCTGTTCTTAAACTTCACATAATTGCTATGATGCTGTGAACAACATTTTGTGCCTACCTCCTTCTCTCATTTAAAAACAATTTTTTAGGGCTTCCCTGGTGGCGCAGTGGGCTAAGCAACACACTGTGAAGCAAACCACAGCCATTGCAGCAGGAGTTTGATCCCTGATGCCAGCCAGGGAGGGGACCCACATGTTGCGGAGACCTATCCTGCCTTGCCTGCTGCTCCCCTCAGCAGTGTACTTCTGTTAGTCTGCTTGATCTGCTCCCCGCTCTGTCTGTGGTGAATCCTCTCACCCCCCATACCTCTAGCCTGTACCCCAGTGCTTGTATGCATAAATAAATAAATCTTTAAAAAAAACAAACAAACAATTTTTTAGGTCCATAGATGTTTTGTGTTCTTTCATTCTCATTGCTGATTAATTTTCAATTGACTTTGGTTCTCATATTCCTAGGGTGTAGCTTGATAGTTTTCTCTGTAGTTATTCTGCCTGGGACTCACAGAAATTATTGAATCTATGGATAGATATTTTTTATAAGTTTTAGAATTTTCAGCCAATATTTCTTCACATATTCTTTATGTCCTATTTTCACTCTTGTTCCTATCTTTTAGGAGCTCCTATCAAGCTCTGTGCTGTTCTGTTTTTGCCTTGCACCCTTGATATGACTTCATCAATCGCTGTTCACCCCAAAACTCTAGAATCTTCAATTGTGTATAAGAATGTTTGGGGCCTCCTCTTGGCAGATACCAAACTCATTTTTTTTATTTTCTTTCATCTATTTTTTTGAAATTTTATGCATTAGCTTTTCATGTCCTTCTCCGAACATCCCCAGAATTGCATCGTTTCTCTGAACTAAAACCCATCCGTATTTTTGAGTCTCTCTTCCAAATTTTTATCACTTTTTTTTCCAGTTAATGCTAGGAAATGATTTTGATGCATAATCAGGAAGGTTTTGTCTTTGTAAAATTTCAGACTAAATTTAAAGAAATCAAACAGAATTTTTATTTTTATAAACCAAGATAAAATCCCCTTAAAATGGAATCATAATATAATTTGTTCATTAAGAATTGGAACCAAATAAAATCCAATTTGGACATTTAATTTAAGTTAAAATGTATCTCTGAAGTATCTTCATCCTTCTCAGGGCCTCAGTGAGATATCACCATTGATATTGTAGCAGTTGATTATTTTGTGTCTATTTTCTAAATAGAAGTACTTTTCACCAACATGGCAAGAAAAGTTGTGAAATATAAAAATAAGGTCTGTATTTATCAACACCTTATCTATTCTGGATAATATTTAAAGAAACTAGTGGAATAGTTTCTTTCACTTTATAATGGCTAACACATTGAAGAGCTTTGAATTCACTTCTAATTATCATTTTAGGGATTGTTATTAGCACCACATTATCTGCAGAACCATTACTAAGTTGACCATTGAAATTATGCTGGAAAACTAGAAAAAAGAAACTCTGTATAATTAATAAGGTAATGCACATCTTAGAAATAAATACAAAATAGTATTTCATTTTTTCTGGTCTTAGAAGAGGCAATACAAATGTATATATTCCTTTTGCAAATGTATGTTTTTATGGTCCATATGGCATGACCCATTGTTTGAAGAAAAACATTTAATTCATAATTACTTTATACCATGGTACCTAGCCAGTTCTTTTCCAGGTGGTAGGTTAGAAACTGTTTTCTCTCAAACAGCATTCTTACTGACACTTGAGTAATTCTATTTTGAAGTAATCCAATTGAAAGGGCATTTTAACCTGACATATACGAGCATCCTCATCTTTGGAAAAAAGATTGTGTTTGTACTTACATATACACTTCTGAGTAAGGATTCTTACCTTTTATTAATTTCTCAAAGTGATCTTTGAAGTAAAAACAGGAGACATGTGGGGGTAATCCACATCCTAAATCCAAGTTAACAGACATATTCTTATGTTCTAAAAATTAATTAGTTTATGGTACCTTTAACTCTATTAGCTAGAGTAAAAATCTGTATGTAGAAGTTCTAATTTCCACATAATGAACTGAATTACTAAAGGGACAAGTGAAAGGACCAAAGTCATCTCAAAGGTGACAATATCATACAAAGGCCACATTTAAAAATTCTCTCTGCAACGGACTAACCAGGAACATGCAATTTCAGCTCTGAGCAATTGACTGCTGATAACCTTGTTCATTAACAAATCAAGCAGCTGTTCATATCTGTTGAAAAGTCTCCCTGTTGTCCCTGAATATTCCAGCACGAAATTGGTGTAAACCAAATAAGTTAACATTGGAAAAGCATCAGATATATAATTAATGATTCATCTAACCTCAGTCCACAACTCTAATAGTTTTCAGTGATCACCAACTTCCAGAAAATGATAAACTTTTATATCTAACTAGAATTAATATTCCAAAATTAATTTTACTATTTAAAGAGAATGTAAAATGTAGAAATTAAAAAAATTATGGCAACTGTACTTTAATCATTCTTTTATGTGAAAAAATAATTTTAACTAGTATCTAGGAGTTTTAACTAGTATCTGAAAGATTTTATTATTTATGCTAGGAAATACTGTTTGCACTTAAAACTGAATTATTGATAGAAGAAATGGTGGCAATATCATTATTTTAAATTAAATTATTTTAATAGAATCAAGACATCAAGTGTACTTTGCACACATAAGATATGTTAAATAAAATCTAAATTAGGTTTTAAGGGGTATGAAAAATTTAATACAAAACATTATGTATATTATAGTTTCCCCATATAGAATAAAACATACTTTCTATTCCAGTCTTTTTAGTTATTGTTATTTTAAAAATAATTTAGTTAAAACTCTGTGCAAGTTTTAGTTAAAACTTCTACATGGGTAAACGATTTTACCCATAGCTTTTAATTTATCTTTACAATCTATAGTTACTCTCTTTCATTCAGATGTATCAAAATTTTGGTAAATATCAATCTTAAATTTACAGAATTTTTAGAACTTCAAAGTACTCTTGAGGTCCTGGGGTCTAACTCCTTTATTTTACTTCCTCAATAAAAACTCATTAGGAAAATAATCCAATTTTTCACATTTATTTCTAAAAGGAACAGATTTCTATGCTCTGTCACCCAGGCCAGCTCTCTCAATGAAAAGAATGACCTTGAATTGAACTGTAGAAAGTAAATGGAAGAAAAGTTTACTGAAAAAGTTTAGCAGGGCCAGAGGAGATTAATGCCTATATTTGTGTTGGACACCCTTCCCTGTGCTGAATATTCAAAGTGATGGAATCATGTTATTTATTATATTTTTCAGATCATTTGCAACGTTAATTTATATGAGTTTGATATTGCTTTTGTCTTTTAGTTGTGTGTTATTCTGAGAAATCCCTGGGGAAGCAAAGGATTTATATGCTTTGTGTACATGTTCTGCAGACTAAGCGCTCTGGCATAATTATTTTTGGCACTCGCTAACTGATTAAAACATCCAATTTAACTCATGATCAGTAAGATTAAACCTTTTTAATATACCTCAAAAGTAAATTATCATTTACTACTCAAATATCCCTTTTTGCACATGTCCCCAATAAAGCAGTTCTTTTTTCATTAATGTACCTTTTAACGAGGATTCCCTTTTATTTCTTCCTTTGGGCAAAACTGCCTTATCCTTTATACAGAGGTAGGAACAAAGATGAAATGGATGCTGACTAGTGAAGTACATAGGTTTATAATGTTAAACCAATTACGAATTTTTATTTTTGTTATAGTCTGTAGAGAATTTTCTGTTCAAGAAAAGAAACCATACTTTGAGTTTATATCTCATACAGACAAATATGAACAGCTAGAAGGTAATATTATTTGAAAAAAAAATTATAGGACTTGGAGAAAAAGTAATTTTCTATTTAATTTTAAATCACTCTTTTAACTTAAGTGTTAGATTTAAATTTTGTGGTGAAACCTGTGTAGTAGAAATTGAAAACACTTTTTTAATATTAGAATAACTTGCAAGAGAAAAATATTTTCAAGGATCAAAAACAGATGATATAATCCTAAATCAGAATAATTGTAATTTCCATGTCTTCCAGCATGCTTATGACCCTTATACTGGTACATCACTATAATGGCAGTGGGGGGAGTAAAATATAATAGATAACTTGCATTGGTTAATGTAGGACCCTATGGAACTTTGAAATAGTCACAGGTGTTAAGTACCTCTCACATGGAGGGAGGTAGGAGGCTATCAGATTTGAGAATCCTCCTGTGTGGTGTGGATGCTGTTTACAAATGTGGTTACTGTCTTTCATGCATAGGCTTAACATCAAATGAAACAAGAATTATGGAGTAGGGCTTTCCATAGAAAATATGTCAAGTAAATGCAATAAATATCCTGTCAGATTTTTGATCCAGATTTACAAATCCTCACCAGATTGTTAATAAGCCTGCAGCCCTATATGAAAAATGCATCTGAGTTAAATAATACTAGATCCCAAATATGCAGAACTACTGAAATGCTCTCATAAACCAGGTAGAAAGGATACTTTTCTGGAATGTATGGTAGCTAGACTAAAACATTGCCAAAAGTTGTTTCCTAGAAATCATAATATAAAGTGCACTAAATCCAGAAATTGGTTACACAAATTCTAAAAGCAAGAAGAAAGCTTACAAAAACTGTAAAGATTCCCATTTTGGGGTATGTATGTGTTAGAGTTGTCTGGAAATATCAAGGAAAAAATTGACTATTCCTAAAATATCCTTAAAATTACTACATTCACTGGTTGGTCTCCTCAGATACATTCTGGACATGGAAATGTCTTGAGGAACTACTAGTAAACGTGCTTATTTTTTATTTGTTTTTTATTAGGTAGGTTTGTGCCAGTAGCCCGGACCTTAGGGGTTGCACATATGCATAAACTCAGTGGGCAAACATTATTTCCACCTTCCCATTTGACATAAAATTAGAGAATAATTTACTCTTGTGGTACAACATATGAATCCTTGGGTTAGTGTATTAGTTTGAACAATTATTATGGCTTGTAGAAGGCCTGTCACATATCCATTGTACCACTGAACCTAATTTATGGCTAGATTTTTTTCCCCTTAACTTTTCATCCAAATATAAAAATGAAGATTTCACATGAAACATTTGCTTAAAAACTAAAAAAAAAAAAAAAAAAAAAATTCCTATTCACTTTCCTCTGCTTATAGCAGCAATTACATCAGATTTCTAATCTGTTTTCTTGCTGCTAATTGATGAAATAATAATGGGCATCCTTTTCTAATAAGAAGCAAGTTCAATTATTAATAACACCATCTGTAAAAATGCAATATTCTATCACTTTCCAAGTGTGTGATTTATTTTTAACTAAGAATGAAAACTTAACTGGAAACATGGGAGAGGGCAAGCTTGTTATACTTAAAATTTCATAAATTGGCAACTTTTGGCACAGGTGCCAAAGAGAGAACAAGAATGAATGTCTCAAGCCCTGGTTGTTAGGGTCTGATCATAAGCTTTGTGGTGTAGAATTCATGGATTATTCATGTGTAATTACAGATAGCTATTGTGCTCCTTTAAATCATCCCTATGGCCCATTATGGCCCATAACAACTGAAATAGCAATTGTCATAGTAAGGTTTGGACTCTGTCACAGAGTGTGGACTCTAATCAATAATGATGAATGGTAAAATTTTACATCAGCAGCTCAAAGTCTGGTTGGCCCCCTCCATAAATCTGTACAAACACCAAACAGAGCAGCTGCAGGGTCTGGAAATTTAAAAGCCAACACTTGCCTTACCCCCTACATGCATTTACCTCCGTAAAGTTAAAAAAAGGGTTGGGGGAAGAAGGGAGAAAAGGGAAGTACTCATATATCAATTCTAGTAATTCACATGCTGTTAGAAGAATTTCCCCCCTATTTAAATGGGAGTGAGCCCTAGGTTGGTTTCAAGGTCAATTTCAGGTGAAAGGGGGGTCATCTAGAGGTCACTTCAGCTCCCATGCAGGTCAATAACGCCTCTTCACTTCCATAGCAGACAAGCTGCTCACACCCAATCAATCCACCAACGCTGCTGCTACACCCAGTGTAATGAACAGTGAATAAATGTAGCCTATCATCACAAAACATGCTTTTTAAGTACCTTTCCTTTTCATGTAAAACCTCTTGCTGTCAAATTCTACATTCACTCATCCAGCAGTGAGTAGCAAAAGTGAGAAATCAGACTCTCATTGGGGTTGGTAAAAGGTCACAGCTGACAGACATGGAGGTTAAACTGCCGAGTTAAAATACTGTTCATTACCCACTGCAGCTTTTTGCTAACTACACTTCTTTGTGTTATAGTCAAGCAGTACATCAATATGCCCCTCCTTCTAATTTATTAGCAATTGTTGAATTGTATGGGGTGGAGGCTAAGAGAGAAATTGATGTCATATATATGTAAGCACACACACATACACATATTTGCTTATGTCTTTTGAATATATCTAAGTCCTTATCTATTTTCTCACTCAGTGCCTTATACTGTATTGTGTCTACTTGAGGTGCTTCCTAATTATCAGGCAAAATAGTTCTTAAAATCAGAAGATTCTGGGTAATACGAATTCCAAAGATCCAAGTTCAGTTATTTGGAGACTTTTTAAATCTAGGATTTATTTTTTCTTAAAACAATTATATAGGAGATATTTTGATTTTTTAAATAATTTCTTGGCTAAATATAATGAGAACCTATAATTTACATCAAAATATATTTTTAAAAGCCATAATGTTTCAAAATCCAATTTATGTGTAAGAGAGTCTTAAGTTGACAAGGCTAGCACCTGTCAAACACATTGTCAGTCCAGAATATAAAATGCTAGTTTTTAAAAAGTGTGCAATACCTGCAATTTTTTCCTTTAGTTCTGATGTCAAAGGAGCCTTCAATAGCAATGAGTAATCACTGGAGTTTAAGTGGAAACACTACGTTTTTCTAAATTCAGTTGACTAAATGAAATGGTTTGGTGTGAAGTCTGAATGTATTAGAACAATTTTCCAAAAATGAAATTTCATTCTTTAATTAATTAACACGTAGGTGGAATTCCCTTTATTGAAATGCAGAGGCTTTGTATTTAAAGATATGAATATGAAAACAAGTTGTGGAATGTTTCAATACAAAATCGCAAATCATGAATAAAATAAAGGTTTATTTACATGCTCTCTACAACAACAATTTGACTCAACAAAATTACCATTATCTATTTACATCTTTAAAAAATGCATTCTGAGTTTTATCCTGGAAAAATAGATCTTTTTTTCTGCTCCTATATGCCTTCTCTCTCAGTGGGACTGAAAATAAAATGTTATGACTTAAATCACAAGAGGCTAACATCATTTTTAGCAACAAGGGCTGCATAATTTCAAGACTATGAGTGAGTGGCTGACTTTAACTAAAATGTTTCAGTTCTCTGCGTATATAGGTACATAAATAATTCAGAATTAATCCCTGCAGAGGGGACAATGGGAATCGTAAATTATCCATGTGCCGTCCTCAACATTAGAGGCAATGAACCTATAGTAACAAACTATGAGTGTTACTCATTACATACATTTCACAGACACCTTAACCTTTTGAATATTAATTTCTCTCTGCAGCTTGTAGCTAGGCAGTATCATTTTTTTTCCCTTCCCACCCCTTTTGCCTTCCTTTCCTTCTCTCTTTCTCTTTTGAGATATCTCCCAATGTATAGTTAAACCACAACTACAGAGTAGATATACTGGAATACATTGATCTGTTACAGTGTTTTTTTTTTTTTTTAAATTTGAATTTTTTCTGCAAAAATCCCTTAATATTTCATGCAGCCCCTCTGTAGAATAGAAAGTGAAGTATAAGAGTCAGATGGCCTTTATGAAGATAAACAGAGCTGTAAATCTGGGCCAATCTCACTCCACTGGGATTGACAATGTCCTTTCAATTTCACAAACATATTTCATACATTTTCTAAGTAGGAAGGTATTATAGGATTGTCAGACTTTTATCTGAAGATGAAAATAAGATTAAAAAAAGATGAAAGTTCCTAATTATAAAATTTATTAGATATTTAACTTTTTAATAGGGAGTAAATTTTTTAAAAATTAGTGAAATATAACAATGGGTGTTTTCATTTATGTTTCTAAATTACTATTCCAGTTAAAAATATTCTGATGAGTTTTATAACTCTTACTGTGAATGACAGAGAGTAAAGAAAGATTTCTTTCTGATCTAAGAAAGATTTTTTCCTGCCCTATTTCTATCAATTAGATTAAATAAATTGAAATGTTTATCTTGAAAATATTTTTCATGATAAATTAATACATATTTCTATTTAAGGATATATATGAATAACACACATGCATATATTCATTATATGTGTATATCTGTGCTTGGTATGTATTTCTCTCTCTTTCTCTAAATATATACACACACACACACACACACACACACATATATATATATATAGAGAGAGAGAGAGAGAGAGAGAGAGAGACACACACACACAGAGCCTGAAAGGCAGGGGATATAAGCTTAGAGGGCTGACTCCTCAAGGCCGTACTACACACACACACAGAGAGCGAGCGAGAGAGAGAGAGAGAGAGAGAGAGAGAGAGAGAGAGAGACATATATACATACAAATGAATCTGTATGAGAAGAATTATAAGTCCCATAATTCAACTGAACTACACATAGTATAAAGAGATTAATTGGAGTGAAATTCAACAACATGGTTTTAGCACCAATCCAAAATAGGAGTCCCCAAGGTCATTGCTATCTAAGACTGTGAATGGGTTTAAGGGCCTGTAGAGGGTGGCTTTGAGCCAGAACGGGAGATCAGGTGGCATCAGTGTAGTTAAAGCAGGAACATCCGGCCCCAGTGACGCCAGCTCTGATCTCACCACTAAGTCTACCCCCTGAGTCCACCACTAAGAAGACCACCCAACTTCACCCTAAGTCAGGTCTGAATGTGCAGTCTGGGATTTCATCTTTGAGATCATTAAAAATGGTAAAATACACCAGTTTGAATGGAGCTTGACTGGCATCAATCATATAGCTGGAATTGTAAATGAATCAGTTGGGCCTGAGATGCAGGAGAGTTAAGTCAAGGTTATAGAGGGCTAGGATATTGAGACTTCTCAGGGCCTTCTTCTGGAAGACCTTTGCAGACAGACTTGTCAGGAAGACGCCTCCAAACATCCTGGAAAGAACTTTAAGAAATCTGAGACCATTATAGACTCCCGTAGACCTCTGAAAACTTCACATCTGAGCTCTGTTCAAACTGCAGCCTAAACGCTGCTGCTGCCTACGGTCCTGCTTCACAGGCCACCTGCTGAATGGCACCAATGGCCATGGTGTTTCTAAAAGGGCTATTGCTGTTCAATGACAGGAGGCTGTAACACAAGTACCTATAGTCTGACACAGTCAGCATTTCTGACCTGTGGCCAAGCATGATTTACCTGTGTCCAGCTACCTCTGAGAACTGGCTATCACTTCTGATTCTTCAAAAGCATTGCCTCCTCATGCTGTGGTCTCTGGCACTGTCTGGTCTGGTATCTGACACTGAGCAGCCAGGCCTTTGAATAGGTATTGCTGGATGGCTTTGGTGCTACCTCTGCAGCACTGCCTATGAGCACCTCCAGCTGCTACTATGATTTGGATCTTGGTACATCACTTACCAATGTGCCACCAGCTCCAGGCTCTCATGGAAGGGACAGCACCATCTGGTATGAGCAGTCTGGTTTGGACTACTGGGCACTGTACAAACTATCTGGGGTAGGATGGCTGGCCATTTGTGGCTTTAGGAAATCCCTTATTTTTCCAATTACCTCTTTGTTAAAGCCTATTGTTGTTGCACCCTGAGTCTGAGTGGTGTCTTGCAATTGTGAGTGTTTAATTTAGCATTCTTTGAAGACTTCAAATATTTCAGGATGCCTTTGCAAGACATAATTGCATAGGCTAGCTCTCATCTTTCAGGTCTTTAGTTACGTTTCTGCACCCTATCAGTGCCTATATTAAATTTAGAAAGTCATCAGTATCCTAGATCTCTTAGTTTTCTTCCCTTGTTTTTCTTTCCTTTTTTTTTTTAAAGATTTATTTTATTTATGCATACAAGCACTGGGGAACAGGCCAGAGGTGTGTGTGGTGGGGGGTGAGAGGATTCACCACAGAGAGCGGGGAGCAGAACAGGCAGATCAAAGTACACTGCTGAGGGGAGCAGCGGGCACAGCAGGAGATATCTGCCCCACCATGTGGGTCCCCTGCCTGGCCTGCAGCAGGGATCGAACTCATGCTGCAGTGGCTGCATTTTGCTTCATAGTGAATTGCTTAACCCACTGTGCCACCAGGGAGGCCCTCCCTTGCTTTTCTTGAAAGATCGTTGAAGGTAGAGAATATTTGTTGCTATTGCAACTATATATATATATATACACACACACACACATACATATATATAAGCTAATATATATGTTGAATAAATAAAATGTAATAGTAAAGTTGAGGCATCAAGAACTATTTGAGAATTACTCTCTTCCCAAAATGCCTGGCTACTAAGGGCTAATAATTTTGACATCAATATAGGATTATACAGCTTCCGTTTCAATGTTATTTCCCCTCCAGCTTCCTATGCTACCATTGCCGTCAGACTCTCTCTGCAACTGTTTTTATTAAAATTAAATTTTCTCTCAGTAAAAGTCTGATATCATTCATTTATAAATTACATTGTACTTGTTAGTTCGTTCGCTAAAATGTGTTTTTATTTTAAGCCATAACTCACATTATAACATTAGTATTTGTTCTCAATATTTTTATTTTTAAAGATTTATTTATTTATACATAGAAGAGCTGGGATACAGGCCAGAGTCCAGGGAAGTGAGAGGATTCACCAGAGACAGAGTGAGGAGCAGAACAGGCAGACTGACTGAAATACACTCCTGAAGGAAAGTAGTGAACAGGAGAGCAGGAGAGGTCTGCTATGCCATGTGGGTCCCCTCCCTGGCTGGAGGCAGGGATCGAATTCGTGCTACAGTGGCTATGATTTAATTCATAGTGCATTATTTAACCAACTGCGCCACCAGGGTGTCCCCATTTGTTCTCAATATTAAAGAGATTTCCAGCATAGGCAAGTTAGGTGAAAAAAATATATATATACATATATATGTGTGTATATATATTTGGTTTTGGTTAAAAAACATTTCTCTCACCTGTATATAAAATCATTTCTGTGTACAGTTAATATAAATGAATCATATGTGCCAACTGAGGGGTGGCCATCAGGCATATACACACCCACAATTTTTCATCTTGGGAAACAAGTAACTAGTTCATAGTATTAGAACATGGCAATAGTTATGTTCTCTTACTTAAAAAGCAGACCTTTCCCCAGTAATTCCCAAAGAATTCTTTGAAATTATTGAAAACTCGGATTTAACTATTAATTGGGAAATGGAATTTGTATTTGTGAAGAAAATCAAAGGAACTTTATTTCAAAAACTTGGAACACTTTTCCCTGATTTACACCAAAAAATAGTTGTTTTTGTGGAACTGAGGCATACATTTTTCTCCATCATTTTGAGACCATTAGTTGATGCAAGTTATGATAGAAAATCACAACGATATCATGGGTCCTTTTATAATTCAACTTGTATGAACAAACCATTGAAACTACAATGACTAAACTGTTACTTCTCATGTTTACATGGAATACTGAAAGCAAAGAGTCAATACATGAATAAATAGCAAACTTTTCTATTCTAAGTTGTGTGTGTGTATATTAATGAATTTTCAGGATATATTCCTTTTAGTAACCCATCTTTTTGTCTCACAGTTAGCACAAGTGGTCCTCATTTAATAAAGAATGATATTGTTACAGTAGAAATGAAGCTCAGTACCAAATCACAGTTGTATAAAAAAAGATAGCACTTTTAATTTTCTACACTTGAGCACTGACTCTACTTCAGATCTTCATATTGGAAGATGATGTCAATCTGTTAGAGCAACCACTAAGTACAGCTAGAGGTATAAATTTATATGTCTGGGGGCTATGCAGTGGCAATGCTTTGGGTGGGGATACAGAATCTTACTCACCACTGCCATCACCTAAACTCTATCTGCAGGGATATGTATTTACTTAGAGTCTGGTTTAGACCAAGCATATCCCTTCTCTATCTCTTCCTTTTGGACTACAAAGCTTCTCTTTCCCACTTTCGTTAATGACCTTGTTGATGGACAAAACATTGCATTTTTTTTCCCTCTTTCTCTAGGGCTACAGGAAAATATCAGTTGTCCCTCTGATATAGGAGATCATAGGTTATATCAGGACCATATGACTAGACACCCAACTGAGCAAAATTTACCCTCTCCTCCTGAGCCAGCCACGCTTCTCTGATCACTATATTAAATGTGAACTATGACTCTCCATCCTTGTCCTTTGATTTTTCCAAACTTCTCTGAGCATATTCCTTCCCTGCTTTTCTCTAGCTCTCTTAAAGAACAGGTACTGGATTCTAATTGTAAAACAGATATTTAGAATAAAATGACTTACAATGGTTTGATTAATACTTCATCGTGCTATTAAAATTTTTTAAGAAAGGCTATTATAGAATGGGCATGTTTATATATCCAAGCAGCTACTAAGTATTAGTTAGTAATCATGATAATCCGTGAGATATGTGACATGTAGGACACTGGCTTCCATTTGGCATAAAGAAGAAAGTGCTTCTCTTTTTATAGGAAGTAGTGAGAACTAGATGGGGACAGGGGAAGCAGATTTCTCTGTGACTTATCTCAGCACACCCTTGAAGAGTTTACAGGGCTGTGGAATATGCTTTGAAAGTGAGAAAATCAATTGTATTCGGTTTTCCTTTACAGGTATTCATTTTTATAGAGGAAACTAGCTTCTCAATTTCTAGTTTTTTGGGGGATCATTACTAATTATAGCCAGACTATGATTTAGTAGGCAGATATCTTCTTGGAAAACATGAATGTTTACTTTCTCATAAAATCTTTCTCATTTTGCACCAGAAGAAATAACATAGTGAACTTATGTCCTAATTATACATTTTCATTATTTTCCTTGCTCAGACCCAAAATATGTGGATATAAGTATTAGGTGTCCACATTTAATACAATCCTTTAAAAGTTAGTTTAATAAGTTAAGAGCAAAAAGAGACAGTAAATTGATAGGCACACCTGTTTTTTAGTGACATTTCATAAATAAAAGATTTAATAATGCATTTTAAGAATTCTTCAAAGTGCAATCAAATTGAGTGATACTATTCAAAGATGAGTCTTGTTTACTTGTTTACTCTCTTGAGAGGGTGAACAATTGCAATGTCTTTTCCAAAATTATTCTGAGGTGTTGAATTATAAAATGATTAAAATTTGTATTCACATTTAAATTAACTCCACTCCTATCACTAGGAAAACCTGGAATATGTAATTCCAAAGACTCATTATTTGTGTTGTGTGAAATGAATACAGGAAATTTCTAGTCATTTTCAGTGTTTTGTACATAGTACATGTCAAATAAATGACTGCTAAATCATTAAAGAAAGCCATCTCTCCACATAAATGTAACTGCCCATAAATTATTTCTTCCTAAAGGACTTTAGGTTAGTCTCTAAGGACACACCATCCTTTACAAAACAGTATATCCACTTAAAATAGCAATTTTATCAGTCTACCAGCTTAAAAATGTAATAATATAATAAACAATTTGCAAATTAACAGTTAACAGATATAGATATTTTTTTCTTAATATAAATAGATATGAAGACCATGATGGTGGGTGCACTATGATGGTGATACTAGGTAGTGGAGTTCCTAATGACCTCTCAATTAAAAAAACTATAATTATTATCATCATCATCATCATCATCATCATCATCATCAATGATACTATGAAACTACTAAGCATCTGGAGATAAGAGAATTTTAAATTTAAATATGTATATAAACTGCTAGCATTAAGGGAAAACTACTTGCTCTTCAGTTTGGTATGCATTATTGTTCATATTGAAAGACTAAACAATGACTATGACCAACTATTTAAAACTTAAGTGCTCATACTATGAAAATAAGTATCTTAGTTATGCTATTATAGGAAAACACATATATGAATCAACATAATAGTAACTTAAAAAGCAGAATAATAGTTATGGAAGCATTGATTATATTCTTGAAAATACAGGGATTGATAAATGCCTCATTCTTTGCTTATATAATTTTAAATAAATGCTATTAAAAATAAAAATAATATAGCTGTGCAGGTACAAGGTAAACCACAGTGATGTTTTTGCCTATGTATTAGTACATTCTTGATATGTTGGAAGTAATAATATAACATATATTACAATAACACTATTTCATGAAAATGCTAAGCACGAATTTCTTAGAGAAATTAAAGAAAATATACATTAATTCATAAATCAAGCTTCTTAATAAAACCAAACTAATCTAACTTTGAAATTTTATAGTTGTGATATACAACCACTACAATATTTCTATAAATGGTATCATAATTTATACCCAGTTTTGCCTTGCCTCAACTTTTACACTTGGACCCAAGGCTACTGTTTCTCTGAAATGGAATTCCTGGAAATGACTTCATAGTACTATTGAACATATTATGGTTGTCAGATTGGTAATAGTGTACAGAGAAAAGACTAGGACTTTATTGTAGGGACTAAATAAAATTATCAGGAAAAGCTTAAGTTTTAAGAGGATCCAGAAGTTTAATTTCCTACATTCCTTATGTACATATATATATATATATACTCACAAGTAAATAATAGATCTATCTATCTATCTATCTATCTATCTATCTATCTATCTATCTATCTATCTATCCATCGATCGTCACATGTGTGGGACCAAGAAAATAATACACACACACACTTTATTTAAGTATCTTTAAGTGCCTTAAAGCTCATATAATTTTCATGAGCATTTCACAAATGTTCATTTCTTTAAAAATGTATATAACTATACAATTTATTGAATGATTCCTATGTAAAAAGTTTTATGAGCCTTAAGGGACTCAAAAGTCTAAAGTTTCTCTGTAAATTCACACCAATGATAATTCATCAATGTTGGTATTATAAGACATAGACATTTTAATTATTTTTCTAGTACTTGATTTGTGAATACATCCAAACTTTTTTTGAATGCTCCACTCTTAAAGTTTATGGATGGGCAGAATGATTGAACATTATTTTAAAAGTTGATAAGTAAACTAGAGAGAATCTGGTATTTACCTAGTCAACATTATCCATAATCAAATGCAGATCAGAAAGTTGCAAAGAAGCATACACAAAGATGGTTGGATATTTGTTCAGGGTACCATTCAGTGCTCAAAGAAACCAATGTTAATTTATTGAGTTAATAAAAGAATCAAGATTAGTCTAAATCTCAAAAAAAAATTTGGATTACAGCAAGTCTTTTAGTTTTAAGTTAGGTAAAAATAATTGCTCATTTCTTTCATTAAATTGGACTGTAAATACTTGTATAGGAAGTATTTTATCTTGACTCCCCATTCTGTCTCTGGTGAATCCTCTCACCACCCTCACCTCTGGCTTACACCCTATCACTTGTATACATAAATAAAATAAATCTTAAAAAAATACTTTTTTAGTTCATCATCAGTTATCAATAATTTATAGTTTTCTGTAGGCAAAATGTGTTCTACTATATAACATAATAAGGGAATAAAAAATATAGGTAATGTGTAAACATGTAATAAAATATTTGTAAATTGTACTCATTCAAAATAAAATCTTTGTCTCAGAGATAAATATGAATCAAATTAGTTTTATCTATTCACAGTGTTGTAATTTATCCATTTATTCCTGAATGTTTCATTTATTAGGGGACACTTACTTCCTTCATATTACTCTAAGTTTACATTAAAATTAACACAGTATATCTTTATTAAATAAATAAATACCTTGACTGAATAGAAAACTATTCTGTGAACTTTCTGGTGAAAGAGAAAAAAAACACACACTTCTATTCTTGAATATTTATTTGTAGCTTATGTTAAATGAGCATGAGATAATTGTTTACTTATAAAGAACAAATCAAGGAAGGCCACTTGACTGGAACTTAAGAATTACATGGTTTTCCTTCTTAGAGGAAAAATCCCTCTCATAAACCACAGTCCAATTATTCAATTTCCCTTACTAATTATGGAAACTACTCATTTCTTGGCCTCAAGCAGTAGATGATACATCTTTGAAGGGTGACACAAAATCTGTCACCATCTATGGCTCATTTTATTCAATGTAAATGCTATGAGAAAAATAAAAATAAATGGTTGAGAAATTCCTATGTTCATTGTGGTTGATATGCATTGTTTCTGATATGTGAACCTTGGTTCATGTCTTCCCTCTAGATGTGGTCGTGGGATATGCCTTTTCTTTTCTGGGATAGTGAATAACACAGAAAGACAGCAATTGGAACATAATTATAAACATGTTTTCTCATAATAAAAGCTGCTGTTTAAGCTATCAATGGAGCTAGAAATAAATTGGGCCAATAACTCTTATTTTTAGAGCTATCATTTGAAAAATATTATCTATTTTTTTCCTCTACGGTGCAAAAGGGATATTGCCGAGTTGCAAAGTGAAATAAAACTCCTTCTATACTTTCTCACCTATCCACTGAAAGATCTGGTTTCAGGATCAAATTAAACTTTTCAAAGAATCTGTTGAAACTGGTTTTAAAGACTGTGCAAAGGATAATGTGATGGTATATGTAGAATGTTTTCTATGAATTCGTAGAATCCTATACTAAATACAGTTCTTATTGAAATTACAAACAAGTTTCATAGCAACTATCACTTGTAGGGTATGAAGCTCAGTGATGTAGAGTTATCGGGATGGATATAAGAACTTCAGGAAATGTTTCCACTTTAATTAAATATTTATCTAGAAAAGCTGGACCTTGTATTTACTTATGGAGCAGCTGCTCTTGCCACTTCTGTTTCTCTTCAGTAGTACCTTCAAGCTGTTTTAAAGAGTTCCTTAAGTTAGGAACTTACTAATAGTTCATGAAAACATAATTATGTATTTAAAAAACATAATTTATGAAAACCATACTTTTTATTTGACAATGTGGACTACTTAAGGAGCATGGAGTTAAAAGATATTGGTGATAGTGAAAGCTTGTTTATTATAATTGTGGGTATTATTGGAAACAATTTGAAATCATTAAATTCATGAAATTTTTCTATCTCCTGCTATGTATTAGTAGAAAATTCATTATTTTGCTAAACCAGTGAAGGCAATATTATTTTAATAATCAGTTTTAATTTGGAACAATTGATCATTTTCAAGATAAAAATATAATTCTAACAATATTAAATTAATTAGAATTCAGAAAGAAATTACTAACTGAGCATTTTTAAAACCAGGAAAGGCATAGTTTCCCCTAAAGTCACCAAACTAAAGAGGAGGCACCAATAAATACAGTTCTAATAATTTCTACAATGATGTACAATATAACAATTAGATAATATTCAAGGGCTAGATTGTTAATTTATTGTCTCACATGCTGTATATACTAGAACTATTGATATAATATTATGCATCCAAATAACTAGAGAAGCCTTCAACAAAGGGGTGTATATCTGTGAAGTAAGTGGCTTAGCATAATTCTAACCACTATATATTAGTTGAACAGGACTTTCAATGGTTTTAGAGCATTTGCAGTCTTATATATCTTATTTAATTCCTATCAGTTTTTCTGGCTAAAATTTTCTTGTTATATTTTTTCACTTAGTATTTTAGGCAAAATAAAACTTACTGGTATTGAGCAGGAGGATGTTATGTTAGGAAATCCAACTGGAAAAATACCAATGATTAAGCATGGACCCATCCCAGTCCTATTTTTGTGCTCTGCCTTTATTTTATTCACATAATTTATTACTACTTAACACATTCTGTCTCCTCTTGCTAGATTTTGTGTTCCTTTTAGAATAAGAGTTCTACTTTTTTCTGGATTTCATTTTTGTATCTTTGAAACCTGGTGTGTAGTTGGATTTGTAGTTGGATTTTAGTTGACCGATAATAATGCATGCTTAAAATTATATACTCATAACTAGGGTATGTGGCTCCTGAGTGTGGCAGTATTGTAAATATCAGCAGGACAACTTTCTTCTCAAAATGGTTTTACATTTAAGAAAGTTTTTTTTAATACTTTTTGGAATGATAATGTATTCTTTGCCAGTATTTAGAATGCCATCAGATAATCTTGTTTGAACTTTGATGATAGAAGAAACCCCAGCTTGTTGCTGAAACTCAACTCACATATAACATCTCACTTTATTCAAAATTAAAAGGAAACAAACTTCCACCTCAAAAAATACATGTTTCTCAAGAATTCCTCTGAAATTGACTCCCAAAAGATAAATACCTTAAACAATAGTAAAAATATAGTATAGATTTACTATATGAGAACTTGAAACTATGCGCTAAGATCTTCTCCTAAAATATATGTGGAACCAAAAATGTTCTATGAAAGAAGATATTTTATTACATTTTTCACTAAATTTAACTGGTTATTTATAGCAATTTAACCAGCTGTTTTAATGTTGTGAAGATATAATCAAAATTAATATACTGGAGCTAATAATACTGAGGGTAGACACAAAATTCTGTTTATAATGAAGGTAAGTATAAGAAAATTTGAAATGGTAATTATTAGCTCTTTCCTTCAATTATCTGAACATATAGATGAAAAGTGATATTTTTACTTTAATTATTTTGACAAATAACTCAATTCTGTTATTCATTTCAAACATAATTCTCATATAAGCAAATTTGTAAGTCTTTCTGTAGTCATAATTTAATTGTAACTTTACCTACATAAGTGGGGAGAGATGCTATTTAGAATAGATATCATTACACTGCATCTATATGATCCATAATTTTTAACTCTCATGTGCAGTTAACACAATGATTCTATATTTTGTTCATGTACTGTATAAGTACAGTGGGCTGGTCTATGGAACTCAAGCATCCACCCCTTTTGTTGATACAAATGATCCAGCTTAAATTATCTGTATCATTTCTTTAATTCACTTATTATTATTATTTATACTATTTATACCAGGTTTAGAATTTATATTTCATTCATGCCTACTTGGCCATTAATTTCAACTGTTAGAACTGTAGACTGAAATACACATATCATTGAAAATATTGGCAACAACAAAGTGATGTAAGCATTCTGTGCTGATTTTTAGTATTTGACAGAAATTTAGCTGACAGTTACTTTAATTTTAAAAAGAGCTAGGGTAAAAAGTTATTCACCAGGAGGTAAGTGAAGAAGTGAAGACTACCAAGAATCAGCTAATAACTTGTTCTTAGATTAGACTTAACCTAGGTCAGAAAGGTAAGCATCTAGCTATTATATGGCCAACTTTATATCATTCAAGTCAAGCTTGAAAAAGCAGGTTTCAGATGTTGACTTTTGCTTCCCCTAGATATATGTGATCTTTGGAGGAGAAAAGGACAGCATTAGGCCCTTGGTGCTGGCATTTTCATGTCTTTCTCAATACCGCAACCATGCTGTGTCCTTTGGAGATGTTCTTTTAGTGGACTGTTCCCCAATGAAACTGGGTCTTGAAGTGTCAATGGTATCAAGAGAGATCATAGGGTACCCCTCTAAATCTGCCTCTGGTTGATGTCAGTCCTGCTAGCCCTGTGGATTCTGGTCATCGCTGCCAACTTTCTCTTTGAAACTTCTTCCTTTTCATTATGTTTAGGTGCCTCTCAAGTCACCGAGCTTTGGTCCAGACTCAAAATCAAATTTCTTTTTTCTCGTCTCTCCCTGACTGATCTCAGAGATATTACAAAGCACATTAAATCTCCAAAGAGAGACAGCACTTAAAAGTGCTATTTCACTTTTGTGTTAACTCACAAAAGTCAGTATCTCTGACTGATCACATATGAAAGAACCCTTACAAAGAACAGTATCACATTTAAAAAATTAAAGCATTTTAAACTGCTTTTTGGGGTCTATCTTCTTTTAGACTCTTCTACTTGTATAATGGAGGGGGTAGATGGGTGGAAACTTGGTTTAAAAAATAATGGTTAGCAAATTTAGGAAATTCTTTAAGTTTGACTGGATCCTTTTTGCTTTGTCAGTACTACTGTCAGTGTGTGTGTTTCACCTCTCATTTGACCAATTCCAATTACTTTATAAGAATTTCTGTTTTTGAAAAAAAACAGCTTAATTTGTTTTTCTCTTGGATAAAAGTAGTCAATGGCAATACTAGAGATATAGAATTGTATTTTCATAAATACAAATCAAGAAGTATTATGTCACAAAATGTAAATCATCTTAGATTCAAGAAATCTGAAAATTAAGTAATGGTGAGATTTTATTAAAGAATAAAAGGTCTTATACATTTATATAGCATGAGGGCTTAGTGTATTATTTAATTCATTCTGAGTCAGGTTGACTAGTATGTGGCTATTATCTCATAGCTATGATTGTGACTTATTTTGTCTCAGAGAAGAGGACATGAACTTTACATTTACTAAGAAGCTCTCCCGCTTTACCAAGTAGAAGGAATAAAATGGAAAATTTAAATTAGCCCAAGCTACTCAAAATAGTATTTGTTTGCAATAAACTGTAAGGGAGTGTGAGATATGCATATTTTAGCTAACTCTTATAGCTCAGCATGACATACCAAGCAAAGGTATGTGATTAATATGTGTTTTTATTATATCACAGGAAAACTAAAAAATTCTCTGTCTCATATTCCATTAAAAAGATCAATAGCTGGACAGTCACCTATAAATTTTATTTCCATAAAATATTTATGACTTAAATCTCTCCTAGTAGGCATGAGAACTTTATAATCATTTTACTTGATTTTGACTTTTCACACAAAAAAATGTATCTGTATGCTATTTTCATTTTCTGGTTTTTGACAAAGGAACAAACTAAAGAGGGAATATAGAGTCCAAATTTTGGAGTAACTGGTATACTTAATATGAAAAATCACTATGAAAGTATGCTTGCCTCTAAACCAAGATATTTTAAAGTATCATCTTCCACAAAAGAAAAGCAAACTATAACTCTAATAATATATTCTTTCTTCAATAGTTTTCATGAATGGTATCAAATTGATATTTCTTATTTCCACCATGAATGTTAAACAACTGTTATATATTTTAAACCTTGAGACAAGATGCATGTAAATATTTTTATCCTACAGAATAACTTTTAAACTTTAATGCTATTTCACAGAATAGATATGGTAGGTGTGTCTAAGAATGCTCATGGTGCTTGCTAAGTTCTTACATATTTATATAGTATGAAAGTTTAGTTCATAATTCAGTTTTCTCTAAGCCAGAGCTGTTGATATTTTGATTTCTATTTTCACTTATTGAAATGTTATTACAAACTCCATTTTCTAGGTGGTTCATTTGCATCTACTTTTCGAGGAATAAGAATGCGTTTTATTGACTGGTTTTCCAAAATTTTAGATAAAGCAAATTTAAACTCAAATTCAAATCTATATTTCCTTTTTTAAAAAAAAATAAATCTATTTGAAGAGAGCACAATGGAACAGAAATATTACTATCTCATATTATAGATCAACTATATCAGTGCCCCCTAAATAAATAGTTGCCATCATTGGACAGATAATTTATATTGCTATAAAAGCACAAAATGTTTACTTGGGTTTGGATTTAAAACTTAAGGAGTTTACCTACAGAAAGATAATAATGTCAGAAAAAATCTTTAAATTAAAGTTATGAAATTCTAAACTGGCACATTGTGAGCTAAGTCTTCAGTCTGACTAGTACATAAAATAAAATCTATTACTACACCATTGTCTTCTTAGTCATTCTAAAAGGAAATATATCTTTCACACGTCCAAAGTAACTTTTTTGAATTAAATATTTATTAAAATACATATTTTATTGTTTGAAAAGTAACTTTCTTCAAAGATATTGCATTAACTAATGTCAGCTTAGGTTTTTAGGAAAATGACTATTCTTGCCAAAATTGATATGGTAATAACTGACATTTTTTTTAAGTGATTGCTACATTCCAGATACTGTTTTATGCACTGACAAGTATAAACTTATTTAATACAACAGTTCTCTGTGGTAAATACCATTATGATTTTAAACATAAGGAAACTGAGGTGTAGAGTTATAAAATAGAACTCTCTAAGTTTACTCATCTCATAAATTTAAGGTTCAGAATCTATGTGTTTAACAATAATCTGTATTACCTATGAAACAACTTCAGAGATTTTCCTCTCTGTCTTAGTTATCTATTGTTTTGAATTTCTTTCCTTCTATAAAGCACAAATATTGAAATAAAATGAAAAGTTTAGTATATCATCTAGGATCTCTATTAACTTTCTTTAACATATAGACAACTGATAAACTGATTTCATTATTTTTATTTTTGTTATTTACTTAAATTCTTCAAGGTTTTTTTTTTGGTCCTGAATTGACATTACTTATACAATCTAAATGGAAGCAAACATTCAATGGAAAGAAAGGAAAGGTTGATATGTGACTAAATGAATAGCAGAAAAATTTCTTAAAGAATCCCTTAGAAATATATTCGAAGATTTTTCAGTTGAGAAATTATGTCGAAATATAGACCATATTAGCATGATCAACTTGCTTTTTTTTTTTGCACTCAATATTTACTGCCACACAAGCAGCGTGTAAATTGCTGTTAGAGAAAGATAAAGCAATATTTTATTATTTCATTCTACAGATCTGCAAATAAAGAAGTTAGGCCTGACTGGAGCTAAAGATGAACATTAGTTCTAGAAAGTAAAAGTGCTGAAATGAACAAAAGTTTTTATCAGGTAGTACATTACGTTTTATGCAATAAACTAATTAAAAAAAAAAAAAGCAATTTACACAGATGCCCCGTCAAACACTACAGGGGAAGCACAGATGGGACACTATCAAGTAGCATAATGCTCTAGTACTCATTTATAAAATCTGCATAATTCCAAACATCTGAAGCCCTGTAAGAAACACATGCTAAATTTAAATATATATATATATACATATATATATTACTCTGAATTCAAACACTTTTATATGCTGCAATATATTTGAGTGGGTGAAGTGCTATTTGTGGGTAGTATTTGCCTCACATTTAGTAAAGTTTTGAAATGCAAACAAATGTACACATACAGGGAATTCCCATGAATAAGCAATATATCTGCCCAATGTTGTGATGTACACTATATTCCCAGAGTATTGCTCTCCTTAACTGGATCAGTGTAGGATGTCTTGAATAGTTGAACCATTCACTTATTTAAAGATAAGTGTAAAATTCAGGAAATTTTACATACATTGACGGAAGATTTATTTTTTCCATTTAAATTATTTTGTTTATCAGGCTTCAAAAGCTGATTTTATTTAATTTGTAGTGATGTTACTAGTGTTATAATGTTTTTTGGCCCAATGTTTGAAGCACAAGTACCTAAATTTAATAATCACTGCTAACTGCATCAATGCATTTTCCTCTAATGATATTAGTGAGCAAATTTATATTGTTTTGCTTTGTATTTATCTTTTAAAGATGTATCTTTGAAATGACTCCAGGGCCCTGAGCACTGAATGGAACAAACATTAACTAAATGCCTGACTCTTCTTTCTTAGACTTATGCCTTATCATCTTTCCTGCCAAGATTCTTTATTTCTTAGAACTCCTTTAATATTTTTTAATTTTACATTTTTAGTCTCTTAATGGTATAAGTCAACACAGAAATAGCAAGAAGTGAAGTTGGAGGTTAAGAGGGGAACAGGGCATGGCAAGTCTCCATGAGCATTGCTTTATTTTTACCCCCATCTCTGCTACTTCTTTAAAAACATAATATCAATTTTGTTGCCTTTGACCTTATTGGTCTTTCTTTATAATGGGCACTAATAATTAATACACAGCCATTGAGCGATGTGAATGTATTTTTCATTGCATCGTTGAACATGCTAAACAATTTAAAGTGCACAGAAGAATCTCTAATGCTGTGTGGGGGAGAGGCTTACCTCCCCCCAACATTTGGAGGAGGCAGAGAGTTGGGGCGGGGGTGGGGGTTGCTTTTTGTTTCTATTGAATGCTTTTCGGTTGTACAGCTGGAAAGGGCATTCCTATAGGACTTTAAAGGCAAAGTAGAAAAATGACATAAAAGCCTTGCTTGGATTTGATTGATGCACTCTCATATTTGAAGTTCACTCAGAGCTTTGTGCTAGAAGGCCTGGGTCACTCTATCCAGCACTCTAATGAGACTGTGTGTGAACACTTCCAGCTTTGTAGGCCCTGCTTTAATCAGAGATTGGAAAACACTCCTGACTGATAGGCTCCAGAATCAGATCTAAACAGAAAATAACATGCTCGATTTGGCCTCTGAAGGTGAGTTGAGCAAATCTTTGTGATGTATTGGAGCATTTGCTGAGTGCAAGTGCACGTGGGGTGGTTCCTATTTCTGTCGGCAAATACAAATTTTTCACTCAGCAGGCATAATCAGAGCTAACTCGAGAGGAGAAATAACAAAAACTCAACAGCCCTTAGCAACTCAGCATGGCATAGAGGGATTTAAGACTTTAGCATTTTATCTCCATCAGTATGAAAATGTATGAGGAAATCTGAACTTTGAAAGTGCAAATAAACACTGTTAACACATTGCAAGCCACTGCTTTTACTGGATCATCTGCTGGGCACATTTAATTCTCTATTAATTTCAATTAAGACCTCCAAATTTCATAAAACTTGTTTTCTAACTTGTCCCATTTAACCAAGCTCATTTGGATGAACTAATAATGATGTCAGTGGGTCACTAGTGCAAAGTGATAGTCTGATGTTTAAAATTTTGTGCTGAATGACAAAAGATAATGGCATTCACTGATGGGCAAACTTGCCCTCACCCTTAGTGAGAGATGCATTAATCACCAACAACCCCCATGCATAGACACCTGAGCAGAGGTAAATGCTGAACTCACAGAACTTTCTTATCAAAGTTTCAAAATAACATGATCATGAAAATAATCAATAAGATTAAAGTAGCCTTGTTTGTTACTTTCCCCAGTTGCATAAATCATGCACATTCAATGTTTTGTTTGCACAATTTTGATACAGATTTGTGACTCTCTTCTTTGTTAATGTCACTCCCTAGAAACAGAATACCAAAACATGATATCATTGTTTAATATTGAACACCTTTTTACCTCATCATCATGGCTGAAATATAAGATCTTCTGTAAAGAAATATATATTATGTTGTCTGAGCATTTATTTATGGTGTTAAATTTCCATTAGTAAGGTAGTCACTTATTTCACCCCCCAAATTTGGACACTTCAAAGAATAAAAGGAAACTACTATTAATACAGTCAAAACAACAGACATGTAATGTACTGCATTAGAAAAAGCAGGACATAGTTTCCACGACAGGAAACTTTCTTCAAGTAATGTAGATATTCTTAATAAATATTGGAATAATTTTTTTCATAACACTAATCTTACTAGTAATTTTTTGGATAGTTAGTGTTCTTTTTCACTTTGCTACTACAAGCACTCAAAATATATTTGACACTATGTTGTATTTATTGCCAAGAAATTAATTTTAAATGTAAACAAGTTTGAGGATTCTAAGGAATGTTAACAATTGGCAAATACATACTATATTTTCACCTAATCTCCTCAGCCCTGCCTGACTCCTTGTGCTGGAAGGAGTTTACGTCTAGATTTTGACCTGACTTCTTGACAGACTAGAGATAAGGATGTTAATACTGTTCTGACTTTACTTCATCAGAAAGTAAGCTTTAGACATCTAAATTAAGAAGTAGAAACTAATAGAATTCCACAATGGACACCCTCACTTACGTTTCAACCCCAACTTCTACTTTTTTCTTTAACCACTGGGGATGTTTATCACAAAATTAAGGAAACTGTCAGATCAGAACATTATACTCCCACATTTTTCCTAATGAACTGGGAATTACTGGTCAACAGTATAAATTCTGACATCAAATATTTTAGGTAAGTTTCTACTTTTACTATTGTCTAAATATTTCCCTGGGACTTTTTATAGAACACAGGCAAATTATACAGTGGAAACCAAATTCAATTCAATCTATTTCTTCTCTCTCTTTCTCTCCTGTCTCCACTCTCTACATCTCTGCAACAGTGTTTAAAAATAATAAACTTGGAATGAGAAAATCTGAGGGAATTTCATAAGTCATCTAATCTATTTGCCTTTTATATTATAAATTTTGCATAAATTTTGGCTATGTTTCATAAAATATTAGTTTGTTCAATGAATAAAGAGCATAAAATTAAAAAAAAGAAAGAAAATGTCTTTAATGCTTATAGGAATTATTATACAGTTTGTTAATGCTATCTATTTCTCCCTACCACGTTTTATGTTTGTTTGTTTTGTTTTTTTTTTTTCAGTTCAACATTGCTGTTCATTTTAAACTTAGAAAAGTATGATTGCAAGTTGAGTATTTCTCTAGAATCACCAGTTGACAAGTATTTAGGATTCTTAGGATGCGACAATTGTTATTTTTGAACATTTTTGTTTTATGTAATTTTATGTTATTTTCTTTTAACCTTCAAAGTACTAGTAAAATGGTTGCCAAAGACTCATGTTCTCAGTAAAATGAGAAAAACCTGATTGTATGTCAAAATATCATTATAGTGTTTTAGATTATGAAGGGTAGATAGGTCCATAAACATTTATACGAGGTGCTTCTTTTTGGTATCATTTTAGCATATTTGGAGTTGAAGTTGACTGGCACATGTAAATATATTGAATGTAATCTATATATTTGTAAATAATTTAGTACACTTAATATATTGTTTATGTCTGTTTTTCCTTTTTCTACCATATCTAATCTAGAGCTAACCTTTGTATATTCTACCTTCAAAGTAACTGGCAGTTGGGACTGCTTCTCTCTATAACCTCTGTCACTAATGTCATCTTTTCTATATGAACTGCTCACCTCTGGTTTTGCCCTCTTCAATCTATTCTCCATATTGTTGTGAGAATAAACTTTTAAAATGCAGATCTTTCATCATTCTGCTTAAAACTTTGACAGTCTTCCTTACTCCCAGATAAAGCTGTACTCATGATATGATTAATAGCCTCCCTTGTCACAACCTCATGGTGCATGGCAGCCTACCACCTTCCACCACCTCTGGTCATTCTGTCAATGCTTTCACTCATTTTCCCTAATCATTTTTTCTTTCAACCCCTCCCCCTTTCCTTCTAAAAAATTAATTATTTTCATTCATTCAAACCTGTTTTGCTGCTACCTCTGATACCTTCCATGTCTGGGGAATCTCTGTATGACCTTTCTCCTATGAAAAATAAGAAAGTATATAAACATTTATTGTTCCTTCACTGTCAACTTAACATAATGTTGACTTAGTTACCAACTTTCTATTAAACTATTTTTTAAAATCAGACATCCTACTTTATCCTCCTCATCATATTTTTAGCTCTGAAGCTTATGTGTCTGAATCATATTTAGACATTTAATGAATGCTTTAATAGTAATATTTGTTTTCTTTGCAATTGCCATGCAATAAGGCTTGTAAGAGGAACACTTTTAGTATATAACTTAATGAATGAAATTCATAAAATGGTTGTAAATTTTATGCTTTCCCCCTTTATATTCTAATTATTTTCAAATTACTAAAATAGAATGGAAATGGAGTAAATGAAACTTAGAAACATATGCACTTACAACACATTAAAGTTAAAGTTAGAGAAAATATCTTAATTCAGTTAATTTAACTTTGAAAATTAAAAGAAATATCCAAAGTGCTAAAGTAAATAAGTCACTTGAAATGTAAACCAAAAAAAAAAAAAAAAGGAAAATACATTTGATCAAAAAGCAGATTGAAAGACTTAAGTTTGATTTATTAAAGTTATAATCCCAAGTGTATCATGTTTATTCACAGGTTAAGTTCCTTTTCTCCTTATTTCCCATTCTTTGACTTGTTTGAGGAATTGCAATGTTCCTGTAATTTTTTTTGTATTCACAGACAACTTGAACTCTTTTCTAATACATGACATTTTTTCTGTCATCAGACAACAAATGACAGAGTAAGTAAAATGAGTATGTATATTCTTGGCTACACAAGAGAAAGTTTCTTTCTTTTTTTTTTCCTTTGGAGTTCATGTTCCTCTCCTAACTGGATAACCTCAAAACTGCATACTCCAAATTCCAAGTTCCTACACTCTGTCACCTACACAATTTATAGTTATGGATGGTGAGAACAACAAGTTCAAGAGATTTTACTAAATAGCCCAACTTATCTTTCATAATATGAAATTCTAGAAATTTATGGTTAGTATATCCAATCCTAATCCTTTCTGTTCTGTTACTTAATTATGAAAATAAAACATATTTCAGTAATAATTCCATTGAGGCCTTTGTGTGAGATGCCGCTCAGCCTTAAACAAACTCCTGGGAATAGTACCACTGAGAGGACCAGAAGAGAGTTTCAAAGCTCTCATCAGAACAGACAAAGGGAATCTTCTGGAAAGCAATGATAAACCCTCATTTTTGTCTATTTTCTATAGAAAAGAAATATCTTACATTCTTGTGCTTTTACAAGTAATCAATTTAGGAAAAGTTAGAGTTGATCAGTTACTACATTACCATACGGTGGTTTCTTAGTATATTCAAGTAATTTTTTTGAACTTCACTTTCACTTGTTAAAGTCTGACAATGAGAATCATCTTAAAAATGTTTTAAACAGTGCATTATATTTATTTTATTTTTTACAGAAAAAATGATTTTCTAATTGCATCAGTAGTCGTATAGCTTAAAATTGTTTAAGCAATTTCAGTTTAAATGAAAAGCTTAGGCTATTTCTAAAGATCTGATTAGGATTGAATCATCCATCTTTTTAAAAAAAGCAATAATTGTCAATAAATAAGATAAAATTCTAATAGAGTTTTCTCATGTGGGTTGATGAAATACTTGACTAAATAGAACTTTGATATTTGGTTGGTAAAGAAGTTGGAGTTAGAATCAGAAAAAAATATTTTTTATACTTTGTCAATTCCTTCACTTTTTCTTTTAAGAAAATATAATGTTCTTTTAAATTAGTGTTCCCAATCTACTTTGTTGTAAGATGATACAGAATAAAAATAAATAAAAATACTGCTACTGTATTTTAGTACAATTCTGCTAAATATTTCTACATAAATATTCCACTGACTTTTTCAATTCCAGACAAACTTTGGAAAGCAATTAGATTATGTTTACACAGGATAAAAATGTGTAAGAGGTAAAATAGGACTTGTAGTCATTATAGCAGAGAGACGAGAAACTGAAATAAGTCATTTCCTTTCAAAAGCAAATAATGTTTTTAAATCAAAGGGGAAAAAGCAAAGGTCTGTAAACTCATTTTAAATGTCATGTCTTATTAGAACCTAATAATCAGAATGCTTATTTCTCTCTTTTGCTTGAGCCATCAAATTTGTCAAAATTTGATGATAATTCATGCCATCGTTCCTTAGACATTTAAATGATAGACAGTCATAGTAAAGGGGAAAAAAAAATCTCTGTAATCCTGCTCCTCATGTTAAAACTGCCTCTAGAGAGGTTTAAAAATATCCCATATCATTCCAGGAGCAGAAGTTAAACTTCTCAATTCTACTTATGATTCCTGCCTTTTTGGAAAATGACAATAAATTGGCTAACTACTGTTTTTGACCTTTTGACTTCTGAATCATGGTTGACCAAATCATATCTTGACTTTTAAAGTTAGTTAGGTTTAGTATCCTCTCCCAAAGGATCTGTAGCTTTCTGTCTTCTAAACGGGTAAGCTCCCCCTCTAGTGTTCGCTGATCATCAAGTTATTCCTCTAACAAATAAGACAGAGAACTGCCTGGTATTCAGTTCCCTATAGAAAAACATAGCTTGGAGAGACATTTATAAGAACTTAATGGCACAAAGATGAAAAGGTAATAACAAATTCAACATTTTAAAGCATGTTCTTTCCTTTGAACACCCTGAAATCATCCCAACTGTTTGACTGTGAAACCCTAGGAAATGTTGCTTGTGCTACGAAGGAATACATGGTAGAATAGACGAGTTTGCAAGCTCTAAAATGACATGGTAAAAAAACAATCCTTTCTGTTGGGAAGTTTGAAATCTGCTTATGAATAAATTACTTTTAACTGAAAACTCTGGAGCTCTTTATTTCTAAACCAAGTACCAATGGAGGATCAGAATTGCAGATGCTGGGGGGATAGTGGTTTCAGCATATATTTTCCTTCAAGAATTTTGAGAAAGACCAATAAAAGAATTGACGTCCCTCTATTTTCTGTTACTAAGTGCCTAAGTAAATAAGGTCCTATACACTAAAAGGCTTATTCTTACTATCTTTGACACAGAACTACAGAAAAAGTGCAATGGACATTCGTAATAGTTTTAAAATGTGTTAGGCTTAAAGGTTAAAAGTTCAGCCACTTCATTAAGTATAATGTTGAAGCTCCAGTGACACAAAATCTAGAATTTACCATAAGCTTACAAGTAAGAAAAAGCAGAATAAATATCAAGCAAAAAAAGGAAATTAGTAAAGCGAAAATCTGAGATTATCTTGAAATATTAAAACTGCATAGTTAATTGCCAAACTAAAATCTAGAGGGTTAGTTTTTAATTTGCTTTTATTCAGTAAATAATATTTGACTAAAAATTTCAGAAAAAATGTACCAATTTATTAAATAAGTCACAAAAATCTTGCTATTTAACTAATTGCTTCAAAGTTTATAATACATGTCTGAGAATAGTTCACATAACGAGTAAAATTTCAGGTTAAAATTAATATGATGCTATTAAATTCACTTTAGTTGTTTGAATCATCTGAATTTTGGGGGAAATGTAAGCTTTCAACTAAAATATTAAATATCAGTGATTCTAAAAACATGGTTAATTAATTGTATTCTGATATGAATTTCTATTTCTTTAATGATAATACTAGTACTAATAAAATGATGATAAATGAGGACCTTATAAACCTAAAGGAAGAAATTTTTTTTTAAAGTGTTCTGTTTTCATTTACTTCATGGTCAAAATTGTGACTATTATCATAATTACCAGTAAACAAGTATCAAATACCTACAAATATTATAAACATTCATCCTGTAAAAGTCCAAATTACATTTTGTTATGATGTTGAAACTATTCTTTATTGATTCAATAAACACCTTAAAATATTTTCTAATGAAAACATTCATTTGAAATGTTTTTTACTTCCTTACTGGGTTATTTAAAACTAGATTTCTCAATATTGCAACAGAAAAATATGACCTTCATGCCTTAAAATGTTAGACTCTGTACTGCACAATTGAGGAGTGCCCAGGAACCCCAAACTATTAAGGGGGGCACATTCTAAAAGAAGTTCCAGCCATCTTCATGCACAAAGACAAAAAAGAACAGACTCTTCCTGTGAAAGATCTTTAACAAAATTGGAGTGGAGAGAGACAGGAGAGCAAGAGAGAGAGAAAAGAGAGGATTTCAAATAATAGATTATCAATAACCTCAGAAATATGCCCGTACCTTTACACACAAATGCTCAGTCAAACAGGATCTGCCCAAAGTGGGGTGGTTCAGGCCCAAAAGCTTGCCACAAGCCTCAGGTACTTTCTGATATGATACCACATGAAAAGGATTAGGTAAACTGCAGCTGGGACAGAAGGAAAGACCCAAAATTCAAAATGTACCTCATGATCCACCACAAGATCAAGATAATGACTACCACTGTCTCTAACAACCCCCCAAAGTTCCAGGAGCAGTTTTTTCATGGGTCTGTCACCCACATGTCTCTTCTCCAAGTGTCTCTTCTCTCATTTCTACATCCTTCCTTCATTTTACCTCCAATATATACCCATGTCACTTGTCCCCAGCTGCTCCTCACTCAGCATGGCATGCTGGGAATTATGGCTTAAGGAGTTGCATGTAAGTGAGGGTGAGGAAAATGGTGCCCATTCACTATGCTGTGAGGCTCCTCCTTTCACTGAGATGTATTCTCTAACAAGACATCTTAAGTTTTTCCTATTTTCAATTTTTCTGATCTTGTGTTTTATTAAATCTTATTTTAGTGTTCTCTTAAGTTATTAAGATCTTATTTAAAAGATCATTAGTTGTGAACTGGTGGGATCAGATGGCTGGGTCCTCTCCTTAATCTAAATGATCAGACATCTTTGAAAGTTCAAATGACTAACACGGTCCTTGTGTACATTCAGTTTTGAACTTTTAGAATGAGACTGACAACAGGATGATATTTTCCCTGAGCTGAACGTTTTTCTGGGTGGGCATATCTCTGCTGTGAACTAGACGGAGATCACATGCATTTCTCATAGCTGAGTAACCCTCAAAAACGTCTCTCCTGTTAACTTGCATTAAGATAGACACAGCATGAGTAGAAGACTAGCACAAATATAAATACCATCTTTTATTTTAATGGTACTCTTAGCCATTGGTTCAGACAAACGTCAAACCATCAATAAAATTCCAAAGAAAACAGTATGCCATAAATAAAAAGAAAATAGAATTGTGACATTTGTGTGGCTCCATTTCTAAGTTCTACAATTTTCACATGAACATTTTTCGTACAAAGGAAGTCATGAGTTCCCTCAGTGTGAGTAACTGAATTATCAAAATTTATGCATCTTTGCAAAGGACAGATGAAAGGATTCAGCTATCAAAGTGGTGACAGAATAACAAATACAGAGGGAAAAACAAGGAGAACAAGAATAAAAGCATAAAATAAGTGTAACTACACAAAACCCTCAGGATCTTCATAATTTGGAATGATTTATAATAAGGTTATAAAATATAAGAACCATAGGATCTTAGAGATGATCTCGTCTAATTTTTTTCATTTGTCAAATCTTAGGCCCAGAAAAACTTTTAAAAATTAAGTTGCTTAGTTAATATCATATGACTACAAAATAAAGAACAATGTGTTGAATATTGATTTCCAGGTTTATCTGCCATTCTCTTCACCAAGTTAATTCCAGTAATGCCCTTGAAGATATATATGTTTTCATAGAAATAATAAGAACAGACATTTTTGAAGGTTTAAGTTTGTTATGATTTATTTATTTATTTATTTATTTATTTATTTATTTTTAGTTATGAATTATTTAAAGGACAGTAATTATTTAGAGAAGAAATAAGTTAAATATTTGAGGTAGAAAATATACTTGTTATCCTCCTAGAACTAATGTTCATAGAGTTTACCATGACTAAAAGAGCAAGTAGTGAAATACAATGTGTTAACGCTATCCTTCTAACCTTAAAGGAAAAATGAAGATAGTTTGAGGACCACATATTTATTCTTAACAAATATTTTAGCAAGTGTACCAGTATGTCTAGTTAATAGGTACATCTTTATAATAAATCCATAGTTCTAAGCCCTAGTGAATACATAAATATGTTTTTTATGAATTATGGTAAAACTTTGAGTAGTTGGTTTCATTTATTTCTAGAGGAAATTACACTTTCATTGATTAGTAAATGAAAATTCCTGCTGGAGGCCAGATCCAGCTATGGCTAGGGTCCCCACAGGAAGAGAAGGCATTCGTGAATTGAAGGGGGATTTTGAGGAGTCACTAACCACTTGATCAGAGTGTAGCAAACATCCTCCTGAGTGTCTTAGCAGGCCTTTATTTTTACATTGCAAGCAAGCAGTAGGATTACATCATCATGTGCATAGAGCAGAAAGATAACAATCATTACATTTTTTCTTAAGAACAGCTCAGGGTCTTTATGACCTCCAGCCAAGATTTAGGGCATCATACAGTTTCAAGGTAAGACCTACTGCTAGACAACATATTTTTATCAGCATACTAGTTTTTCAATGTTAACATTGCTTCTATAAGCATAGTGTGTTTTTATTAGCACACTAGTTTTTTAATATTAGGCAGTCATGGCAACTTTGCTCAGTCACAACTAACCATTTTGTTATTACTCAGAGTATAAGACAGACCACTAGCTGCAAGGCCTAGAGTCAAACTAATGTCAATATTTTTTGTTACTAGGGAGATTTCTTATATATGATTATGGTTTAAGTAAAACAGAGGCAGAGAAGAGGGGAGGAGAGTTGGTAGGGTGTACGTGACTTATTTATCACCTGGGAGATACAGAACCTCCCAAGTTACAGTGAACCAAGTTACAGAGGTCTTTCTTTGTTTCCCAAGACCAGTTTCCCATAGCAAATGATTAAGTCTAGGAAATTATCTAATAACTAACTTTTGAGTTTGTAAAACAACCACATTCCAATTGCTTTTGATCCTGCCTGGTTTTGCAGTATTGGCTTTTGAATTTGTGTTACAGTATTTGCCAATAAGTAGTTCATCCTCAAAATGCATAGCATCCAATTATTTTGTTTAACAAAACAACCAATTTTATAACCACCCCCGTGAATGTTTTTTCAGTAAGCACATATCATGAAATCACAGAATTACAATTTAGCCAAGAGAAAAGGAGTCCGGCAGGGGCCAGCCTTTGGAGCGTCCCGATTTTTCAGGAGCATCCCTCAGACCGGACCTTTGTCAGGCAGCAGGAGCAGCTGGCCCGCACCAAATTCCAACAGTGATGAGAAAAAGGTAAACTGCTTGATTGTTTTTAAATAACAACAGTAAGTTGAAAGGAAAAGGAGAGAGAGAGAGAGAGAAAGAGAACATAAGTAGAAGCATGTTTTCATATTTAGCCTTATCACCATGAGTGGGCAAGATAATGAAAAAGACTAGTTTCACCCTCCTAAGACAATCTCTGATCCATACGTGATTAGACTTCTTATCGTAAAATTTAGGTAAAATAATCAGATGTTAATGTTTTTGAAATCATAACTAGCAAGTCAAGAACTGATCTGTTTTAATCTGTTTGTGAAAAACAATCTAATATGTTATCTCAGTTGAACTTTTCTGGTTTCACCAAATTTATTTTATCATGTTTCCATGATAAAGTATTTGTGATTAGATTATAATATTTGTGATTAGATTAAAATTAATGTAGTGTATATACATATATATGCAGGAAAAATAACTGGAAATATATATATTAAAAATATAAACAACAGTCTTATCTTGGTAGAGTAAAATTACACATTTTACTTCTAACTTTTTGCGATGAATGTGTTTCTTCTCTAAGTAAGCAAATGAGTACTTTCAATATAATTTTAATCTCTTACATGTTATCATTAAAAAAATAAATTAATATCTAGTTAAAATGAGAATGGAGAAAACAGAAGTGTGTGGGAATCAACAGAGATTACTAAAAATGAGTAATTTATTCAAGCCAATATTTATCAAGTACCAATACATCTTTGGCTCTAGCATCACCATCATCAGTGAACAAAACAGGTAAACAGACTTGCATTCATGGAAGGAACTAATTAGAAAACATTAATAAAACAAGAAAGTTTATAAAGAGTAGAAATTTGTTCATGACAAATTGTATCTGTGGCAACAAGTCCCAAAAAGAAAAGAAGAGGTAAAGAAAGAACATGGACTTTCTTTTGAGGAAGATTTTAATTATTGTTTTCAAAACAGATTAAATAAAAAGAAGTATGAAATCACTTAAAAGAAAACGGTCACAAGTGCATTGAGGACACCTTTCAGAATCTGAAGTCAGTGAGGAAATGATGAGAAGCATATTTGTTTGTAGGGAACAGTTACTTCAAAATGTGTCTCATTATTCTCATTGTGTTGTTGAAATATATTAAGTTCATAAGTAGAGTGTGTTGTTGGCATTTACATTTAATAATAAAGTTAAGAATTATAGGTTATTCTTTAGTATAAAAACAGAGAACACATTCATTCAATATGAATTAAATTGCTTAGAATCAATTTTAGTGGCCATTACTAGTTCATATGGCAAACAAGTTATTATGGACATACTTGGATTCAATGATTCTGTACAAGTTCTATTTATTTTGTTAGAACTCATTTGAGTAACTCTTTTTTTAAAGGATTTCTTTGATAACCCTGATCTCCTTTGCCTCCTTCCTCCATGCTCTGTTAAGAATCTCAATCTGTGGGGCCTCCCTGGTGGTGCAAATGGTTAAGCACTGCACTATGAAGCAAAACACAGCCACTGCAGTACAAAGTCAATCCCTGCCTCTAGCCAGGGAGGGGACCCACATGGCATGGCAGACCTCCCTGCCTGGCCCACTGCTCCCCTCAGCAGTATATTTCAGTCAATTTGTCTGTTCTGCTCCCCACTCTGTCTCTGGTGGATCTTCTAAGTGCCCCTGCCCGACACACACACATCTGGCCTATACTCCAGTTCTTGTAAACAATAAATCTTAAAAAATAAAAAAAAAGAGCCTCAATCTGTGCTTTACTTAGATACTAGCCTTTTCTCACATTACCTCAATAGTAAATTTTTCATCCCTTTTAGCCAGGAAATAATAGAGCAGTAACGCTATCTTATTTTCTACACCAAAGGCCTCCTTTCTTCAGTATCTGGTACATAGTAGATACTCAATAGAAAATTGTTTTAAGAATGAAATCATTGGTAAAAATATTGAAATGAAAGAAAACATTGGTCTCCCAGTATTCATTCTCATATAACTCACTATTTCACAAATACAAAAAACTTTCTATGAAAATAAAACTTTTTATAAGGTGAAATTCTATATTCCAAATTGAAGTCACACATGAGATGTGTGACTATTGTTTCCAACTCTAATATTATACAATTGTAAAACTGTTATGTTCTACATGTCAATATTATTTCTTTTAACAAATATCTCTTTAAATAGTATATGATATTAACTCAAGCACTTTAATCTCATATTTTCAGTGCTACATTATCCTTCTTATTCATTCATTTAGTGAATATTTAAGGACTGTTCAGACAGTACAGTAAAATTGAACTTTCTTTTTCTTATGACATTTATATATTAGGGTAAGTGGCAATTATAAACAATAAAATAAATGCAGCAAACATACAATGGAAAAAAGAACAAGAATAGTGAAGTTAGAGGATCTTATAAAATGTCAACCCTTGAAGCTTCATGGACCATGGTGACTGCTCAGCAAGGCCTGCTTTTGTTCCTGCAAATATTTTTCCATATAGATAACAGTATGGCAAATTATAGTTCCGTAACTTTTCTACTAAGTCAGTCCAAGTGTATCATGTTTGGTGTTCCAAAATGTTTTCAAATTTCTATTGGATTTTCCCCAAATTGTAAATGCTTGTATATTCTACTATTGGCTATTCTCCAGATAATTCAGGCCAACACAATTTGCAGGAAAAATTACTACTTTAATAAGATTTGAGGGAGATTGGGAAATACCCAGATAACAGTAGAAATAGTTTAAATTAGTTATTCTACTGCTGGTAAATTCTATAAACCTTAGATTAGAAATATAATCAAAGACATTTAAATAAAAATTAAACAAGCATGACATCTTTGTAGAGGCATAAAATTTCAGAGATGAACTATATCTTAGAAAGGCATTTAAACAAGCCTCTTAACTTTAGAGATAAAACTGAATTAAGGAACACTGCTGAGTCCAGACCAACTTGTAAGAGAGAATGGTTAATGTCACAATATAGATGTTAACATAAGCTTAGCTCCTCTACTTATTTTTCTCATACCTCTGTGACATCAAATGAATGTGAACTACTTGACTGTAGGATCCCACTCTCAAATACCACTGACATCCTGCTACTTAGCACAAACCTGATTTAGTGGTTGTATTATCAATACTTGATTATTATCTTGCTTTCTAAACAAATGAATATGAATGAAAGATGAACAGTATATTGCTCTCTCTATGAAAATTATAAGTCATGAGCAAAAAACAGCATCTGATAAATCTTGATTAAATTGTAAATTAAGATTTATAATCTTAATTACAAATAAAATAAATAATATATTCAATATTATTGAAGATAAACAAGTGCCAAACCATATTACTGTAGTAAGTTCTTTCTGTAACAACCCCTCAAAACATATATTATCCTCAATGACAAGAAGAGGTAACCAAATCTAAGGGAAATTAAGAAAATTACCCAAAGTAACAGTTTTTGTAAGTAGCAGAGGAGACTTGAATGCCACTCTACTAACTGCACAGTCTATGACTTTTTATTCTTATATTCTACCTCCTATTAAAACATTATTTGAGAAGTGATATCTAAAAATGTACGGGGATATGACATCTTTACCTGAGAAATTATAATAGCTATGGAAAGGAAAAGTTAATTTGATCTCTCTCATCATTAACTTTGCAGTCCCAATTTGTTCTATTTACCTTTGTGCCATGCTGTCCTGACATGTCCCCATTTCTCTGCAGCTGCTTGCTTGATCGTTTATCTTTTATTGTGGAACCAGTTCATTACTTCCACTTCTGAACTTTAAGGAAACAGGTGTCAGAAATGTTAAGAGAAAAAGATACTTAATCTCACCCATTTTAAAACAGCAGAAGTCTCAAATATTACAAGTTTTACAAAAGATTCTGAAACATGAAATTAAAGAAAATGACTGAATTTCCTTTTTCTAAGTCTGTTTTTATCACTTACTGATGCATGATGTCACTTCTCTGCATCTCATTTTCTTCAATATGGTGGTAGACTAATATATTTCCTTATAAAAAAAGTGGAGAATTGCATGATTTGTGATTGTAAAGAAAAGTGTTTAGAATAATGGTTGACACATAGTAGACATTTAACAAATACTAGTTATTATATTAAAAATGAAGAAATGCAAGTAACCATGGAGTTCCATGAAAAAGACACAGGATCAAAAAGTAGCAGCAAATTAAAGAAGTTCAGACAAAACTGGACAAAGGTAAGTGGAACCAATTGGGACTGCAAAATCAATTATTTTCATGCAAATGGTTGCAGTATCAGTCAAAATTTTTGAAGAATAAATTGAATCCAGAAAATCTGAAAACAGTTTGCCTTGACTCTGAATGACATGAGCTGGTGGCCTCAATAGCTCAGTAGCTATAGTCTTTTCAGAGAATGCAAATACCAGGAATTAGAGGGAAGTTAAAATCTGAGGGGTTAATTAAAATTTACAGGTTTTAGTAGAGCATCTGAAATTAGAATCAAAGTCAAAATAATATGGGAAAAAATAGCATTGCCTCAGAGACACACTATTAATGATTATTGAAAATCGACTTAATTTTTTCTGTAATACTTTCACTAAAATGTTATATAATGTTATTTGTTTACATATTTGTCTACATGTGTACTTAATAGTTGTATGATTGCAAATATTGGGGCACTCACGCATTGTCTCACTTGCTTACAATGTGCTTACACAGTGACTGGCACAAAGCAAGTACTCCTGAAATTTTTTTTAAGAAAGGCATTGGCTGCTAAAATAGTAACTGTACCTCTGTGGGACATCTTATTAAATTTGCTAAACTCCTGAGTCTTCATTGGCGAAATCGTTAGAATAAATGAGATAATATACCAAGTGTTTTGCCTGATGCCTAGAACTTGGCAGCTTTCACAAAGGCTAATTCTACTCTACTTAGCGCTGATGTGTAGAGGATAAATCCTATACTTTGAAGAGGTGTTTCCCTCTATGGAATGACACAGAACTTTCTGGTCTTCCTTAAAAATCAGGCTTCACAAAACATCTCATTTTTTATATATTTTATCCTTGCTAGAAACTCCTAAGCTATTTCACAATAGAAGTTGTTATTGACAGCTTATCTTTAGTGAGCGATTGATAGTAAGTATCAAAGAAACTCAATTCCATTAAATCAATATACATTTATTGTTTCTTATTATATTATATAAAGAAAATGTATAATGCCATGTTTATCTTCAAAAACTGCATGATTTAACTGCATGAATTAGATTAAATAGCTACACTGTAGAAAATACATTAAAAAAAAGTAAAGAGAATCTGGAAGTCACACTATTTTAGGTACAATTTTTCCTTAACAAAGTTCATATTGAAATCTTGGAGACATCAGTTTTAATACTAATAACCATGTGCTTAAATTTATTTTGGTTGAATAAAAGCCTTGCAAAGCAACAAAACAAATCACAAAGGGTTATGTAGCTGTTCTTTTACTTTATTTTTTTAACTTCAGCTCCAAATGAAAACAATTATATTTGAGACATGCATTTAAGAAATGGGTGAATCATAAGGTCAAATTATCTTTAAAACAGACTCAAATGACCATTGAAATCTCTTAGGAAAGACATTTGGCTTAGAAAATTGTTTTCTTTTCCTTGAGACTCAGCATTTATACATTGGCTGTTTTAAAATTACTCCTAAAGATTATCTTTGTATTGTAATGGAATTGTTGTGCAAATACAGCTTAATACATAAAATGAGAGCTATTATTGTGTCCCTTATGGTTCCATCAGGATCCATAAAGAGTCCTTGCAGGTTTCTGCACAGTCTGCCCTCTGGTGCCCTAGGTCTGTGCTGCCACAGCCACATGCTCCAGCTTATCAACCCTGAAATGAAAAGCAAATTCTGAGCTTAAAAGACTGTATAGATGTAGCCTAAATTCAATTTAAGAAAATCAAATGCTATCGAAATCTGATTTGAAAGAAGGCTTTCTACCATTAAAAAATAAAACAGAAAATAATATATCTTAAAATGCCAGTTGAACATATTTTTAATTATCAGGAAAAATGCATACTATGCTGGAAACATTTTTAATACACCACAGTTAACATTCTGTAAATAATAGACATTGATTTCAAAATTCCTAAGGATGAGATTTTCTACTGCAAAAACAAAATGATCTTTATGAAAAATACACTTAAGTAATATACTTGGTGTTCATTATTTACAGATACCTTCTTAGGGAAAAACTAATTTATAACCAGATATATATTTTCTTCTCAGAGATATTTTTTTTTTAAATTAGAGACTCAAATAAAGTTTACTCATTGAACCTATGCCACACGAAAAATGTATTACTTTAAAATTCCTGGTTAAAAGTCTTATACTTCAAATAATCATAGGAACTAAATTTAAGAAAAAGAAAAGCATATATAGAAACTCTAAAATACAGTCTAGAGTTCATAATTTAAATGATGAAAATTTATTTATTTAATTTAAACAAGTCACCAGATTCTATAAAAGACATCTTCATATTACAAATTGATATTGAAAATGTGGAAGGTCTACAGTGTTATTTTAACCTGAGATGATCAAAATCAAGCTTCTTAATAGTTCATTAATTGTAAATGTAGTAACAAATGTGATAATAGCTGAATTTTTGTGGTATTGTCAGTTTTTAATAAATGTCTTTCCACTTATAGAATACTATTTATACAATTAATAATATACAAATGCATAGCAAAAGAAAGTTTTTTATTGTACAGAGTATACTAGTTGGCATCCTTTAAAATATATACATAGCATGGAGAACCCACATATCTGAAAATTGTGCATTAGTTAAATTATTATGAATTCATTTGTTAAGGGAAAGTAGACTTACGGTTGATTTTAATGATGAGCTATATTGAATTGCTTGCACAATAGCAAGCATGTCTTTGATGATATTAGCTTCAGAAATAGATCATTTTAAGAAGCAAGGCAGCAATTATAGAAAGATGTCAGGTTACAAAAACTGAGCAATTAGACAAGAATTTTAGCAGGGCATGACAAAGTGTGGGTATTTTTTTTAAATTAATCTGTTATATCTCTTTATAATAAAATATTTTAATCTCTCTCTAAATCTCTCTATTTTAACTAAATCCTCCCACTAGATATGCAAACTAGAACCATCCTAGTCATTTTGGAATTGTAGAAAAAAAGAGGTAATAACGTATTGTGTTAAACTCTACTGTTCCGATTCATTTAAATGAGAATCAGTCAATAAAAAGTCCCTGTTTCAGCAAAGGCGGGAGAAGAAACAAAAGGACTTAATGAAATGATCTGTTTACAAAATGCTAAGTGAGGGTTCTATGAGAAAACACCATTAAATCCAATTTTGATTTCCTAATGCAATTTAGGAAATCTCATATTCTCCCAGTTTTTGCTTCTCACTTTTTTTTTTTGAAAATGGACTTCTGCATGTGATCTTTTCTCTTTTCTTAATGTTAATTTTTTAACAAAGCTATTTAACTTTCTTTCTCTTGAACTTTGTTACAGTATGTCTAAATAGCCCAGAAGAGATAAATCAACGCCTGAACTGTAACCTTACACTTATACACTTGTTAAATGACTTTTTTACAGTCTGTTATTGCTAGAAATTGGATTGCTTTTAAACTAATGCTGTCTGGCGGGCAAAAGTGAGTGAAACCGCAAAGCCTGGAGGAACACTAATTACTTGTTTTAATTAGCAGCAACTTTCACTAGAGTATAATCTCCCTACAGGCCACTTTTCGGTAGGTGTGGAAAAAAATCATGTAGGAACAAACTGATAATCTTTTACTTGCCCCTAAATGAGAGCAGAACGCTGCTTCTAGTGTAGACATATCATTCTGTACAAGCCTCTAAACCCACCGGGAACAGGGTCTACCAGGCTATGTTACCCAATGCAAAGATCTTTAGCAATCAGTTGTACAATAGAGGCCCTTATTTTATGCTGCTACATCATAAAAATGGTCCTTTTGTTACATTTCCATCCTGAAAAGGGTCTTAATCCCTTTCTTTTCAGACCAGTCTATGGCAAATTCCACTGGGACATCCCATTCGCCACAAGGACTGAAATGACCCACTCCGAAAGCAGCGTGTGAAGCTTTGAGGTTTTTTTTCCCCCTGCCACTCTCCAGAGAACATTAAATTGTACTTTTCATTCCTCTCACCATAGGGGGAACCCCCTTAATGATGATAGAGAAAGAAAAATTCCATCACACTGTCCTATGATACCATTCTGCTGTCAAGCAGGCGTTTCCCTGGTTAGAGAATCAAACATGGTTTCAGCAGGTGGATGGTGCTGAAGGTCACAGGCAGCCAAATGCAGAGGTTACGCACGGAGGAAGCACAGGTTCCCACAGCAAATTAAGTCATCTGTGAAACCTTCTCATTTCCCAGCAACTAAATTTATGACTGCTCTAACGGGTCATCACTGCTTGCATGCACATGTGCTTTAATGAAAGTATCTGAGAGTTTAGAAGAGTGGGATCATCCCAATTAAAACACATGAGGTCCACGCTTAAAGGAAATCCATGGCATATTCAAATGTGTTGATTTAACTTTCATTTCTGATTAAACAGCTAAAAGCTTCATAGCTTTTCTAATGAAAAAAGACTTAAATCATAAATTGAACATGGGTATATTCTAAAGTGAAGGTGTAGATATTTTGAAATAAAAATGTTTTTTCTTGACATAAGAATTTTAACTTTTGCATTAAAGATACAGAAAAAAAAAGATTATCATGGCTGTGTAAGGTTATTACATATCTTGCTTACTACATTGTGAGTCCCACAAAACTAGAACTACTCCATTTTGTTTTAAAAAATCAAAGCTGACAACTTTTTTTTTCTAAAACAAAAAGTTTGAATAGTCAGTAATCTTCATTGAGTTTTGGGCTTACAACTGATTAATTTAATTCAAATTAAATATAAAGTTTTCTAACAGATTTCATCGGTATTTTTTTATTATTATTTAAAATGTGTTTTGAACAATTGCAGTTCTTGTTCAAATGAAGAAATTGTGTATAATCTATTCCATTTTATACAAATGACTTACAAAATTATTTCATAACAGGCATTTTCAATTTTGAGTGGCATAATAATATTAATATAGCCCTGTACATGGTTAGATTTATTTAATATTAAGAAATTTGTTGAATAATTTGCTTATTTTCTTAATTAATAACTTAGGAGCCCATCATTTAAAAAAATTTACAAGTATAACCTTCTTTCAAAGTTATTTATTTACAATAACATCTTAGGGCAATATTCCATATCAATTTAGATGCATTTATATGTTTATTTCTATAAATATAGATAGATAAAAATTCTACTAGATAATATATAGGCATGTTCATTTATTCATATTCAAGGACTTAATGTTTTCTGAAGTACAAAATTACATTTTATAATAAAATTGAACCCAAAACTAAGGACTTCAACTCAAGAATGCAGAAAATATTTTATTGCTATTCTTATATTACTCAAATAGTGATATTTTCCCATGCTTGGTCATATGAGATATTAGAGTGTGGTAGAATCGTCTGTAATGTTTATATATAACTTTCCTTAATTCCTGAGGAACGCTGACCTCTGGGAACATTATTTTAGCTTGCATAAAACATCCTGTTTTTGTAAAAAGTGAAAACTCATAAAGCATTTATACAAAATTATTGAATCATTGGCCTGATGTTTTGTTTTGTTTTTTTCCCTGGGGCAGACTTGTGATTTGGTTGTGTTCAGGGTCTAGCTTGCTGGAGGATAAGAGTATTCTGTGCATGAGATAGCAAAAAGAGATCTGAATGAGCAAAAGTAAACATCCAGAATAAAGGAACAGTTGAAAGGAGCTTTGTGAACAAGGGGTGTTGCAGCAGAAAGAATGGATGAGGGTGGAGGCTGCCCCAACTCTTTGTTTCCCTTCACAGCAGTGCCTCTACGGGACTGGTATTGTGCCATGAATGAACTGACCATCTCTCCAATAGGCTAATAGCCACCCCTATAAGCACATTTAAACTATCAAGCCTAAATATTTAGAGTTATTTAGGGCTCTTTTCCATTAATTAGTGGCTACCTACCTACATTCCTTGATTTTTTGTATGCTCTTTCCTTAATACTGTCTATACCGCACTTTCTGGAATCCATGGCTAAAAGCTACGGGGACGTGGGACTTGTTGCTCTTTAATTAAGTCTGAAGAAAAATGGTTTATTCTATGAGTCTCTTAGACTGTTGAGAGCACTTACACATCAAGTGAGATGTAAACTCAAATATACTTTATTCCACTTCCAAGTTCTCTTTTTTAGGATGAATATCTTTTTGAGTACAATTTTACTTTATTGGTTCCTATGTAGGAAAGGAAAACCCAGGTCCACAGTGTTATCTTTCAGAATCCAAACGTCACAGATGAAAGAAGTTGATCATGTGCAGTTTGGAAAAAGAAATAATGGACCTTTTTTCCCTCCTTCACTAAATCTCAAGGTATTTGTTTTATAATCCTGACGGTGTCTTGCTGGGAAATAAAGCTTAAATGTCCATTAGGACTTACCACAATTTCCAAGTGTCACTTAAATTCCACTACTAATTTTTTCAGTGTTGTGACTGGTGATTAACCTCTTGAGGAAACACCATTAACAAAATTATTGAATTTAATTTTTGCAGATCCAAGTATGTAAGTGTATTTTATCATTACTTACTTTCCTTGATGTAGGTAGATGTGTTATATAACTGATAGCTTATTTGATAAGGTCCATGAAAATGGCAGAAAAATTTTAATTATTGACCTTTAAAACAAACACTTACTCCTGACTCAAAACACCTTCGCCAATTATGTATAAGGCAAAACTTTGAAGGTACAGATGCATTTACCATTTTTATAAACTAGTTATTTTTTATCTTTGACGAATATTTGATTTTGACTTTAAAATATGGGTCAAAACAAAAATAATTTCATATTTTAGAAGATGATAACAAGAATATCGTAATTATGACTTTTTTTCAAAGATTCATTTATGCACACAAGAACTGGGGTACAGGGCAGAGATGTGGGTGTGTGTGTGAGAGGATTAACCATAGACAGAGTGGGGAACAGAACAGGCAGATTGACACTGCTGAGGAGAGCAGCAGGCAAGACAGGAAATGTCTTCTGAGCCAAGTGGGTCACCTCCCTGGCTGGGGATTGAACTCTCAGTGGCTGCTGATGCTTCATAGTGCTGTGACTTAACCCCTTGAGCCACCAGGGAGGCCCCTGTAATTATAATTTTGTGAGTAGTAACTATGGACTCTGGTTTTACAGCTGTGTTCAAATTGTGGAAGTTAACTAAAACGTTAGCTTATTTGTTTCTTTTCAATGTGTATGTTTTATTTCAATTAAAATATTATTTTAAAATAAAATAATTCTCAGAATCATAGAATTACAGAAGTCATCTTAGAAATTGTTTAATAGAGGTCCCAAGAAAAAAATTTTAATGGATAATTTTTATCCAGATTTAATTTTGATAGAATCAAAGGTTCTGATCACTCTTTAATGGCATCTTTTTTATTTTAAAGATTTATTTTTATTTACTTATGCATAGAAGAACTGAGGTGCAAGCCAGAGGTGGTGGGGGCAGGTGGTAGGGGTAGGTGGCTCAGCAATACAGGGAGGTCTGATGCACCATGTGGCTCACCTCCCTGGCCAGGGATAAAGCTCATGCTGCAGTGGCTGGCCATACCTCTATAGCACTAAGACTTTAATCTCTATGCCACAGGGAAACCCTTTTAGTGGCATCTTTTAAAGGGATCTAAGTAATAAACATGGAAGAACCCTGTAAATCAAAATGCATTATTAAATAAGTCTAGTAAACATCCTACACCATACATAGTTTGTGATGAGGGCTTTTAAGATTCTATCTTCTAATTTTCAAATATGCAATAAAGTATTACAAGCTATAGTCACCACTATATTTATTTTATAACTGGAAGTTTGTACTTTTTTACTTCCTCAATCCATTTTGTCCACCACTACACCTCATCTCATTGGCAATTTTCTATCTGTTCTCTGCATCTATGAGTTTGTTTTCATATCCCATCTATAAGTGAGATTATATGTTGTTTTTCTGTCTTATTTATAATACCTTAAGAACCCATCCATATTGTTGCAAATGACAGAATTTCTTTCCTGTTTTATAGTTGAATACTATTCCTTTCTTAATGAACACCATCTTTTTTTTCTTCATTCATCTGTTGGTGGGCACATAGATTATTTCAATAGTTTCACTATTGCAAAAAAATGCTGTAGTGAACATGGAAGTACATGTGTCTTTTCAAGTTAGTGTTTCTGTTTTCTGTAGATAAATGCCTAGAAATGGAGTCACTGAATGGTAGTTCTATTTTTAATTTTTAAAGGAAACTTCATACTGTTTTCCATAGTGGCTGCACTATGGAATTTACATTCTCACCAAAATCACACCAGTGTTCCTTTTATTCAAATCCTTGTCAGTGCTTATTATTTATCTGTCTCTCTCTCTCTCTCTCTTTTTTTTTTTTTTTTTTGGTATTGAGTTGTATGTATTCTTTATAACCCTTAATCAGATATCTGGTTTGCAAGTATTTTGTTCCATTCCATAGGTTGTCTTTTCATTTTGTTTATTTCATTGTTGTACAGATACCCTGTAGTTTGACAGAGTACCACTTGTTTGTTTTTGCTTTTGCTTTTAAAGTCTGATCCAAAAAATTATTGCCTATACCCCTGTCAAGGAGTTTACCACTTATGTTTTCCTCTAGAGCCTTTATGGTTTTAGGTCTGAAATTCAAGTTTTAAATCCACTCTGAGTTATTTTTTGTGTATGGTATAATATAGTGAATTCGGTTCATTTTCTGTCTTTGATAGCTGTCCATTTTTCTCAAAACCATTCATTGTATATGTATGTCTATACTGTGTATTCTTAAATCTTTTTTTCATAAATTGACTATATACCTATGAATTTATTTCTCTAAACTGTTCCATTGATTTATGTCTATCACTATGCCAGTGCCATGTTAGTTTGATTACTATAATTTTGTAATATAGTTATAGCATATAATTATACTATAGCATGATGTCAATTTTGTTCTTCTCTTTCAAGATTTAATTGGCCATTTGAAGTATTTTTCATTTTGTTAAAGTAGAATTTGAAATGGACTTCATAGATATGCAATTATAAATTTATTTCTAGCTCACAAAAATCTATTTAGCTCATGATCAGGTTTGTCTGTGTTAAACTCCAAATAAGATTTGCTGTGTTTTATATTTTTAGAAATGATCATTATTTAATATCTATTTACAGAGTGTTTACTCCATGCCATATCAATTCATTATACCATGACTTATAAGTGTACATATTTTAACAGAAAAAAGCATGAATTTATTAACTGCATTGTGATAAGTCCTACAGTAAATGTACTTGCATAGTATGCTAGGATTACAGTAGAATGTTATATTTTTTTTCTAACTGGCAGGTTGGGGAAGACTTCAGTGCAAATAATTTAACACTTCTCAGTGGATAGGTAGGTGAATATGCCCTCTCGTTGCATGCAACTGCAATGAACAATATAGTATTCTGAAGATGACACCATGGGACTTCTGAGACTGGTTTATAAAAGGACATAGTATTCTTGTCTTGTTTGTAAGAAAAGAATAATTGCTTTTGAAACTGTGATTTGTCATACAAAATCTGTAAGTAAACAAATGCTTCCATCTTGAAAGAGAATGCAGTTAAGATTTACAAATGAATGATGCTTTCCATCTATTCTCAACAAAGTACAAGAAATATGTATGGAATCGTCTTGGACACTAACGATTTATCAGTCAATCAGCTGAATGTTATTAATTAATATTGGTCTATGGCACATGGGAAAAAGGAGTCATTCAATCAGGTTTCACTTGAATTCCTATCCCAGAAAGTCTGAGCTATAATAAAGTGCTTGATATTTTTAGCCACTAAATGATGAAATACTTATTATACAGCACTATATAATTGGAACAAACTAAAGCACACATATTCAAAATTATATTACATGGGTTTAAAGTACTTGAATTTGCTGATCTCTCTAACAGTAGTTGTTGCCTTCTCTTCACTAGAATTGTTGAATAAATTGATGTAATAAATTGTGATGATGCTATGTTGTTAATTAAGAGACTGTTAAGAAGAAAAATATCAGGAGAATCTATTGCAGATTATGCATCAGGAAAAATGTATTTTCAGAACTGAGATGATGAATGGGAAAAGGCAGGCAAGGGAAGATTAAAATGAACTTTCTATGAAGAAAGAACAGATATTTGGTTAAGTTCTTGAAGTATGAAAATGCTTGGAATATTTTACAAACTAAAGGAAAAAGAAATAGTCACTATAGTTGAACTATAAGAAGCAAATAGAATGACTCAAAATGATTTTGGAGAGTTGACTCTAGAATATAATATAGAAGAAATATCTTTTAACAGAGTTTGGATTTAATTCCAACTTCAGTGGGAAGCCATATAAACTCTTCATAGGTATTAGTTAACAGCTACTCTCTACTAAAATATAATATTTATAATGATAATATAACATTAACTTTTTATTGAGGTAACATTAGATTAACATCCTGAATATGATTCAGAGACTTAGAATCACACATATTCAGATGTGTGTTACCACACCACACCCACCATCAAAGTATCCTCTTTGAGTTTCTGTTTGTCAGGGAAGGCATTTATTTCTCCCTCTTATCTGAAGGAGAGTCTTACAGAAATATAATGTTCTTTTTTCTCATAATAATATTGATTTACAACTGTTTATGATTTAGGAGTATAGAGGTATCTATTCATCTGTCTTCTAAACTTCCATGATACCACACCATACCCACAACTCAGGTACCCATAGTTTCCACCAAAGTGGATTTGACAATCTCCACATTTTCCTCTCCATTCTCCTCTCCCCCTCAGCTAGCCTCAGTTCTATGGGCAGGTTTTAGGTTTGGTTCTCTCTTATCCTTAGTTTGGTTTGTCTATATGTAACATGTAAATTAATATATGCTATGTACACATAGCAAAAGTGTATATGCTATGCAAACCTATTGTGCTCACTTTTGGCCCACATCCTTGGGGAGGGGTGAGCTGAGTTGTGTGGAATTGTACCTTTGACTGAGAGGAGCTATGTGTGGAAAAACGGAAGTGCTCCCAGTGGGTCTAGACCCCAGTAGAAAAAAACAACAACGACAACAACAGAATTCATTAGACAGCATTCTTCTTCCCCACCCCTCAGTTCTGGCACTGAGTTTGTGAAACATTCTGACAGCATGCAGAGACTCAGGTCTGGAGTCCAGAGAAAAGGGTTTTTGTTTGAGTCACAAGTAGCAGCCTGTTTTCCACAACCAACTCTCCAGCAAATGCACTCTTTCAGGAAGCCCCAAATCCTCTCTCTACCCATTGACTCAACAACTGTGAAACAGCTCCCCCCAGCTTATGACATGTGGAGGCCCAGTAAGTTCAGAGAACCTTAAAAGTCTAAAATTATATAAAGTCAGAAAAGGTTAAAAAAAAACAACAGTACCTCCCTGGTCACGCATCAGGTTGAGTGCCGCACTGTGAAGCATCTGCTGCACAGCAGCTCAAGTTTGATCCCTGACCAGGGAGGGGACCCACATGGTGCAGCAGACCTCTCCTGCCTTGCCCGCTGCTCCCCTCAGCAGTGTACTTTCGTTGATCTGCCTGTTCTGCTCCCCACACTGTCTCTGGTGAATCCTCTCACCTCTGGCGACTCTGGACTGTACCCCAGCTCTTGTAAGCATAAATAAATAAAATAGTTTAAAAAACAGTGTCACCTGTTGGAAAAGTAGAAGTTCTGCAAACTCCTAAGTCACTGGTAAGGATTATTTTTTAAAAATATAACAAAGTAGAAAGCAGCAAAATGTGCAGTCCTCTATTAACAAAGCCTTATATTAACTTCCATTAACTGGCAAAGGAGAAATACATTCAGGGTTCAACTAAACTTTTATAAAACAGAGTAAACAAGAATAGATTTGGATCTAAGAATCATTTTATTTGATAAGTGGCACAGGGAGTTAAAGAATAACAAAGTCCTCATATACCATTATCTCAGAAGTTACTTAAACCAAGATTTAAAAAAAAATAGTTGCAATGGATTTGGATAAGCATGATAGTGAGGCTATATAAAATAATAGGACCATAGAAGAATGTCTCTTAATCCACTCCAGGAAATGGAAAAATGATCATGGAAGAACTGATGTTCTGACTGATTTTCAAGAATGAGTAATAGTAGGTCAACGAGGCATGGGTGAAAAGTAATCTTTGCAGATAAAGTAAACAGCAAGGACAAAGGCTAATAATAAGCTGTATAAATTATTGCTTAGTTGATGAACTATAATTGTACAGCAAAAAAAAAGCCCTATAATGTTAGCATAAGTTAAATCACTTATTTCTCTTGTTTTTTGAAAATATTGTTCTAGAAGCTTTATTTCAGTCTGAAAACATGGAAAAATATAAGAATTAAAAAGAGCTGGTGTAGAGAGATTGTCAAGATCAGAATCACAATACTGAAAATCCATTGTCAGGTAAACTTCCATTAAGTTCCTACAAAGATTATCTGTGTTCACCAGTGAAGCCCAAAATTCTCTAAAGTATCTGATATAGCACGTAATTTCCAAAATCATTTGCTGAATAAGTGATTGAAAGTTCATTTTAAAGGCAGTAATACATTTGACTTGAGTTAGAAGTGATTGAGTATTGTAGAAGTTCAGAAGTAAGATTAACATAAATTTCTAGCTCAAAAGAGTGATAGAAAGATATTTAGCTTTGGGGATTGCCAAGTTATAGTAAGGATTTGAAGTCTTGAGTAAATTTAGAATCATTTAAAGAGAGTGCAACAGTATGATATGAAAGAAATGAGGTAATATAACTTATAAAAGTACCAATAGTTATAACAAGAGTAGGGAAAAAATGAGTTAAAAATTAAGATTGAGAAACAATTGAAGATTTTGTGTAAGAGAAAGTTAATTTGAAAAAAAATGAAAAAGAAAATAAAGGTCAAGAAAGAAGTAGCAGTCAATGGTTTTCAAATGCATCATGAGTCAAGAAAAAGAGATAGTAAGTTTAATATACTTTACCAGACTTGTTTCTTTAAGCCTATTATGTAACTTCACCTTTCAGTCTTTAATCATTTAACTCCCTCTTTAACAACTTTCTGTGATTCCACACTGCCCTCAAAGCAATTTCAATTACAACTACTTTGAATCACATTGCATTTACCTGTGAGGTATCATATTCTGTTTTTATATAAACATTTTTAAGTTTTTCTTAGCACACTTATAACCCCTCTCAACTTAGGTTTCCTGAGAATAGAAGCTCTGTATTACTCTTTATATCTATGTAGACTTAAAGTTATGCTTAATTAAAAAATAAAATGTATTAAATAACCACCATATTCTGAAAAGTTAACTAGATTGTGTTTCTGGATAATTTTAACATGAAAGCTTATGTAGTAAGTGTGATTTTTGCCCATTTCACTTGCTCAGTGGATTTATATAAATTTACATTCCAAAGTATTATTATACAAAAAACTGGAATTTCAAACCAAGGCTATATGCCTGACAAGACTTTGAAATGCCTTTACTACCTTGTACCATATTACTGTATATAGAAGAACACAAATGTTTATTTAACTTAATTTAGTTTAATTTAATTTAATTGATATCAACTTTTAAAATGGTTTCCAATTGTGCTGATAGAGTTCTTTTCTTCATCTTACTGTTTTCTTTTCTTTTTTTTTTCAAGTTATATGGATAATGATTTGGAAAATGATAAAGAAAGCAAAGGTAAGGGATGCAGTGAGGGAGGGGATAATAGGTTATAGATGACAGAATTTGGATTTTGACTGATACTGACAGGTTGAAATGATGAGTTAAAGTAAATGAGTTGAAATTCAATAGGGAGAATTCTGGAGGAAGCATTAGTGCAGAGGAGGCACAAAAGGTGAAAGAGCAAGTTAGGATGGTTTTAAACAGTCCAGGAGAGAAGAAACGAGGACTTGAACTTTGTTAATGGGAATGGATGTGAGTGACATGGAGCATTTAGAATCTACATACCTTGACAAGTGAATGGATGCAAGGATAAGGAAGAAAGATTCAAATAGGACTTTAAATATTTGAGCCTGAATAAGCTCAAAAAGGTGAAGACATTGGTAGAGACAGGGAGGTCAGGAGGACCTGGATTGAGAGTGGAATGAGAGAAAGCATAGTGATTTCCACTTTGGGTATGTAAGTTATTCAAGTGGACACAAAGCCATTTTCTTTTTGAAAACTGGGAAACTTTTGATTGTTCTCAACTCTACATTGGCAAGCTTTTGAGCATGAGTTGTAAAGTATTGAGTAAATACTTTGTGTGAGCAACAAAGCAGGGTATTTTTACATGCATCATCTTGCTTAATTGCCATACCCTGACTTAAAAGTGCAGAAAAAGTTGAAGCTGCCAGCTGAAAAGGATAACTGAAGATAAGCAAAGCCATTTGTAGAGCTCACAAAGCTCTTATTAAATTCATCACCAAAATGTCTTTCTAAATAACATTTGTACCTTATGAGAACCATTAGTAAGCCCTGTTTTCATTTTATTGTGTATCATTGAACTTCACATGTGACTTGGTTTCCCATTTTGTCCCTATTTTGGCGTTTACTCATGGACTACATCAATCTAAGTAAGACTTCCTGCTTAGAAAGAGTGCTAGCACCTACCTGGAACAGAAAACAAAATCTGAGTCTGATACATCTGGCTGCTCTTAGCTGTGTATAAAGGAACTTGGACATTTTCTGAAAGAAGTGCTCTTTTCATTCTCCCACTCTCTAAGGGCTCTCTAGAATTTGAATTCATTCTTGAAGTTTGAGCTAAAGTTTCATGAGCAAAGAAAGGAAAGATATTCCAGACAGTAGAAACAGTACTGTCATACAGGAAAGGCACAATAGAGAGAGGGGGCTGTCTTAACACTTGTTACACTCTTCTTAGCATGAGGAGATTTTGTAGAGGAAGTTGAAGATGAAAACTAAAAGGAGAGTTATTCTGTTTTACTTTCACCTCCATGAATCAAGTGGTCTCTTTTTTGTTCATCTTTATATACTAAAAACACAGACAAAGAGTAGACTTTCCTGTTTTCTGTATTATCCTTAAAATTTTTTCTTATCTTTGATTTTCTCTTCTTGGTGTTGGTCAGAGAGGTCTACATTATTATTTTTAATTTCTTAATTATTTTGTGATTAATTTCCCCTTTACACATCATATTTTGTCATGGCCATAACTTTTATTTCCACCTGTGAAGATTACTGCATTTTCAAGTGCAAAGTCTGGGTAAGAAATGGTGAGAGAGATGACACAAATGTCCTATTTCTACCATTCTTGACATACACAGTCTTGCTACCTGTTTACTGCATAAATGGCTAAACTCCTCAGGGTTCTATGTGAAGTAGTAGGGCGGAGACCCAGCTCTTTTTTTCTTTAAAAAAGTATTTAATAGGGCCTCCCTGGTGGTGCAGTGGGTTAAGCAACGCACTGTGAAGCAGACCGCAGCCACTGCAGCATGAGTTCTATCCTTGCTGCCAGCCAGGGAGGGGACCTACATGGTGCTGCAGACCTCTCCTGCTGTGCCCGCTGCTGCCCTCAGCAGTGTACTTCAGTTGATCTGCCTGTTCTGCAACACACTCTTTGTGGTGAATCCTCTTACCCCCCCCCCCCCCCCCCCCCCCCGCAGCTCTGGCCTGTACCCCAGTGCTTGTATGCATAAATAAATAAATCTTTAAAAAAATACCGAATAACAAACTTTTACTAGTGTCTTTACACTCCTATCCCTTATATTCCTCCCTTTCACACTCCCCTCTTTTTAACCTCAGAGCCCTCGCATATTTACTGGTTTTTGAAAGTGTTTCATGTTATTGCATTGTGTGCAGTCTTTGTACAGCATTACATTTATTCATAAACCTTGTTTTATCCAAACAATCTCCACAGGTTTTTTAGATATTCCATCTTTATTTGTTCATAGATTTTGCTTTTATTTTGCTGAACTATTCTGCCTTTTGAGAATCTTCTTTGGGAAGCTGAATGTGGGAATTATAGCTTATGCCTATACTTTTGCTTATTTTTTTTATTTTATAGCTAGTTTTCCTAAAAATCTAAAACACATGTACCTCTAAGGATCACCAATAGACAATCTTTCTAGTTGAAAGATTACAGTAATGGCCAGTAACTTAGTTGTATCCCTTTAATAGCAAGTTTTTCTTTGTTTTTTATTGATAAATCCGACAAAATTTGCAGGGTATCAGAATAAAGACCACATTTCTCAGTCTCTCATAACAAGTCATGATCATGTGCCTAAATTATGATATACTGGTTATAAATAGATACTATGTATGTCTAGAAAGTATTTTTAAAGGAAGTGACATAAATTTCTCCTTTCATGAGAATGAAATGATTGAAGTTGTAGAAGCTGGTCTTGGACGATGCTGAAGAGAGCCAAATCAGAAAAGCAATGGAGAGAAAAATGGCCAATGGTATACACCGTATTTACTATATACCAGAATTACCATTCGCTATTTGTATCTATTTGCTCATATCTGCTTCACCACTATCATATGAGATGGGGAGCTGAGTTTATCCATCTCTTAGTAGTACTTTGGAGTAGGAGTCATGCTGCCTTACTTCCGGGGTTGGTATTTGATGCTGACTTTTGTAATCTGTATCTCAGCAAGTAAAGAGTTAAGAACAGTGCCTGGACATGAGAAGTGCTCATTAAATTTTAACTGCTATTACTTTTAAGTAGTTATTACAAATTACTATCCACAGCTCTAATTAACAGTTTCCATTAAAGTAATTTATAGTTAGTGATTATAAATCTATTTACAGATGTAGATATGGAGTAATAGAGAAAAAGTAACTGGTCAAACATTAAGCAAATGGAGATAAACATGTTTTTAACCTTTTTATTTTGTTTTGAATGAAAACTAAATGAAGCCTGGGATAGGCACTCACTTGTGACATTGCTACACTAACCCTGGAGATCTGGCTTTTGAACATTTTTAGCAAAAAATCAAATCTTATCCACTAAAAGAGTTAATTTGGGTCTTCTGTTGCATGCAGTTAAAAATTCTGTGTAGAGAGACTGAGGTGACGGTGCACTGGTGAAATGGTGGTGGGAATTCCATGGGGACTACAATTGATGTCTAATACGCAAAAATAAAGAGGAAAGAAAAAGAGTTTAGCTTAAAGAAAAATAAATAAATAAAAATTCTGTGTAATGGCTTAATTTATACTAATGTAACTACCACTCTCAGAACATAAACCAATTTCTCTTAGAGTTCAAAGTGAAGTTCAGAGTAACAAATCTTGTTACTCTTTGTATCTTCTATGAGATAAAATTATCAGGACATTACTGAAGAATTTTATATTCACAGGAATTTTAAGTTTTAAAGGTGTTTCTGGGGCACCCCCGGTGCTACAAGGGCCTAAGTCTCAGTTATTTTAAGGGGTCAGTCTATTAAGCTGTCATTAGCTACTATGTCACCAATTTGATCTCCAGCCAGGGAGGTGACCCACATGGTGCAGCAGACCTGTCCTGTCTTACCCACTGTTCCCCTCAGCAGTGTATTTCAGTAGATCCACCTGTTCTGCTCCCCACTCTGTCTCTGGTGAACCCTTCCACCCCCTCATACCTCTGGCCAGCACCGCAGCTTATGTATGCATATGTAAAAATAAATATTTTTTAAAAAATGAGTTGCTGTTTCCACATATATGAGGATAGGTAAAGTTCTTAAAATTACTGCCAGCATTTAAATCTGCACTATTTATCATTTGTATTAAGGAATCCTCATTTGCATTACCTATATGCTCAGGCATTCATTGTACACTTCTACCAAAGCAGTTCTAAAACCTTTCTTTTTTATTTTCAACCAGTCTCAAGAATGTGGTTCTTTTAATTATCATGAAATTTCAATAGACACGTTGATAGTTTATGTCCAAGGTTTCTTGTTAAACTCATGATTCTAAGATTTGAAACATCACAAATCTATTTAAAACAAACACTAATTTCACTGATTTTGCCACCATTAACCAATGGATATATGTAGGATTTAAGTCTTGTTTTATAATGTTATTTGTCCTCTCAAATATTGTTTATTATAGAATGGCATAGGTAAAAAAATAGGGCAAAATAATAAACAGATTATTAAATTTTAAACTAACAAAGTTAGCAGCATAGTAGAATCATATCTAACATTTCATTTGTTTTCTCTGATGCTACTACTATAGGAAACACTTAGCCAAACTACAGAAATTCATTTATAGTGCTTACTGTTTTATATAATTTCATTATCATACTAAGTAAATTCACTTTAGAATATTTGAATGATTTGGGTTTTTTTTTTTTTTTTTAGCTTTGTTTTTACTAATACTCCTCAGAAAAGAGAACTGGTAAATCTGTAATCTAGTGCTTGGACTTAAAGAGGACAAATGAATTGCATGGTGAAAATTTTAGAATTGAGTTATCAAAGAGAAAGTCTTTTAAAAATCGACCTTTTTGTTACTTCCTCTTTAACAGTTGACCACAAGGATGTTGTGATTTAAACTAGAATCTTCTCAAATGTACTCTAAGGTGTAACACCAGCACAGTAAACATCACAAAACATCGTTTGCCTTTGAAACATAACTGCTGTCATAATGACCATCTGCTTGTTGTAGGTTTCGTACATCCAGTGACCTCTGACATTTATGACAAATTATGTACCAAAGCGCTAGCGACGTCTTGTTAAAATGAAGCCAGAGGCCCTCGAGTTCTCAACCCCTCTTGTCTTTAAAAGCCTGGGTTAAACAGCGGCAAGAGGCAGTTTGGACAGAAAACAGACATGGCAATAGCTAAAAAGGAAATGAAATCCTAATCCTCTACCCTTTGACTTCTTCAGCTAGCTTCACTGTAATGTGCTTTCAACCATTAAACTACCTTAAACTTCGGAGAGCCAAACCAGTTAAAATTGACTGAAAATTTGCACATCACCACACAAGATTTGATTGATTCTTATTTGAAAATTGTATGCAGGAAAGTCACTTACTGTAATATTTTTAACCAACAAAATATGTTCCTCAGTCACCTCTGGTGTGCAATGAAATTCATGTCATATAAAAAGCAATGTGAAAACACTTTTCAAAGTCACAAAGTTAGTCTAGTTGTAAAATGCAGTAATACCAGTTGAGTTGAATTTAGACATCATAAACTGTATTAAAGGAACTTTAAAAATCCATAAAAGCAAAATCTATTTTGATCATAATTCCAAAGATACAAATTTTGCATACAGGAAAAAAATGTTTAGTTAGTATTTTCTTATAAAAATGTCTATCTTTACATTTTCTGTAAGGAATAACTAATTTTTGCTAATGTCATGAAAATAATGGATAAAAAATAAACTTTCACAATGCAATTTCTTTGTAGATAAAAACATTGCAAAGCATTTTGTTTATGATCTTATACAGAAGGTAATGGTCTGAGGACCAGACTTAGAGTAAGTTAACATAGCAATTGATAAGTTTATGAAATAAATTATACAGAAGAAATTATTGTAACACCACATGATAGAATGACATACAAATGTTGGCATACTATGAGATATTAAGATATTTTTTAAGCAAAGAGAAATTGGGCTTCTAAATGTCCAATGTTTCACCCTTGTTTCTTGGCAGATTAATATAAAACAGATCACAGTCTTTGGCATGAGAAAATAGAAACTGAGTGAGGGGAACCTAGAACATTAAAGCACCTACTTAGCAATGCAAAAATCTACATTGTACCCTCATGCTTATCTGAAAAATAGTTTACCTGTTTTTTGTTCTTGTTGTGTGTTGGTTTTTTTTTTTTTTTTCTAGAAATAACATTTTTCACAACTTTGCTTTGTGGGAGATATTTGCAGTTTTGAGAGTTACTTTATATAAAATGCTTACATGTCCAAAGCATGAGAATTTATGATGACTTAAAAACAACTTATAATGAATCTTAATGAAGTTATGTACAGGGGTCAAGTACTCATTGAAGTACAAATTCGAATTTGCATACTGGGTGAGATGATAAATAAAATGAGTTCTAGAAACACCACATTACCTTATTTTTTCTGTGTGTATTTTATAAATTGTATCAGCGAATTACTTTTCTTGTCTTTTGTTTGAACTACTTTTAAAGAGCATGAGTCACAGATTTAGATATTTCACTATTTTCTCCTGTTAAAGTTTTATAAATCATGAGTGCCTATACAAAATATACACATAAACATGAATATATTTGTGTATTATGTATTTCATGATTATAACTATCATCATCTCTTTGAAAATTCTATTTGAGTTATCTTAAAGATAAAAATCTGATCTGAAGCAAGGTTTGTCTGTAATATATTTCTGTCCTTGTGTTTCAGCAGAAACTCTTCTCTCACCCACATTAAGTGCCTTTGTCCATTTTGACACTACAGAATACCTTTTCCTTTTTTACTATTTCCATCAAAATAACAACTATACTACAATACCCAGAATATTTTCTCATTTGGCAATTAATGCCATACTAGTAAATATCATAGCACTGATAGAGTCCTCTATGGAATGTTATATCTGGGATCAAATAAAGCATACATATAACCATTAATATTCACAATTGTAATTTTTTTAAATAATGAAACTCCTTTTATTTTTCCAAGTTTATTTGCTCCTAAGTGGAAGTGAGAGGTGAAGATTTCTCATTTTCATTTTCTTTTCTTAAACTTTTCTTCAGACTTGTGAGGATTCAGTGAATAGAATTTGAATGGTCTTAATATGTTGTCCAATCATAAAGGCCCAAAACTAAAACTAAATCAAATAAAATGAGTGATTTTGGAAGAATAATTTAGAGCATTCCTCTTTATTCAACAGTGACAAATTGAAAGCTTTTCCCTAAGATCAGGAGAAAGACAAGAATACTCACTCTCAACACTCTTCTTTGATTTAATACTGAAAGTTCTAGTGAAAACAATTATGCAAGACAAGAAAATAAAAGGTGTCCATGTAAATAAGAAATAAATTTGTCATTACAGCCAGATCCCAGTGAGTATGGCTTCATTCCTGATTATTCTGACTGTAGAGTGGTAAGGAAATAATATGAATTCAGTAGAAATCATACTTGGAATTTCGAATTAGTGCAGACTGTTTAGTCTATATTAGATATTCAACACCCAATAGATTTTTGGTTAGATGGTTTTACCCAAGTGTAAGATAATCAAGTGTCCTGAGCATGTTTAAAGTAGACTAGATTGTTATTATGTTTTTTTAATTTAAGTGTATTAAGAACATTTTTTAAATCTGAATTTTTTACAATTGATTCAGTACATTTCAGGTTATGAAATTTTTCTATTTACTCATCAACTTCAATTTTCTAACACCTTTCTTAGGAATTCTACTCTGTTGTGATGTATTTAGCTACTGACTTCTTTTAGACAAAGTCTTTAGATATTCTTTTGTTGCTTCACACTTTTCCCCTCAACTTTTTTTTTTTAAACAATTATTTACTTATGCATACAAGAGCTGGGGTACAGGTCAGAGTCCAGGGAGGTGAGAGGAACCACCAGACACAGTGGGGAGCAGAACAGGCAGATTGACTGAAACACTGCAGAGGTTTTCCTCTTTTATTTATTTTTTTATCTTTAGTACCACTGGCTTCTTAATTGTATAGAAAGATAAGAGATACATATGGCCAAGAAGCATGTGGAACAAAAAAGGTTCATCATCACTTATCATCAGTAAAATGCAAATCAAAATCAGAGTGAGATACCACGTCATACTAGGGAGGATGGCCCATATCAAAAAGACTGAAAACAAGTGCTGGCAAGAGTGTATAAAGAAAGACACTCTTTTACACCGTTTGTTTGCTGGAATATAGACTGATCCAGTCCTATGGAAAGCAGTGTGGAAATTTCTTCAAAGTTTAAAAATGGGTCATGCAGGGGCCTCCCTGGTGGCGCAAGGGTTTAAGCACCATGCAATAAAGCATCTGCAGTTACTGCAGCACAAGTTCAATCCCTGGTCAGGGAGGTGACAAACATACGGCACATCAAACCTCTCCTGCCTCACCCGCTGCGCCTTCCTCTCCACAATGGATATCAGTCAAGCTGCCTAATAGCTCCCCACTCTGTCTCTGGTGAATCCTTTCACTCTCCCTGCCCCATACCTCTAACCTATACTCCAGTTCTTGTATACATAAATAAATAATTCAAAAAAATAAAAGTGAGCCATGCAAACCAGCAATTACATTTCTAGGTATCTACTCGAAGAATACAAAAACACTAATTTTAAAGGAAAATTGTTTAAATTGCTGTTTATTTCAGCATTATTTATAATATCCAAACTATGGCAATAGCCAAACTACAAGCAGGACTGTGCCCTGCAGTGGCAGCGCTAAGTGCCTAAAAACAGAAGAGAGGGTGAAGAAGATATGGTATGTATACACAATGGAATGCTACTCAGTGATTAAAAAAGGTAAACTTATGCTATTTACAGCAACATGGATGAAGTTAGGAGGGATTGTTCCAGAAGAAGAAAAATAAATACTGGGTCTCATTTATATGTGGAACATAGAGAAACCAAACAAAGAGTCAGACAAAGACAAACTTTTAAACCAAACCTTGGAAGCCAAAGAGAAATCCACAGACAGATAGGGAGGAGGAGTGACAGGGAACATGGTGGGAAAAGAGACAATGGACTATGGTGGAGGACTATAGATGTGATATCATTATTTTAGGTTTCAGGCCAAGTCTCCCAGCCAGTCCAGCAGTGGTGGCGCTGAGTCCCAGCCACTGCACTATCATGGGTTGGTGTCTCACAAAGTCACAGCAGGAACTTTGGTGATGTTCAGGCAAACACATTTGTTTAGAGAGAAAAAACGTTTATTAAGGAGAAAAGGAACAGAAATAAAGTGGGACTCCAGGCCAGTGGAACTGTAACAGGGTGATCCCCAGGAAAAGGGAAAGTTCCAGAATCCCGGTTCTTGACTAAGTGGGTGGAGCTGAACAGGGATAAGAAAATGCTAGAGAGAAGGAAGAGAAAAAACAAAAGAAAGGGAGGAAGAAGGAAGCAGAATAAAGAGCAGCAAGGAGACGAAGAGGAGGCACGTGAAGCAAAGAGACATGTAAAAAAACTGTGTTTATTTTTTAGTCTTAAACTAGTTGAAACAGATGTGGGTGAGAAATTCATGGAAACGTTAACCATTGCAGTTTTCACCTTAATTTTAATTTTACTCTTTTCCTCCCGGATTTGTCTAACTCTTTTTAATCCTTTTCTATGGGTCTCTACTAAAAGGTCTTTTAAACTTGTGGCAGGCTTTTAGGCCTTGCTTTGGGTCAATCCTATTTAGCTGAACTTTTACTCTCAAGGAGATGGGTAACTTTAAATGCTTAACTTAGTAACTATATTCTTTGTCCTTTCTGTATTGTACCCTAATTGTATTAAATTTCCTTTCTATTAAAAGTTTTATATGTTTGCCTTAATGTATTGAATGGCAGAACCCATTCAAAAAGGGCAAGTTTGGGAGTTTTGAGATGCCCCTCTCTCTACCCCGTAATTCAGTCAAGGGAGGGGGAAGGGAGCCTAAGTGTAGTCATGCCTCTTCCATTGTGTATATATATGTGTATATGTATTGTGTATACATATTGCATTGTGTATACATATGTATCTTCTTTCCCTAATTATTCTAAAGCTCCATCAGTCTCTTTGTGTTTGATTAATTCTTGGTGTTCTCATTCACTGCATTAATGTCCTTGTGCCCCAGCTCTTGTATTAGCATACTTCTCTTTATTGCCTTTGCTCAGGACTATCTTGTTGCCCCTAGTTTTGGGGGTGTTTAATTAGTCCCCTTTGGAATTTGTTGCTCTATTCTCTGGAGCCTTCCTTAACTTTCCTCAAGTCTCATCCTCCACTGTCCTTGAAGCTGCCTACTTATTCTTAACTTGTTCTAGGACTCAGATACTTTGATGGTGGGTGTGCTACTGTGACTACAACTGAGGGGGAGATTGTATTCTCCCAAAATACTAACAATGATATAGTCCATTGGTACTTCAATAAAAAAAAAATTAAAAACAAGGTATTTTTCTTCATAAGCAAGTTAAAATAAATGAAGAATTGAGAGCTTCTGCTGGAAAATAAAATAAAATTGGAATACTGAAGTTAATAAAGCCTTAACTTGTTTTGTAGTTGAATTTGTCTACTGACCTGGCAACTGTCAAAACATTCTTTTTTCACATTCTGTATAATTCCTACCTGAATATATACAGGTTTTTCTCCAGGTATACAAACTGATTTTAGTCTTGACTTGTGGGATGAGAGCACTTTTTTTCCTCCTTCCTGCTACAATTGCTTCTTGTTTTGTATCAGACATGTCATTCACACATATCCTGGACTTTTCAGTTCCATGCTATGCCTGTTGGCTCAGTAACATGTAGAAAAAACTGTGTACTTCAGGGTTGTCTGGAATAAAATGGCCTCAATATAAGTAATTAGTGTTTTGCTGGATTTGGTAGAAGATGAACTACCTGTTTTCTAGAGGTCTGAGCATGAATTTATTCATGGAATCATGCATCAAACTTATGGATCCACCATTAAAGGTACCCAAATACTTACATCTATGTGCAAAAGTTCTGCCTGCCAGTTAAAATATTCTGTGTTTCTAAGGTAAAAATCGTAAGTTTATCCCTAACCACACCCCTTCTCATCTACTCAAAAACATTTCTCCTACAACTCTTCCTCCGTCCTTTGCATCTTCATTGTTTGTTTCTACAACATGACCCAGTGCAGCTTTTTCCATTTTTAAAACAAATCCCTCCCTTGAGTGCTCTCAGTGCCTGTCTCTGTCTACTTACAGCTGGAGCAATTCTGTAGTCTGCCTTGCAGCAAAACACCTAGAAATAAATCCTATATGTATCTCAGTTCCCTCCCTTTTTGTCCTTTATTTTCTCTTGCATCAATGCCAGTCAGCCTTTTGTTATTCTGAAACTCAGAATTATCTTGCCAAAGGATAGGAGATTGAGGCATTTATAAGAACTAGTTGCATTTTCTTATTACTGAGAATTGCCTCTAGGGCCCTTAATTCCACACACCACCACAAGGGCTGAGTGAGTTTTCATTGTGTTGAAAAACCCTAAGGCAGTTAAATAGAAAAACTTGGGAGATTGTTAGCATGGACTTGAACTACCAGTTTCAGTTTAATGTAGAGATTGGCCAAGGAATTATGATGCACAGACACAAAAGATTTTGTCTATATCTAACAGTGACAAGAACTCAAGAAATATGATTTTTGTCACTTCTGTATGTGAAGGATACTTGGAAGATGATAAGTGATCAATAAATTCAGTTATCTGTCCATCTTTCCATCCATCCACCTGCCCATCTGACCACCCATTTCATACATCCATATATCAATGTACATTCATATATCCATTCAATGTTTTCACTTTTCTATGTTGTAGGTCTCAAATCACATGTAATGACACTGTCAATGTGTCATCATGCTATTTTTAGAAGGCAAGTGGAAAAAGAGAAGCAAGGGTGTGGTGAAGCTAAGACACAAATTGACAGACAGAAATAGATATGTGTCCAAGGCTAATAATAGCAGGATAAGTTGGATGGGTACATGGTTGCTACAATTGTGTCCCTGAGTGACAAGCCTACCCATCCAACTGGGGTTCAAGAGAGAGGTTATGTTGAGAGACAGTACTTGGGACTCTGCCTAGGGGTGATAGTTAAAACTGATGTATCCTGAGTTCCTGTCAGCAGCTGCTCCTACTCACTCTGGAAGTCTCCATTAACATTTAAACTGACTGTCAAGTCCATAATTTTGTCCTTTCTCTTCCATCAATTACCTTCTTCCTTTTAAAAGGAAGTCCTCCCTGTCCACTGGCACATTTACCATTGCCTATACAGTTATCCAGTATTTTCTGTTTTCTTAACAATTTTACTTTACCATCAAGCCTTACTTCATCTTACTTTTCCTTTCCTCCACGTCTTTACTTCCTAAGAAAATTTCTATCTTCAGTAGTTTAATTGAAATTAAATTATGCAATCATCAATTTATATATTTTTCCAATCATTTTTCTTATCAATTGAATATGAGCCATTGACCATTATCAATCTCTTCATGTTTTCTTGCTTTTGAGTCAGAGGGCAAATGGAGAGCTCCTTGAGTCAGAATAGAATAGGAAAGGCCTCCCAGGGATAAGGAAGTCTCCAGAGATAAGGGCAACAAATTCCAAAGGGAACTAATCAGACACCACAGAATTAGGGGCAACAGGATGTTCTGGAATGATGATGATAAAGAAAACTATGCTATGATAAGGGCTGGGGCACAGAGTCTTAATTATGGGCACAGAGACATTAAGGCAAAGTGAATGAGACAACTGAGAACTAATCAATCATAAAGAGAATGATGGCACTCTAGAATAATTAGGGAAAGAAGGCTTATATTCCCTGAGACATGACTCCATTTCAGCTTCCTTGCCCCTCCCTGGCCTAGTTCCACTGATCTGGGAGTCCCACTTTACATCTGTTCCTTTTCTCCTTAATAAACTTTTTCTCGGGCCTCCCTGGTGGCGCAGTGGGTTAAGCAATGCACTATGAAGCAAACTGCAGCCACTGCAGCATGAGTTCGATCCCTGCTGCCAGCCAGGGTGGGGACCCACATGGTGTAGCAGACCTCTCCTGCTATGCCCGCTGCTCCCCTCAGCAGTGTACTTCTGTTGATCTGCCTGTTCTGCTCCCACTTTCTGTGGTGAATCCTCTCACCCACCCCCATACACCTCTGGCCTGTACCCCAGTGCTTGTATGCATAAATAGATAAATCTTTAAAAAAAATAAATAAATAAACTTTTTCTCTCTCTAAACAAATCTGCCTCTTTTCACTAGCTTGCCAAAGTTCCTTTGTGAGACACCAGCCTGTGGTTGTTTAGGAACTGGGCCTGGGATCCATTACTGTCTGGGAGACTAGAACTGAAGATCTGAAATTACGGTATCATTCTGGTTTCCTCAATGTCACTCAACAAACCTGATTTCCCCTTACTGTCTTTACAGTATTGATTCTTCTCCGAATAATTCAATTATGGATTTGTCTACATTTTTGTAGATAATGTGAATAATCCTCAAGGTTTTTTTTTACCAAACTTTGATATTCTTTCTATAGTCCACTGCTTATAATCTCATGATTTTGAATTTCAGTACTGGACTTAACCTCAAAAACTTAAAAAAACCTCCTTGGTTTATTTCTCTAGATCTGATAATACTTCACTATCTGCTTGTTGTGTATGTCATTTTAATGTATTCTGGGGACATTGCATTTCAAAATCTTTAAAATATATCTCAGAATAATTGATTTGCTTTCTCTTTTCAAATCTATTTCTGGGTTTCTTAGCAGAATATACTCTGACCTATACTTTTTCCAAAAAGTAGTTTTAATTATCTGATAAATGAGCCAATATTATTTTACATGATATTGTATTAGTCAGTTACCCTCACTGGTTTGGGACTTAAAGTACCAGTGGTAACTTAGAAAATTAGGATGATAAAAATTGAGATACTTACATATTTATATTCAATTTTTGTTGATGACACTAACCATACATCACACCATCAAAGTTTAGTTTGTACCTGAAAATTTTAGGATTTGAAAGATTTTATTTTTAATTTTTTTTATGCATACAAGAGCTGGGGTGAGGGCAGATGTAGGGGGCATGTGTGAGAGGATTCACCAGAGACAAAGTAGAGAGCAGGACAGATCCACTGAAATACAATGCTGAGGGGAACAGCTGGCAAGGCAAGAGAGGTCTGCTTACCAAGTGGGTCCCCTCCCTGGCAAAAGCTCTAACTCTCCCTGCAGTGGCTGTGGAAACCCCACAGTGTAGTGCTCAACCCCTTGACCCACCAGGGAAGCCTTGAAAGATTTTAAACAAAGGCAGAGGTAAACATGATCATAGACACAAATTAATAGTCAATAAATATATTGATTTTCAACTATCTAAAAAAAAGTTTATTTTTTCTTTGTGTTCTTTTACCCTTACAAACCCAAATTGGGAAGGTTTTAACTATCATTTGTTCTTTCAAATATACATTTTTCCATTTATACTTTTCTTTTTCGGTTAGGAATGAAAAATGAAACCTAACAATATGCATGGATAGATACAAAATAACTTAGGGGAAATCCATGCCCACAAAATTGAAAAAGAGCATATAGATGATTTTACTAACACACTCTAACACAAGACTTAGATTGAATAAACCAATTAATTATGAAAGAAATTGGAAATGTGATTAAAAATTATCCTTTAAAAATAGTGTATTTAAATATTTTTTCAAATATTTTTGGGAAAGTATACAAATCACAACTATACAGCTCAATGAACTATCACAAAGTATCACATTGCCCCTGAAATTGATTAGTTGCAATTTTAAGCATTATATATACTGCTTCAGAGAGAGGACGGAAGAATGTTCAATTAATTTTTTGAAGCAAAGATAAAATCTCAAACAAAACCTGAGGAGTTGCTTAAAATAGTCATAGCATATACTTACTTACAGAAAATCATTACAAAAATTCCAAATAAAATGAAATTTGATTTTTTTTTTTAAATATTAGAAGTTTAGATGTGAGTGTCTATCTGTTTAGTTAACTGTCTGATTAGGTTGAAAGAAGATAACTTAAAAGAATGAAGAGGTAAGATAAAAAGGCCAAAAAGAGTTATCATTAATTAAAAAGAGAATTGAAATTAAGCAAAAACCCTATGAAGAACTAAGAGAAAAGGAAGAGTGGCAATTCAGGAAAGGTGAGAATAATCACAAAAACATAAGCCAACAAGCACCTGCTAGCTCATTGTAAGACTGCTATTAGGAGTCATATACACTAAAAATAAAAAAAAAGGAAAGTATGATGAAAATTTAAAAATATATTAGTGGGCTTCCCTGGTGGCACAGTGGGTTAAGCAACGCACTATGAAGCAAACCACAACCACTGCAGCACGAGTTCGATCCCTGCTGCCAGCTGGGAGGGGGGGGACCCACATGGTGGGGCAGACCTCTCCTGCCTCGCCCGCTGCTCCCCTCAGCAGTGTACTTCAGTTGATCTGCCTGTTCTACTCCCCGATCTCTGTGGTGAATCCTCTCAACCCCCAACACCTCTGGCCTGTACCCCAGTGCTTGTATGCATAAATAAATAAATCTTAAAAATATATATATTAGTGATGTAGAATATACCATTTATTCTTGTGAGAAAAAGAAAAGAATTTCAAATAATTGACTATATGTGAAATATTGATTACATAACTTCCTAGATCTTTACATGAATGATTTGTTTGGTAGGCAAGAATGTATAAAAAATAATTACAAAATGAGAATGGAAATCATTAGGAATAATAACTTTTTATGACATAATTAGTAGAGCTTGGTTACTCAGGCATACTTTGATAATTTGTTGATGGTTTCAAGGTAAGGAATTATATTTGTATATATATACACACACATATATATGGTACATATTATATGCAATTATATTAATACTTGCTATTGATACAAATAATATATCTGATACTTAAGTAATATAATTTATAACTATATTATGTCACATTGTTGGAGCATAATTATATGCTAGAAAATATTCTGTGTAATTTATATTTATCTGTTAATGTCTAAATGAAATTCAAAGATAATAAGCAATTTCCAGTAACATACTGGATACTAAAACAAGATCTTGGTAATCGTAGCAATTATTCTTCTTACCAGAACACATTGTCTCACTTTATTAGTGTATCTAAATGAGGATATAATTTTCATGACATTGTCTTTATGTCTCAAAGAATAGTCTGTGATATATAAAAGTCACTAAGTAATAGGTATATATGGTAAAATTTGTGAATCTAGTCCACAGTGAAATGAATGTTATTCAAATAATAACCTATGGTTTTATTTGATTATCACATGTCCTAGCCCAAAGTAATCTATCAGATCAAAATCTAACAGTGACAAGTTGGGAAGAATAAAAGGACTCTGCTGGCAGGGAGGAGATCCACTGAAATTCTTAGCTTGGAATATGCACTAAAAAGTAAGTGTAAGTCCATTAAAAACAAATTTCTTTTTTTATTTTAAAGATTTTATTTATTTATGCATATAAGAACTGGGGTACAGGTCAGATGCCCGGGAGGTGAGAATATTCACCAGAGACAGAGAAGGGAACAGAACAGGCAAATCAACTGAAACACACTGCTGAAGGGAGCAGCAGGCAAGGCAGGAAGGTCTGCTGTGACATGTGGGTCACCTCCAAGGCTGGCAGCAGGGATTCAACTCATGCTGCAGTGACTGTGGTCTGCTTCATAGTGCATTGCTTAATCCACTGCACCACCAGGGAGGGCCCAAAAAACAAATTTCTTGACGTTCTTGCAGTTCCTTAGAGGTGGGGCTATATACTAGGACAATAAGCCAAAATTCAATATAACTATTATACTTTATTGATTCTAACAAGCATATGTTTTCACATTTGGAATTTTGAAATCAAACTTTATATTTTATATAATAGAGAACTGCATTGTAGTTTATTGGTAGCTTTTTGTTTTTTAATAGTGGTGCATCTCACAATTGATGAAACCTTAGATTTGATGAAGGATGGTGAGTGAAATTCTTTTGATAATCAGAGGAAATTGTATGAGTCTATTCTCAGATCTTCCACTAGTGCTTATCATCATTGCCAGCGCAAAATCATTTCTTATATGAATCTCTAGTATTTAATTATAAGACTAATAACTCACAAGCATACCTTCCAAATTCCTCTATGAACAAGGTGTAGATATGAATTGAGAAAAGAGTTAAAACATTCAATGTATATGAGCAGTATATTAATAAGCCTTGACATTTTCATGGTGTTTTAAAGAGAATTTTTTAAATTTCAAGGGTTCAAGATACTTTAAATAATATTTTTTATTGAGGTAACAATGAATTATAATATTACATACATTATATATAAGCAGCATGTGTAGATATTACATTATGATCATGCTAATGATCATTTCACTATATTATTGTCCCCTTTTACCAATTTACCCAACCACCCTCTCTTCTACTTTCCCACTTCCTTTCTGGTAATCATAGTTGGTCTTATAGTACAGAAGTTTATGTTTGTTAGATTAAGTTCACCTGTTTGTTTTTTTGCTGTATCACACATGAGTGAGTTATATAAAATTATATAATTCTATGTAAGAAATTATATAAAATATTTTTAAAATTTGTAAGGTGTTTGATTTTTTAAGTTTCTGTAGTGCAAAAATATTTTAACAAAGTAACTGGTCTGAGATATAAAGATTAAGTCCTATGTAAAAGAAGGTCTTCTGTCTAGTAAATTGAGTGTTGGTGAAAGTATGAAAGCAAAGCTCTGAGCTGTATGTTTCTAGCTGCATTCTCAGTTTTTGTTTTGTTTTTTTAATAAGGCATAGTTTCCCATGCAGTAACATATGGTTTCAATATTGAGCATTCTCAGCCATTTTCCCCATATGTTTGTTGTAATCAACGAACCACACATGGCCAAATTCTGCCCTTAGATGAGCAGAGAATGCTCACTGGGGTCGAGGTGAATAAGCACACTTTAAGCAGCAACCTAAGCTCACAAATCAGGCTTCTGTCAGTATTTGCACAATAATGAAAGGTGCAAATGAATGAGCATTAATATATTTTAGAAGTGCTATTTAGATTGCAGAAGCTCTTTTTTCTCTGAGAATGAGATTAGTTGTTAGATAAAAGAGTTTTTGAAAGACTTAGGAAAAGTTGTGTGAGAAATGTGTATGCATTGCGTAGGGGAATGGAGAGTATTAGCACTCATTTATAACATGATAGGTGACTTGACAACATTATACAAGATATTATTCACTTATTTCATTCATTCCAAGATTTGACACTTTCCTAGGCACTGGGTATGTGTACATTGGCTGGCTTCCTGGGGCTCCCATTCCACAGACATGATACTAAGAAAAAACAAACTAAAAGATAAAACAAGAAATTAGTATAAGTGTAAGAGAGATGATAAAATATTACTTAGAATGATGGAAATATTTTGGTAAGGTATGAAAGGAAATCTTCTCCCTCAAAAAGTGATACTTGACCTGAGACCATATGATTAGAAGCTAACCATGTGAAGGTTAGAGTAGAAACAAGACTAAATCAGACAAGAGGAAGAAGCTTAGAAAACCTCTCATTTCTTTAGGGGATTGGGAACCAGAGGGGAACCAGGCCATGCAGTCTTGGTTGCTGTTGACCACTGCGTGCTCTGTGTTCTTAGCAAGCTAGAGTAATTTAAGCCAAAACTTGAAGAAAACAGATTTATTTGCACATTTATATTTAAATATTTCACTGCAGATGCTATGCCAAACAAATGACCACAACAATTAATCTTTAGCACAGTAATGTATGTTTTACATTCCATTTGGTGGGTGGCAATGAAAACTATGACACTAGAGGGGACTTTTCAAGAAATTTTTAAAATTTGAGCCATGATTTTTGTTCCAGGGGAATTAATTTCTCTACACATGGGGCCCTTGTTTATCAATACAATTTAAGAGCAAATCTTTCTGTGAACTTTAAGGAGAAAATTGAGACAAGAATTGAGCTAATCGTGAATGTCACTAACAAACATGTGTCTATTGAAATTATTAGCTAAATTGGAGTGACGAAAGTGTTGTAATAATATGTTTTTGATGGGTATTCAATTATTTTTTAAATGATTTATTTTAAAATCATAAGATGATCTCTCAAATTGAAGTTTGGCACACACAAACACACAATAAGCCTACCACCATTCTTGTGCAACTTCAATTTGAAGCAACTCTTTATTCATTTTAAATGTTATATTGTGACATTTATATATCAATATTAAGGAAATTCATTGAAAGAGAATTAATTTTCTCAGTAGCAAAAGTGTGAAATTCAGTGGTTTTGTTGTTGTTGTTGTTGTTTTATTTTATTTGTAAGTTCCCTGCCCTATCCCAAGGAAGAGGGAAGCTGGGAAGGAAGGTGAATCTAGAAATTTTAACAGTGTTAATTCAGACAGTGAAAAAGGACTGAGGAAAGGAATAGCAGAAGAAAGAAGGAAGAAGAACAAGACTTGGAGGAGGCACATAGATCAGAGACATGTGAAGAAGGCTTCTTGGTCTTGGACTTATACCAAGGACATGAGGGACATGCAAGGAGACATTTGAAAGAGACAGAGACATGGGTGAGAGACCTGTGAGGAGGCTGACAATGACAATCTTTATATTGATGCAGTTTTGATTTTTCTTTTTTCTTTCCAGACTTGCCAGTTTCCTTCTGCCTCTTTCCTATGGGTACCCACCGAAAGGTGCTTTAGACTTGTGGCAAATTTTGGGCCTAACTGCCCTACTGTGAGCCACCCTGTTTGACTTGCTATTTACCCACCAGGGATGGGTAACTTTGGGTGTTTTGTTTGTAAGTTATATTCTTTCTCTTTCTCCTCTCTCTATTGAACTCTAATTATTACATACTAATTGTATTCTAAGTTTTTTCTGTTGAAGACTTATGCATTAGAATATGTTTTGTCTTGATGCAGCAGATGGCAGAACCTGTTTTAGACTAGACAGGTTTATGGGACCTGGAGCAACCCCTCCTTCTGCCCACTAACACTAATTACAGAATATTGTCATCACCCCCAAAAGTTAAACTGTACCTGTTAACAGTGATTTCTCTTTCTTGCTTCCCTTACCTATGGTCAAACTTTAATCTACTTTCTATCCCCAAAGATTTGCCTCTTCTGAACATTTTAGAAAAATAGAATCATATAATAGTCTTTTAGTATTTTAACATAATATTTTTAAGGTTCATGTATGTTGTTATATTGGGCCACCATTCCTTTTCAATATATTCAATTTATCCCAGTAATATTCTATTTTATATATCACAGTTATTTATTAATTAATCATTTGATGGGCATTTGAATTATTTCACTTTTGTGTATAATGAATAAGACTGCTATGTACATTAATGTATAACTTTCTTATGAAAATAATTTTCAGTTCTTAGGTATAAACTAGAGTGAAACTATCTGTGACATAGAGTAAGCTAATGTTTAACTTCTTGAAAAAGTGTTAAGCTGTTTCCACAACTGCACTGTATTACATTCTTACCTCAATGTATGTAGTTCAATTTGTATACTTAATTAGTAACTTTTATTTTTTTTTTTTTACTTTCTCTGTTATATTTTGAAGGCCATCCTTGTAGGTGTGAAGTTCTAGCTCTCCACGGTTTTGATTTAGATTTCTCTAATGACAAATAAATGTTAACCATCCTCTTACATATTTATAGGTCATTTATCTATCTTTGCTGGAACAATGTGCATTCAACTACTTTGCACATTTTATATTTGTTTTTTCTCTTTTTGAATGTCTGAGTTATTTTTACTTTTTGGGTATTAAACCTTTCCCAGATATATATTTACAAATAATATTATCAATTCTGTAGTTGTCTTTTCATATTATTGAGAATGGTTACTGAAGCACATTTTTATACTGTTAAAATATTGCATTGAAATAATAACAATAACAGCAATAAAGACACAAAAACCAAAAATGAGGAGAAAAGGACAGACTGGGGACACTTGGTAGGGAGGGGGAGGGGGAGAGTTGAGGGAAGATGGGAGCATGGGGAGACTGAGGTAATGGTGCACTGGTGAGATGGTGATGGGGAATACATGGGGATTACAATTGATGGCAAATATATGTAAAGTAAAAAAAATTATATTAATAAAAAATAAAATAAAAATAAAAGTGTGGCCATTTTGGTTTCCAAAAATAAATAAATAAATAAAATATTGCATTGAGATTTTGATAAAATCCAAAAAATATATATAATTTTTTCATTTGTTTCTATTTTTGGTGTGATATATAAGAAATTTTTGATATATCTAATTTCATGGGCATTTATCGCTTCTAAGATTTTTGTAGTATTAACACTTACTTTAGTGTTTGTTATCCTTTCCCTAAAATATGGCATAAACATAAAGAATTAAAGTGACATCTTTAATATCTGACTTAAGAAAAAGGACCGAGAATATGATGTGTCATCACTTAACAATCACTCAACATAATTTTTAGGCAAAAGTACCTTTGCAGGTAAATGAACTTGTTACAGGGCAACTCTAAACAAACTCAATAAGCAGCATTAAGTTTTCTTTCAGTTTCCAGAATCCACATAAATTTAAAAAATAGTAACTTTAGTCCTGGTACTAATAGACATAAATGTACTCATATCATATAGTTTTGGAAAATTTCTGAAAAAGCTCAAAGAGAAAGCATAAATTGACTCACCATTTTACAAAAATCAGAAGTCAAAAAGTTACACATCACACAGGGACTCATACACATTTGTAATGCTCACACAAGTTTAGTGTTAGCCTTATATACTGAATATAAAAAGAGTTAATCCTATAGACAGGGGTATGGTGCTTTGTATCAAAGAATATTAACTGAATATTGAGGTTGACTATAAAAGAAATTGAAGTATAATGAAAAATAACATGAAGAAAGTACAAGTTTTTCATTTCTTTAGTCACTAACAGACAAAATTCTTTGTCACTGTTACTATGCCAGGCCTTACAATAATTCTTTCATATACTTTAGTAATAGAACCACATATTAAAATCTATATTTAAAAGACAAAGGAAATCAACTAGGCAAAATTCTCAGAGAAGGAATTACCAAAGTAGTTTAAGAAAAGTATATTTACAGACAAGCTGGAGTTTCAGATGGAAGCAGGGTGATAATATTTCTCAAGAATGATAAAATTCTTTCTGGTGTCAACTTATGCTGAGATCAAATAGAGAATGACTGACGCTTATCCACGTGCAGCACTGGTGGCAACAATTCTGATAGAGTGATAAAAGTGGCAGGAGAGAGAGGAAAGAGGACTTGAGTTATGAATCTGTTAGATGTCAGTGAATTGAAAGAGTTGTCTCTCAAAGTTCTTATTTTCCCTGCTGAGTGGGAGGAGAGGTTAATTATTGGGTGTGGGGTTTGGATTAAAGTAAAGGGTTTGGAGATGGTACTAAGTTTGAAAGAGATTTTGTGACAAATAGGTGAGAGAGCTGACCATGAAGTTCTGTGGGTCTCGCTGGGGTTACAGAGATGACAACAGAGGGACACAAATGCTTTATGGAGATTCAGGAACTGCAATAAACTTTCCTGCTAAAATCTTGGTTACCCCCCACCCTCAAAAAATCATGGTTTCCCTTGAAGATAAGGACATAACTCTATAAACGTAGCAGTTAACATAATGCTTGAACATTATATAATGATTTATAATTATTTATCATATTATGAAATGATGAACAATAAGATGAAAACAGCAATTGTTGGCACATATTCACTGGTGTCATGAGAATATTATAAGCTTCCTTGTTTTCTGACTATACAAACTACCTCCCCAAACTCTCACTATAGTTTTACCTTCTCTCTCTTATTTTGTGTCCCAATATTTGCCTAGTCAAATAATGGTGATCACAGAACTTTAATCATCAAATTAGAAATTACAATTTTATTTCAGTGAAGTTGTACTAGGGAACACCAAAAAAAAAAAATAACCAAATTGTAGGATACTTTTTTGAGGGTGGTGGCTTTTATATATAACTATTATTTTAGAGAAACCAAATAATATAAACAAATTAATAATCCCAATCTAATTCAAGTATTAGAATATTCATAATTGCAAGTCAACCTCTCTATCTCTGTTTTGCTTAGTACAATGGCTGAAACACATATTAGTGTAAGTATTTGCTGTGCCATTGGATAGCTAAGTGCTGGAAGACTTGGGATGGTTAAGTAAATAACACATTCTATAGGGAAGAAGACAGATTAAGGGAACAATAGATTGGTGATCTCCTTCAACTCTAACAAATCTTAAAATCAGTTATTAGTCCATCTTCTTCAGATGAACCTTTTTATCTGATTCTTCTCCATTTGACTGGCCCCTACAGAAGCTGATTACATTTGATTCCAGGATTCTAGAAACCTGTTGTGGTTCCTGTCAGAATATTAGGCCAATTCACATCTGGAAGTCCTGGGACTCAATCTGCTTTTGGGTATAAGCTTGATTTCAGCCTGGAATAGCTTGGTCTCATCTGGCAATTGATCAATGCCCACAGCTTGTGGACAGCTTCATTAAAGACCAGGTCCAGGGCAGTGCCAATGACAGTCATAGGGCACTCTTTCCTGACCTGCTGAAACAAGGAAACCTGAACTTTTCTTCTTGATCCACATTTCCAAATTCTTTTTCCCACATCAACATGCTATTTCTTAATGGTGTTAGTTGGAGATTCAGTTTCAATTCATAAATCAGTATCTTCAGTGCTAGATAAATTATACTAGAACTCTATATTTTGTGCTAACCAAATAGAAAGACAGCTTATTTCCCTTGTACCCAAAAACTCTAGGCAAATTTAATTCACAATTAATACTTGAACAAACTCTAAACTGGTTGAATGAAAGGCGACCAATGATCAAGAACATTGTCTCTTTCCTTAATGTCTTATGATGACTTTCCCCACTGTGTGGTAGTGAGCAATGATGATTATAAAAAAGAAGGAAGAATCTGGGCTTGATTCTTTATAGCCTGATCTGATGGATCAGTTTATATAGAAATAAAATACAGGATGACCAGTCTCAACCAATCACAGGAGAGCTGGGGGCAAGCATGTTTCAAATTACTTCAAAATAATATGCTTTTTCATTAATTGTAGTGATCATAAAGAAGAGGACAGGCTGAGTCTCAGGAATATCACATAGCTAATTGCTTTCAAAATGAAACTATATGGGATACAGAAGAACATCAGACCTTCATTCTAAATTGTGCAGATGGTAGTCTTCACTTAAAAAGCATACCAGAAAAAAAAAAAAAGCCTGATCACAGCTATGTTTTAAGATCTTTAGTGCTTGTCTATGATTTGGGGTAAAATGGCTTTAAATTTTTTTTTTTTGTTAGAAATTCTGGCTTTTCTGTGAAGATCAGCCTCTTCCTAAGCTGCATCAACTTCAAATATTCTGCTTGCAGTGTCTGCACAAGAGGCTGCTAGGCTTCAGTCTGTCACGGGCCCTGGGATTCTACAGGGTCTAGAATCCTACGGTGTATGTCTGTTCATTTCAAATAGTTTTCAAAAATAGAAAAATGTGAGAGGATGAATTCTTAATATTAAATGAAAGGGATCTTATGCTACAAAGCAAATGCACTACCTCTGTTGTATGGAATCATAATTTTGAGGTTGAAATTTATATTCTTAATGTAATTTCAAAGTGGAACATAGCTTTTAAACCAGTAAAACAATAAAGGTGGCCATGCATAGCTTATAGATATGGCTGTGCTGATAATGTCTGCACCGAAGGAGTCAGAGTTCTCCATGCACAGGTTACTTTTAAAACCAGTCAAGTTATCAAAGTAAGTACTAAAACACTTGAACCATATTCAGAGCAAATAAGGTGCAAGAGAGGTACCTGTGAGTTTTGCATCAACACTTCTAATCTTGAGACTTAAATTCTCATTCTGTTTCTGCCTGGGTTCTCCAGGCACTCTATAATGTTAATTATATCTTGCAACTCCAGGATATCATTAAGAATATGTGAAATCCTCATTTATATTATTTCCAATTTGCATTTATTCTTATATATCTTTAGGGCTTGAGTAAAAATAAAAGGTAAAAATCAAAAAGTCAAGTAAAAGCCTCATTATGAATCACAATGATGAACTATATACTTGGTAGTACCCTGCACCATTTATTAGAATGGGGTGCTGATAGCTGCCATGGATTTTATATTCCAAGCACAAGACAGGGGGCCATGAATGGATTCCTTCTTTCAGAGAGTCACCTGTGGTTAGAAAACACAAATAAAAATTGCAGTTATCAGTTCTCCAGCATAATGTTTACCTTAGTAGTGTGAGGTAGTTTTCAAAATCAGTTACATGAAGTTTCATTCCTTAATTGAGCAACATTTCCAAGTACATTAATTTCCAATTTCGATTATTAAGTAGGAGACAAATCAAATGGTCCATTTGCATTTTACCTAATATTTCAACATTTTTATCAGGTATGCAAAGAGACAGATGTAGAATACTTTTATTGGTGGAACAGTTATATGATACCGATAAACTAAAATGACAGTCCACCTTATTATTGTCATTAATAAAATATTTCTTCAATGAGACACTTCTGCCATTTTTCTCAGAGGCTTATGATTTTCCTTACCAATATATGTCATGTGTCTCCCACATAGAAAATAAGAAAGAAAAAAAAAAGAGAAACAGTTCATACTAATACTTCTGCTGCTATCCCACATCTCCTTTCTCTTCCCCCAAAAGTAACAGAAAACTACTTGAACTCACCAGAGTTTGCTGTGATTAATTGCCTTTCCGGTGTGTGTGCCACACTTCATTTTATGATTAAGATTTCTGACACAAGAAATTATCAGCAGTAGACAATATATCAAAGTTTGAATATGAGCAATAAAACAGTACAGGAGATATTCTGTGACTACTTAGAACTGAAAGCATTTTATTGAAAAAGGTTTGTTTTCTTTGGCAGTCTTCCATGACCTCCTACTGTTGACAAAACTAGCAGCCTGTCCTGTTTGAAGTGTAACTGCAGCTGAAGCCGCTGCTTCAGAGCACTTACGGAATTTATCTCTAAATTAATATTTTCATCGAACACATGATCTACCTTACATAATCTTTAAATTATAGGAAAATGCTAGAAGGGTGTTCTGTAAGTCACCGACTGAAGTCATGCTAGAGATTTATGGCTCTCTCAAGTCGACATTTGTGACTGACCTACAGCACACCAGGGCTGCTATTTCCCTTTCCTGATTCATGATAAGTGCAGCTGCCTCCAAATAAGCCTCCCGAGCCTGCTAATGCTCAGTTCATTCCCTTATGGTAAATATGCACATCTCCAGTCTCACTTTTTAATGTTCAGCTGCGATGAAGTGGAATAGAAAATCAAGTTCTCTTTTCTTACTTGAAACCCTTTGCCATGTACCTTGCTTTTGGCCCAAGTGTGGATATCCCAAAGTCCAACTTATCTCCAGCTCTAATTAAGGTGATGCTTTTCAATATGGTTAACTGCCACAGAAAATGGCAAAATTGTTTTTCCCTTGCAACATGTGTTTTAAGGTCGTGGATTGTGATGCCTTCCGGTTTTTGCTGCTAGCACCATAGCTAATTAACAAAATTGCATAAAGATTGATATGAAGGTAAATATTAAAGGCACAAAAGGGAAGCAAAAGCAAATTATTCAAAATGTCAGAAAAGCCAAGGCATACATCTTCCCTGCCGCAATTTGTTTTTCATTAATAAAATATACATTGTTTTCTGCTCCGAAAAGTTATTATTGGCAACACAGTCTGCATGAAGCTTTGTCTCTTCCCAAATGAAGTCTTTGTTTAGACATCGGTGATGGGGGTTTTGTGCCATTGTCTAATCTGTCAGATTAGATGAGCAAGTGTATTTAGGGGTGCAAAGATGTGCAGCCACACCTGCTGTGCAAAGCTGTGAATTCACAACTCTTCTGACTATTAAAATGTGTTATGCTGGGAGCTCTTTTGTTGTAATAGAACTGTTGGTGGTTGCGTGTTTGAAGTGGTGCAAGTGTCAGGCCTTATTACAGTCATAATAATCACTCCAAAAATAACCTCATATTTTGACCATTTAATGTTAATGTGCAGCAAATTAAAGGCTAAGCATCTAATAGATCTGGAGATGTTAAATTGATTTTGCACTCAAATCTTTCTAAGCAAAACCAAAAGTCTATTAATGGAATGATATTCACAATATAGAAAAAAAAATATAGTCACTCAAGAAAGAGTTTTGAAATAATATAGAAAGCAGACAAAGGATACGCACCAAGTATGAAAGCCAATATTTTGACAATAACATAAGGAGCGTGGTATTTAATGTGTCCCTTAAAGATGCTAATCATCATTTCTTTGTTGATGTTTGTGATTTTCATATGAGCATACTATGATATTTTATTCCCTCAACTAAATCCTGGATTATGCCTGAACAGAGATAATGTTTTCTATTTATCCCTGATTATATAGGCCATTGTTCTTTGTTGTTTCTACTATTTTATTTTGATGAACTATAGCTGCCTTTAGCAATATTAAAAAAAAACAAAACAGACAAAATAATATTAACTACCTTATTTATTAACTCACCACAAGTTTCTTAAACATACTTTTCTACCTAATTTGTATCTTTCATATTGGGGTTTTTTTGGAGGACTAGTAATATTTAAAGAATTTCTGAGTGTCTGCTAATCCATAGGAATTTCTCCAGTGTAAGTCAGTAGGATGTTGAAGAATGAAAAAGTATTGTTTTTCAATAGTCTGAAAAAAAATAAAAAATGGGAAAAAGAAAAGCACAAAGTACAAAACCAAAAGAACCTCTGTTGTCACTTTCATAACACTAAGCAGCTTGTGGCAGGTTTAATAGACCCTAATCTAGAGAGGCCTTTATAGGGACCTTAGACCTGTATGGCCTCATTAATTCAAATGGTACGTGACAGTTCAGAGGTGTCCTAAACCAGCCATTACCTGCATAAACAGGCTGTAATGTCAGTGTGGCACGAACACTGTCCTCAGATCAGAATTCCTCATTCTCAATATCTATGATTACAGAAAACCTCTAAAATAGAAGAATGTTTTTTTCTTTATAAATCTTAATGAAAACTGAATTCAAATTAGAGTTTCCAAAATATATATTTTTTAATATTTTAAAACCAGAAGAAGAGAACGTAAAATGAACTGAGAAAGGATATTGGTGTAAAATAATTGAAAGCTACTGGCCTTCTTTAACTCTACCATAATTGTCACATTACAGAGACTCAGGCATACAATTAGGTTGTTCTCATTTGACAATCATCACGTTGCTGAGACCGGATTTCATATTGTGTAACATCTGGATTGTCCTGCAGATGTAGCAGGGTGACAGCTTCACACATTCCTTGAAAAGAGGTATCCACACACTGACAGTTACCCATCATTCAAGAAAAGGGGGGAGAAATGAAATGGAAGAAAGATTTTCTTCCTGTCTCTTAATTTAGGCTAATATATGTAAAATACATTACCTTATAGCCGTCAGCATAAGAACAGTTTTCTGGCACAACTGCAAAATGCAGCTGGTCCAAATTATAACAAGAAATATTTACCTTATGGTACAAAAGACAGAAAGTTTTTACTGAAGTCCGAACCCTATATAATAAAATAAATTAAGAGTAATTGGAGATTTGATTTAATTTAATTAACTTTGTGAGCCCTTTAAATAACTTCTATTTTATCTTTATATAAATGCCTGATAAAGACATGGAAAACGGAGATGCTGATATATGTAAACTTAGCATTTTAATTAAATCATTGTTCAACTAATTTTCAGCCATTACTGTTGACAGAAGTCTTCCTGATATAAATAAGGTTAGCTTATTTTAGATAGACTAAAAAAGGTATCCTAAAATTTCTACAAACCATTCATATTTACCTTTTCTCTAATGTCCCCCTGACAATATTGGTGTTTTAGCATGTACATCTTTGTCAGAACCTATGTTCTTATTTTGCTGGCCAGTGCTATCTACAAAGGCAAATTACCTACACTGTTTAAAACTTTCCTGCACAGCTGATATTTAAAGACAAGCATATGTATAAAGATAGGTTTCCATTTGTTGAAATTAATGAAAGTCACTCAATGCAATAGATTTTTAGGAGAGACAGTATATTTTATTATGAAAAAATATATATTTTAAAATGTTATTTAGACTTCTTTTGCTCTGTAGTATATACAGTGCAACTAAAAAAGATTCAATAGTCTGACTTACATTTTTACGTGCAGGATTAGTCTTTATATTTGTTTTGATAGAAAAGCAGGCAACAGCCTATTTCATGGACAATAAATTCAAGATAGTAATGATGAGATAGTATTGCCTCAGCTAAGTGCACCCAGATTGGCGGGTCACATATTTGACCTCAGTCTAGTATGGTCCTTAATGAATCTATATACTTGATTAGAGTTACTGTCTTTTTATGGCTCAAAATAGCTTTGCATGGAAAACTAGCTCATTTTAAGTAGAGTTGAAAGACTCAATTTGCTTCCAATGCATCTCTAAAACTTTTCCAAAAACTTTTAAGTGCCTGCTTTAGAATTTTAACCTCCCAAAGAGCTGCCCTTCTTCTTGTGTTTTACAACCTTCATTGCTTAGGGAAGAAATATATCTGTCACCTTTGAATGGTATGAAAAATTCTGATTTTTCAAATAATCAGCATAATTACTGAGATAATTATATTGATTTCAGTCTTGCAGTTATTTCAGAATTTTCCGGGTCTTTCTTACGAACTCCATTTCATCTAAAGAGTGGAAGAATTGATGTTAGCCTATCTAATCAAGAGGTTTGTATAATAGTAAAAACAAACAAAAACTCAACAGTAAGAGTTAGAACTCAGTGCTATTATATGTGCTTTGTCCTGTTTTGTGTGTGTTTTGTTTCATTTGTTTTTATTAGAATTATATCAACCTCAAAAGAATTAAGATTTTTATAGGATCTAGTCACAGATTTCAGCTTCAGTGTTCTGGTTGGCATATAATACACCTTCTTTATTAAGCAATGGTCTTTTACAGTCTCACTGCTTCCCTGGTTTAGCTCTTTCCTTATCTGTGCCTCCAACTCCATCTATCTGCCTCTCTGCTTCTTGGACTGTATTGCTCACTTTTAATACCAGGAAGTGATTTCTTACTTCTTGTCACTCTCTTTCTTTCCACCACTCACTCTCAATCTATCAGAACTTGTTTTCTGATTCTCTGACTACTCCAGGCTCATGTATCTCCCTCACTACATTCCTTTTTACAGAAATATGACTGGAATTCTTTTCTTTTTTTAAGTGCAGCTTTTAGAAAGCCTTTTCTCTTCTTTGTCTTCATCACCTTTTAGGACTTGGAGAACAGACAAAATGAGACAGTGAAAAACCAATTTCACGTCACTAAGAACACGCCTGAAGAAATAATATTTTCTAAAAGTTTCCAAAGTATTTAAGTTTCTATAGTATTATTCATTAATAAATATAGTGAAGGTTTTAAATCAAGGTTATTTGGAGATTAGACAATTAGCTCTTAGGTGTGAGGTACTGGTCTCTAACAACAAAAAAACTAAGAATACCAATAAATTAGTTGTTTCTTTCTCCATTTGTGTTTTCCAGTACTGGAGTCAGCTCTGAATCTGCAAAGAGCAAAAGTGTTAAGATTTTAAGTTTAAGTGTATTGCTTCATACATTTAGTTTCGTATATATTATTATTCCTCCACATTCTAAAATAGGTTGGTTTTTAGTATGTGATTTGAGTGATTATATTTATGTCAAAATAACAGTGCCAGAATAGCTAAGTCACTCTACCAGTACCAGAAATTCCAAGAAGAATTCAGTGGTTAAAGGGATTTTGAAAAGTCCTAACTCCTTCTCAATTAATATAGTTTATAGGTTGATCTGTTTCCCTTAAGCTTTAAAGATAAAACAAAAATAGACCCTCAAAAAAGTACACTGCATCTACTCTAGAACTTCTTCTTCTAAGGTTACAAGGACAATCAATTGTTAATCCTATACCACCAAAAGTCAGCATCTAAAAAATGACCATTTCAATAAATGCTTTCATTCCATGTAATAATTTCAGTTGTGTATAGGCATTCTTTAGTAATTCTATCAAAATAATTTTTCCTTAGGAAAAGAAAAAATAGCTCTATTGGCACAGAGATCTCCAAATACCAATAAAAGTAAAAAGGTTAAGGTGAAAAACAAGCAAAAAATACTTGAGAAGAAAAACCTCACAGTTAAAACTAAATCAAGGACATTAGAGCAATCTCCACCCTCTCAGAAACATAATTTTTGAATTAATATTTTTTCTCAGTAAGAGAATGATATATACCCCCTTCAAACAATTACTCAGGAAAAGGAAAACCCTGTAACATAAATGTTATTCAGAAGGAAATTAATTGATTTTCCTTTGCTCCATGTAATTGTCACATAAGTAGGCCATAAGGTATGATGTAGGCAATACCCACAGTTTATTTTAAATGAGCTCCCATATCCATAGTCCATTTTACATGGAATAAAATATTTAACATGATGGGAAAGCTCAGTTTTTTTGTTTTTTGTATTTCTTCTTGACAATATTTCCATAGCTCAACATTATGTACAGTTTAGCTTGAAGACAATGAACTATTTTCCTTTTGGGGTGATCTTAATCTATTTTTCTGTCTTAGCAGGGATACATTAACCAGGTTGAACTTTGAATATGATTTTATTTCTTACCATAGAAAGGACAGCCAGATAGCTCATTAAAATATATCCATGAATAATCACTTCTTTCTTTAAATTAACTAATATCTAAGTTTAATGAAGCTCAGTTTATAGTGATTTTCTGGCTGAAGTGCTCTTCTTTCTGCCTAATTATGTGCACAGCTTTCAGACAACAAGGAGTGTCTTTAACATTAGATAAGAACCTGGGCTTTTATCTCAATCAATAGTCTTTAGCCTTTGAACTCATGTCAGTGGAAGACCAGTCCGTCACGTTCAGTTCTACCTGATCTCTTTTTCTTTTTGATGCATGCTGCCATTTACAAAAGAAACACACTCACGCACACACGCACACACACACTCCCAACACCGTCCCCCCCACACACACTCATACATGTTCATACACACTCATGTACACACTTAAGGTATATGCAGGCAAAGTATTTAGGTTATTTGTAACTCTGCGTGTACGTGCATGCGCAAAGCATGTGTGGACAAGATCCTTTATAGCTGTAAAGATGTGTGACTGTAATGATGATGTTAAAATTTTCTTGTTTCCTTTCACTGGGCTTTGTGTATCTCAAAGGAGCCCCATATGGTGCTCTTTGTCCGTGTCATTACCTCGTTACAGCCACTGTCTGCCAGCCAAAGGTAGACCGAGCACTGCAGCTGTAGACAGCGATACAACTGGAATTGTCTAAGGTCAACAGTGCCGTAATTACTTTAAAATGTCAGCGTACAATAAAATACAACAGTTCATCTGGCAGAAAGCAAATTAGCTTTGACCATAGCGTAATTACCCTTTTCTCAGCACCATTAGAAGAGATCAAATCTCCACATTCAGTGTTTGAGGAAAGGCCATCAGAGTACACTCTACCTGACAAGGATGCACATTTGCCATTTTGAGATGTAATTAATTGTCCCTATAATAGAAATTTTTATATTTGACTCTGGAATTGAAATGTGTAATAACCTGGCTCCTTCATTTTAACCATTTTGATGCTGGGAAAAAAAAAAAAAGGTATGTTTTGCTAAGTACAAGTAAGTAGTGCCAGTATCATCCAGGACATATTTTTCATTTTGATAACAATTAGTTCTATTGCAGAAGTGATTTCCTGAAGTAACTTCCAAAAATACTAAGAACAGTACTAATGTCTAGGTCCTACATCAGAGGAACCAAATGTAGATTAACATTATTTCAACTCTTTCTCTCACAGCTTCTTTTTCTTCTTCTCATGTGTTTTTCCTATCTGGCTGGGATAATGTAAAATAAAGTGGTTTTTAGACTGCTTATTAAAGGTTGATTTCTGCCACTGATCTTCATCTACAGCTCTACTCGCACACAAGGGCAGTCTAGGTAAAAGAGCCCTCCCCCTATGCCAAGGCCCCCTTGTCCCATAGGATTAATATGCCATTATGCCAAGAACATCTTTTTTTTTTTTTCCAAAGACAGTCATCATTAATGGTGGAGGGTACAAATGCACCAATGATATAGTAATTTGATTAACTCAGAAACAAACAGCAAGGAGCTGACCAGCGACAGTCCCTGTAGGGCAAAGACTTCACTGCTTGTTGACTTTCATTAATATTTAAGGGCAGCAGAGATGCTTTAAGCTGATTTGAAATGACTTAAGGTGTCTGAGCAGCATTTCTCCTTGTGCCTGGTTGTAGATACACATGAAAAACAGCTGTTTTGTATCAGAAAAGCCTTGCACTGTATTTAGGGAATTCCACCACCATAAAGATGTTTACATTTTCTTGATGTTTCATTCACTGTGTTGTGGGCTTCTTCATAGTTCTTCAAATGTAAGCATGTTCTTTTGAGTTCAGAAATCTCTCCTTTGTGCACAGATTTCCTGAGGGAAAACTATCTATGAAACCAACAAGAAACTTTATATTTGGCAAGAAAATTCTTAACACGAACCCTTCTTATTGAACCATTGCTAGTTTTAATGTGTTAAAGCTAAAATAATAAACACGCTTTCTGGTAAAATCATTGTAGCATATCATTGATCAGTTTATCTCTATAGAGCAGAAAATTATGGCACATACTGAGCTTTCTCTCCAACTGCTGGGTTGCTTTGTTCTTCTTCAATGTCATTTATAACTCTTAGATAATGTCACAATTCACAATGTAAGAAAAAATAAGTCCAGAGGAACATTTAAAAAAAATAAACAAAATTGACAGATAAAGCTTTATGAAGTGAACATTTAGGAAGAAAAAAAGCATTTTATTTGGACCCTATCTAGTTCTAGATTAAATCAAGATGCCTATGAACATATTTAATGGATAATTTATAAAATTCAGAGAGTAAATATCACAGTATAAGCTTGGAAGGACTTGGCTAAAATGACACTTTTTAATTGGTAAGAGTGACCAAAGGGGAATGTTCTGCTGCCTGTGAGTGGCATAAATTAATGAATGACTCATTGTTTGAAAGAGAAGCCATTTTTTCCATTGAATAATACTTAGAAGACCCCTTAGAATGGATAATGAGGGCTCTGAAATAGTCTTGAAATTTGCATAAGCTTGGGATTTAAAGACTTTGACAATCTAAGTCAAATTCACCTTTATTCTCATCTTTTCCCAACACAACTCTATTCTCCAGTTAAAATATCCTTGTTTTCCATATTCCTACCATGTAACCAAGTTACCAAGAGACTACAATGTCTTCTCAACTGCTTAATGCCTCTCCAAATAAAATTTATGTTCCATAGACTTTCGGTAGTACATCCATAATGGTGCTCTCTTTGTTTTTTCCCAGTTGTGACTTTCCCTCTGGAACTGCTAAAAATTTTATTATCCATTGAAACAATCCAGAGAGATAGTTTTTAGAATTTTTTATATGATTTTCTTGTTTGTATACACTTATTTTAATAGCACAAGTGAGTTCTTACTGCTGGCAGGGATCACATATTACTTATTGTTTCCACTATTACCTTGCTACAATGCTAAACAAATGGAGGCATTTTTTGAATTTTTTTTTTTCAAAAAACATTCAGTTTACTACTCTAAAAGGCAAACTGAAGCTAATAGGCAAAGGGAATCTATACCAATTGGAATTGAGGCAATTGTAACAAAAATGAAACACAATATACTAATTTTATATCATAAAGCAAATGACTGATTAGAATGAAATTTTACCAGTTTTCATGTTTGTAATGATACATCATTGCACAAAATACCACAAATGCAAAGCCTTAATTTTTTTCTATAAGTTTTATAATAAATTATATGTCTAATATATTTACTTTTATAAGCCTGCTCTGGTTATCAGCACATGCTATTATTTTGCTAGGGCCTTTTTACCCAAACTTATATACATTTCATTTCCATTATAAGATACTTAATGCCTTTCTAGTGGTACATTTTAATCAACATATTCCATAAGAAAGAATCATGATTTTTAAAATGATTTTTTTTAGTACTATAGTGTGATGGGTTTAATTTAAAAGTTGAAATATAATGTGATAACTGAGTGGTAAGTTTAACTTAATTGACAGTGTAGGGAAATGTTTGATTTTAAAACTATAATCAAAACAAGACTACATAATTAAGATCGGTTAAAAAAAAGTAAATAAATGACTTGTCATCAGTGGTCAACCATTATTTTGCTTTTAAGAACAAGGAGAGAAAGCACAAGGGAATTTAGCATACTTCTGGAATTTGGGAGAAAAGGCTGAGATTTTGGGAAGATGAAGACAGTAGATATCTCAGGGCAGCATGCAGCATATGAGAAAAGAGTGATCTACAGAAAGAGACAATGCCAGAGACCTGCAGAAAATAGTCAAGAGAGCAGTGATCAGAGTCTGCATATAAAGAAATCACTTGAGGACTTGGAGATTATCCAGGAAGATTAAAGGGGACAGTGTCAAGGCTCACATAGAGTCCAGAATAATGCTAAGCTTCACAGCTTGACTGGAAAAACAAAACAAACTCATAAGTCATGGGACAATAGGTAAAGCACTCAAGATCCTAACCTAAGTAGAAGGAAAAAAATAGCTCTAAACTAAGTACTATACCATATCTACCTTAATATATTTATATATATAATTATAAATGACCTAAAAAGATGAAATTGTTTCCAACTATCTTAAATTTAGTCCAAAGAAAACACAAAATATTTATAAGAAATTAAAACATCCAGCATCCGACAAGGTGAAATTAACAATGTCTGATGCCCAGTGAAAGACTTCCAGACATTCAAAGAAACAGGAAAACAAGACACATAATGAAGGACAGATATTGACATTAGAATGAGTGGACTGGGTATTAAAAGATGTAAGATTGTAGTTTACATCCTAAAAAAAGTTAAGGAGAAGTATGAAAGGTATAATAGTCAAGCAGTTAATCAAAACACTTAAATCGAATTTCTGGAGAGCAAAGTTAGAATAACAGATTAAAAAATGCACTTGATGAGATTAGTGGCAAAAGAGACTTCAATGAACATAGATATAAATTTCAAACCTAATTTCAACATATATCCAAAATGAATAATAAATCATGGTCAAATGGTATTTAAGTAGGGTTGATTATTTATTAAAAAGTCAAGCAATGTAATTCACTATGTAAACAATCAAAGAAGAAAATCATTATCATATCAATAAATAAAGAAAAAGCCCTCGACAAAAATCCAATTTTCATCTATGGTAAAAACCTAGCAAACTAATGTTTGAAGGAAGTTTCTTCAAAGTGATAAGGTCATCTTCAAAATACCTACAGCTAACAACATATTTAATGGTCAAAGACTGGATATTTTGTTCCCTAAAGAACAAGACATGAATTCCCATGCTCATCACTTCTATTTGATTTCATATGGTGTCCTAGACAAGAAAGTCCATCATAAAACATAAGAACATCCAAATTGGAAAAGAAGAACTAAAACTGTATTTATTTTTATATAACATGGACATCTAAGCAGAAAATTCACTGAAAACTTGGTAAAAGCTACCAGAATTATAAACTAGTTTGGAAAGATTGCAGGATACAGACTAAATATACATAATCTATTATATTTATAAATACTATCAATGCATAATCAAAATTTTAAATTAAGGAAATAATTAATTGCCCTCATTTTTCTCTGTGCTAGACCTCATTTAATCCGTTCCAGTCACATTGGGTTAGTCTCTCTTTCTCAAAGATCAAGTTATTCAGATAAAAATAAAGATGTCATAGAACTCATGTACTTGCTTTTTTCTGTTAACATTTTGTTGTATCTTGTCATGGATAATTATTCATTATCCAGAACTCAGGAGAAATATTATCACTTACACTAATAAGTCATCTCTGATCATCCTATACAAAATAGTCACCACAACCACTCTCAATCACTTTCTATGCTCTCACTAGAAATATTCTCTTCAACATTCATCACTGCCCATTCATTTGCTTATTTTTATCATACAAGGTGGCAAACTCCATAACAACTGAGACTTCACTGTTTGTGAGAAATTTCATCATCTAGAAATGAGATATGAGCAGTGAATTCATTCTGAGAAACGTCCATACTATTTTCCATAGAGACTAGACCAATCTACATAGCAACAGTGTATAGGTGATGCTTTCCCCCACATACTTGCTAGCACTTGTTATTTCTCTTTTTGAAATGGACTGTTCTCACATGTGAGCATTTTATTGTGGTTTTGATTTGCATTTCCCTGATGATTAGTGTTGAGGAATATTTTTTCATGTTCCTACTGGCATTTTGTATGTCTTCAGAAAAGTACTTATTTAGGTCTTCTGCCCATTTTTTAATGGAATGCTTCTTTTTGTTGAATTCTAGATCTTTGATATCAGCTCCTTATCAAATGTATGTTATGCAAATATTCTCTCCCCTTCAGTAGGGTGTCTTTTGTTTTAGTGTTAGTTCCTTTCGCTATGTAGCAACTTTTCAGCTTGATGTAATCCCAGTTATTTATATTCTCTTTTGTTTATTTTTAGTGTTCTAAATTAATCCACAAAAATACAATTAAGCCAGTGTCTCAGTCTTCTATTCTGGTCTTTTTTTCTCTTTGTTTCATTTACTCAAAAATTAAAGGGGCATTCAATAAAAGTTAATAGAAAAATTATAATAGTTAAGATAGATTTTTTTACTGACATTTTTTATCAGTAAATTCAATGTAGGACTGTAGAGACTAAAACAATTATGTTGACTGAAGACTTTATTAATAAACAAAACAAGTTTCTAATGTATCATTCTCTTACACAAAAAAATTACTTTGCTTCACTTATGGTCTACGGCATTATATAATCATGTCATAAATACATGCAGCTGTTTAAAAAATTTTATTGGATGATTGATAGCACAGAGCACCTTGTGTCTAAGGGAAGTCATTATCATCATCATGTTTTACAAATACTTTCATTTTTGTTATCAATTATCTACTTTTTTTTTAACTGAGAAAATGTTGTTTTATGACTCTGTATATGATTTAGAAGTACAGGTTCACACCCCTTCATGTGTACGTTAATATACCACACCCACCACCAATGAACCAATTATCCTCCACCAAAACTTTAAAGCCTACAGGATGAATACTATCTTGGAAATCAGGCCCTTTATGTTCATACTGTTTTCAAAATTAACACATACACATAAACAGACGATTGAGTAATCATCCCATCTTTCCACCCCCACAAAGGTAGAATAATTTTTTATTCTAATATGCAGAATTAATTTATTTTTCCCCTCAAATGATATTTCCCTCTTGTTTTAAATGTTAATCATTGTGCATATTCCTAAATGGAGGCATGTGTCAGCATAGTCAATGGGAATAATCAGGTGCCTGTACTTAAGTAAAAGAACAATGTCACAATGAATTTCATACTGACACAGGGTAATAGAGACAGGCAAGGGAAAGCCAAACACCACATGGAGGCCATTTGTTCCTTCAAAGCATGATGCAGATTCAAACCTTCAGATAAAAATGTACAAGCTGCCGACTTCAAAGGATAAACATTAAAAAAATAAAAAAATAATAATTGTGAATTGTACCTTGCATACATAAATACTTAGTGGGCACATGTGTGCTGGTACCTCACATGCATAGAGCATATCTGATGTCAAGCCATATTATCTTAATAGCTGAATTACAATATAACTGTTAAAAACTCTAAATACATAATGCTTTGTGTACATAAAAAATTGCATAAGGTTCTGTAGGAATTCTGGCATATACAATATTTAACATTATTTACATTTAATTAGGCAAAATCAAATCCTACAAAGTTGGTTCATTAGATTTCTCCAAGGCCAATTGTTTATGTAAGCACTGAATCATTAATATGCAGTTTCTTCCATAATTATAAGGCTGTCAGATAAGAAACCTGCTGCCTAGGACAGATAAAGAAACTTGGAGATAGTCACAGATATAAACCCCAATTCACACTGCTAGAACATTTGGAGAAGTCTTGCATGAAGATGTGAATCACTACAGAGAGACAAACAACAGGGACCCAAATGGAGCAGTGAAAACAAATTTAAAATTTGTTTTTTTCCTCTTTTTAAATGAGGAATCAAATAGAAAAAATAAATACTGAAATTACTTTAATTAGAACGTATTTTACTTATAGTTTATATCAAAAGTGAAAAACATTTTTCAACACAGATATTTAGATGAAGTTGCATTCAAGTTATACTATATATCCATTGATGATAATAATGCCCTAAAATGTTGTGACCCTTTTTCTCTGATTACTATTTCAAAAAATAAGTCTTGGGATGATTTAGAAATTGGCCTATCTGTAAGTTTGAAGAATTATTTAAGAAGAAGTTAATTATGGTGTTTCTAATTTCTAAATGTTCACTTATGTAAAATCCCCAAAATCATATTCTCAATGAAATTACTTTCAGGACTCTAAACAAATAGTTTATTACCAATCCTCTGTCTTCACTGCTGATTGACAGCAATTAACATCCACATCTAATGTTTGGTCCTGCATACTTTGAACTAAACCCACCTCAGAGTCCCTTGTTCCTCAGAAACTCTCCCAGGCAGGTCTTCCCCTTTGTCTTTCCTCTTTACCTGGTGACAAAAAAGTAAATCTCATCACTATTACAAAATCTCTTTTGTTGCTTCACCTTTTCCAATCTCCCTGGGGCCAAGTTATTGAAGCCTTAATTCTATTCTCTTACAAAGGAGACAGTCAACCCCTTCAGAGCAACTAAAGCAACATTTTACCTGTTTCTTCAGAGGTGCTAAGAGGTGGGGCAGAGATTAGCTTTGTTAAACGAAGTGCATTATATGCCTTTCCTTCTTGTAGCTTCACAAAGTTAATCATCAAATGCTAAAAACAAAGCAAAAAATAATCTTGATTCTCACTGTTAACCTAATATTTTCCAGTGTATTTGAACCTATTAACTTTTATATCACATAATATCCAAGAAAAACATTGGAGATAGATTTTAAAATTATTATTTTACCACCTTATACACTGAATAATACTTTTTTAGATTTATTTATTTATGCACACAAGAGCTGGGGTACAGGCCAGAGTTGCGGGAGGTGAGAAGATTCACCAGAGACAGAGTGGGGAGCAGAACAGGAAGATTGACCAAAAAACACTGCTGAGGGGAGCTGAGGGCGAGGCAGGAGAGGTCTGCTGCTGCCATGTGGGTCTCCTCCCTGGCCAGGGATAGAACTCATGCTGCTGTGCAGCAGATGCTTCGTAGTACGAAACTCAACTCGCTGCGCCACCTGGGAGGCCCTACACTGAATAATATTTTAATAAATAGATTAAGGTGACACATTATGCTTTTATTTTGGCCCTATATAGTCTCATCATACTTAAGTGATTAAAATATATTCAAATTCTTCATCTACCAACTAAAAATGACAGTTCACTGCTACTCTTAATAAAATTCTGTTTTCTTCCCTATATCATATTCTCAACATCATAATCACACCTGTTATTTCTTCACCTCACAACAGTGCTTTAGATTTTCAAATGTAAAATTTAAAAATTAATTTGAGAATCAGATTATTTTCCTTTTTAACATTTGACTAGAAAGAGGAAAGAGGAAAAGAGTAAATTATAGCGTTTGAAGAATGGGAATAAACTGAAGACTTAGAGATGTCCTAAAGAAATTATTTTGGTAGTAAAAAATAAGTATACAAATTAGATTCCTGGAGGACAGAAGTCTGTCTCTGATATGGAAGCAGTAAAAGATACTTTCAGCTAACCTAATCATCTCCTAGATGCTTTGGGGCCACCTGACAAAAATCATCAATGTTTGTCTATTGTGCAGTCCTCTTTCTACCATTATTGCTCCTTCCATCCACTTACCACTTGTAGTATTTCTCCGGGAATTATGTCTAATCTTACATTTCTTGCTCTTTCACTTGATGATTCCCTGCCATTTCTTAGTGGCTGCAGATCACACTTTCATCTTGCAGATCGCACAATGAATTGTCCTGATTTCTCCCTTTGAATTCTAGTGTCTGTTTATAGCTCTAACTCCAAGTTCACATCATCCACTGAAAGTTAGGTTAGTCCACTGACCATCTAACTTCAATTCTGAATTATAAACTTGTGATGTTTATCTTCATTTTCATGGTCTATCAGATAACCCTTTTCTGTACCCGTTTTTACTTTTCTTCTTTCTCTCAATATGTTATTGTATTTGCTATCACATATATTTCTTTGCCTCATAATCTCACTTTTTTTCATTATTAATGCCTTATCTTAATTTTGATCTTCATTATCTTACATTTTTAGAAATACAAATGAGCACATCATACAAATATAACCAAAATAATTCTCTATTTTATTATCTTCCATAATACTTTATTATTTTGTCAGATTCAACTATCCTGAACATCCCAACTCATTTCCACTCTTTAAAATCTTCAAAGAAATGGAATATAAAATCTAAATTTTTAATCTTGTACTTGTACCCTTCATGGTGAATCAGGGTTTTTGGGAGCAGGACCAGAGCTCAAAGAACCAGGGACTTTTTCTTGGTTCCTGTCTTCAGTGACGAAAGAATTCAATGTTGAGACCACAGATACAGGAAAGCAATAGATTTATTGATAAGTAGAATGAAAAACAAGAAAGCTTTCTGAGCAGAGAGGAATCCCTAGTGGGTAGCCACTCAGGTGGCAAGTAGTAGGTGCTTATATGAGTATATTAGATAAGGAATGGGGATTTGACTGTTAGGTATCTCCATGTTGTATCTCTTGCTGATTGACTAGGCCTGTGGGGGTCTCTGAGTCTAGTTAAGTCAGCTGAGTTTTCAGGGTTCTCCTAGGCTACTGACATCCACTGAGTTTATGGGGTCTTATAGGCTACACAGGCCCACTAAGTTTGCTTGTGTTACCTGGCCTACCTTCCCAAAACTAGGCTTAGTCCATGGCTCTAACACTGTGTATTGTGTTAGTGTTCTGAACTCGCCAATCAAACTGATAAAGGAAGCTAGGGAACTAAACATGGGGTGTGAGGGTGTTACGTCCCGTTTCTCAAACAGGCCAATAAATGGACTAAGGGGATTGAGGTTGTACTTAACTGACTGCCTATACCTACATCCTAACTTACTCCTTCAATAATTTGGCTCTCTCCAGCATTTTTATTTTTATTTTTTTAAAGATTTATTAATGCACGCATCCAAGAGCTGGGTTACAAGCCAGAGTTGCAGGAGGTGAGAGGATTCACCAGAGACAGAGGGGGGAACAGAACAGGAAGATCAACTGAAATACACTGCTGAGGGGAGTAGTGGGCAAGGCAGGAGAGGTCTGCTGTGCCATGTGGGTCCCCTCCCTAGCCAGGGATTGAACTGTGCTGTTGTGCCATGGATGTGCTTCACAGTGTGGCACTCAACCTGCTGTGCCACCGGGGAGGCCCTATCTCTCCAACATTTTTAAATGTACCCTTCTCTATTCCTTACCCATAACATTTCTTTCAGATGATAGCATCCATTTCCTTTTCTCAAGGATGGCTTTTAGTTTTTAACGTGCTATAAAATTCCTTCTCACTCCCCTCACTCAGCAGCCTAATCTCTCTTTCCTCACATATATAGTTCAAGCTCCAACCCTTCTTTGAATCCTCTATGACCTCTCCAAACCACAGTAAACTGTAGTTTCTCTAAATTATAAAAAAAATATGACTGATAGGACTGATGTATTATGAAATACATATGACTTTGTGTGATTTATTTGCATTTTCCTCTCTGTGTATGGTACTTTTATTACTTTGTACTCCTCAAAGTCTCTACCATATTTTATATAAAATAATATGAATTTGAAAAATGAATGATATTTAATGTCTACTGACCCTAAACCAAGTTACAAAGGAACTTCTGAAATTTCAAACAGAAAATGTGTCCAGGACAATATTAATACTGTTGATATTTTAATAAATATAATGTTTTGAAGAAGAATAATCCATGTATTCATCCAAAGTAACTCTCGGTTTAATATGATTCTTATTTTAGACCAAATGCTAGCATGTAAAGGGGCCATATTTCTTTACCCCCTCTATGTTTACAGTCTAACAAATTTCAGTGCCATTGCCATGAACATGCTAATGTATAAGTGAATCAGCAAGATCCTCAAGCACTCCACACATGTTTCTGAAACAGAGCAAAGTAAACTTGAATTTCACACATTCAAAAAATATTCCAATGAGAAGAGAAAGTAAACCCAAAGCAAATCCAGAACTTTGCTAAAGAGGTAAGACAAAAATATTTGAAGGAATACAATAGTCTAAAACATTGGCTAGGAATATGATAATACTAATTATTATGATGAATAAAAATGCCTAAAAATAGTTATTAAATATTTTAGTACATACTTAGTGATTACTAGAAAATAAGGAAGTAATTAGTTATTTTGACTAAGAGTATATATAAGGATGTTCACTATAGCACTGTCCATAATAACTAAAACCAAGATATGCCATAAGGTGTGATGATCGAGAAAATGAATCAAAATCCATGTAGACATTAGGATGTAATGAAAAGGTGATCAGACCACATATAAAATTTCTGAGTTATTCTACTTTTATCATGTATAACTTGAACAATTTAAAAAAGTCAACTCCATCTACCGTTGAGACAAGAAAGAACATATCATGTCACACTTTGGAAGTTGTAGTTAATAAGTGTTTAAGGGAAAGAAGAAGCACTTTTACCTCATTTTGTTTTATTGACCCACATGTAGGGATTTATTTTATATATTACATTTATAAATTATTGAATATACTTATAAACTCAAACCTAGTTTGCTGAACATCTGTGAAGTTTTAAAATAAAGTTAAAAAGAAGACAATATAAATGTCTTCAATTAGTGTTATATTTCTCATGAGAGAATATAATACAGGTGTACAGCATTGACTCTGTATTAAATTTCATTTAGGGATCATGGGATTTAAAAGTTTAAATAATTTTATTTTGTATAACACAGATAATTACATTATTAATTCATTGCAATGATATATAGAATCTATCAAAAAAGTGTTTAAAATATATTCCTTTTGGAATAGGAATGATAAAGCAAGTAAAACATATTAGTTTTAGTTGATATTTCATAAGTTGTAGATGTTGATATAATAGTTAATTTTTATAATTATGAGAATGGTACCAATAGCATGTGCTTCCTATAATGGAACTGGAAGTTTCTTTCAACATTTTAGATCAAATAGGAAAGTCTCATTTTAAAATTAATTTAATTTATGATAAACTGATTCAAAAGTAGCATTGATAAGTTCTGCCTTTATGGACCTATCTGTGATACAAAAAATATATTGTTTTAAAGGCACAATATTACTGATCCTACTAGTAACCTGTTGTGTTCAGGTTACTGACTGGCATTGAATGAAAATATGGGTAAACTTTGAAATTTCTTTGTAACCAATGAACTTCATTGTTTTTGGTAGTCAAATCTTAAATACAACCAGTTGTAATTTAGAGCAAATAGTGTTAACAATGTTTTTAAACTTTTGCAAAATTTAAAATTTTAAAAATCTAATGAGTAAAAGTATTTTCTTGAACAACAGTTCTAATATAGTCAGACTGACCTATAAGATGATAGTCAGTTTGATATATTCAGACATAAACTATATGCATGTTAAAAACTTGTAAAATCTTTGGTGACCTTCAAAGTATTAAAAGATCATCTTTACTGTAGCACTCAGTTGACTATATTTTTTAACAAGCTTCTAAGATGACTCATGCTCCACTATCAAGTCTGACAATCAGTGTTCTAAAGTGATCTTACAGGAAACCTTCTCAGGATCTCAAGGCTACAGGTGAAATGCTGAAAAAAATCATTATGAACTAAAACTAGGAGAATCTAGAGAAAAATATCTGGTTGTCAATAAAAGAACTTCCAAGAATAGGCTTTCCAGGATGAAACACCCTTATAACTTTTAGTCTTTTAGTTTGTACCAGACCATAGTGGAAATAGAGGAGTTTGTATACTCTCACATCATCCATTTATAAATGTATGCAAGTACAATCTATAATTAAGAAGCTTCATTTACTCATTCAGTAAATTTCACTACTACTAATCTCTATGCTAAAGATTTAACAGATAGTAGCAATTTAATTTTACAGGTCCTACCAGAATCCATGATTTTTTATATGATGGGAAATGATGGGAAAAGCCAGTAAATAACTTCAGATTACAACAAACAGCAATGGGCTTATTCATTTAGCTCGATAATTGTATTTTAATATGTATTGAGAAGTATAAAACAAACTAATCTCTGTGAAATTAGAAGTTATTTCTACCTCTGAGAAGTTATTTTTCAAAATAATTTCATTTAATAGAATTATTTCACTAATACCAATGCTATAGTTTAAAATTATATAAGCATAAATTCTTTTGTTGTAAGACCCAAATGAAAACAAAATTGGGGGGTGGGATTACATGTTACAGTAGAAGTTGATTACAGTGCAGTCAATTGCTGAACAGGAAGGGTTCAGGGGGAAAAAAGCCTGCACCTCTCTGTCTTTGATAGTTTTCTGCTCTTTGACCAGCTACTCCTCTCCTTTTGCAGACTTCTTTTGCTTGCCCCAATTATGTAGTGGAAAATTTAGTCATTGAAAGTGTCTGATAAACTCTTGATTGCTTTTGTTTTCTCAGGTCTTATCAGGTCATAATTCTTCAAAAGTGATCGTCCTACACACAGGCTAATCAACTTTGTGTAGCTATTGTGGCACCTTATGCTCACTACCAGGCTGAAGACTGGGCGGATGCTGATTAGTAGATGGGAGAGGATGTTTGCATGAGCACATTGTATGACCATGAGTTCAGGACCTCATGGAGATAAGAATGATGACCAAAGAGAAGGCATCATTGCGTGGTTCCTATCACAGACCTGATGCTTTTATTTTTTATTTTTATTTTATTTTTAATTTATATATATTTGACATCAATTGTAATCCCCATGTATTCCCCATCACCATATCACCAGTGCACCATCACTTCAGTCTCCCATGCTCCCATCTGCCCTCAACACTATCCTTCCACTCTCCCCACCAAGTGTCCCCAATTTGTCCTTGTCTTTTCATTTTTGGTTTTTGTGTCTTTATTGTTATTATTATTATTATTGTTCTCATTCCTTTTCTTGATCCTTATTTGGTTCCCTTATATTCTTCCTAGGGGAGGAACCATCTGGTATTTTTCTTTTGCCTTCTGACTTACTTCGCTGAGCATAATCCCTTC
>JAGFMF010012298.1:5791865-5823030 GCA_019455555.1 Galemys pyrenaicus
TTTGATATGTGCCATTCTCACTGGTGTGAGGTGGTATCTCATAGTGGTTTTGATTTGCATTTCTCTGATGACAAGAGAAGTTGAGCATTTTTTCATAAGAAACTCTGGTTATTCAAAAGCATGAAAGAATCTAAAATGGCTCTACTTGTAGTCCATAAGCAAGGAATTTTCAACCTTTTTTTTTTTTTTAAGATTTATTTATTTATACAGATCAGAGCTGGGGTATGGGCCAGAGTTGCAAGGAGACAATTCACCAGAGACAGAGTGGGGAGTGGAACAGGCAGACTGACTGAAACACATTGCAGAGGGGCCGAGGCAGGAGAGGTCTGAAGCACCATGTGGGTCCCCTCCCTGGCTGGCGGCAGGGATCCAACTCGTGCTGCAGTAATTGTGGTTTGCTTCATAGTGTGTTGCTTAACCCACCAGGGAGGCCCCCTTTTCAACCATTTAATGCTTATGGTTAAATTATAGAGATATATCCTTCAACATAACTGTATTCATAGAATCACTTATTTAGACTACTACATGGCAGATACTTTATATATATAATATATATTATATATATATTATATTTATATATATAATTTATATATATATTCCCCCCCCCCCACTTAACTCAATTATTACATCTTCTACATTTGGAAACTATTAGAGGTAATATATTTGGAAAATATTTGAGGTAAAATATTTTACAATATATTAGGTAAAAACATCTAATATTCAGCAACTACCAAGGTAGTAAAAGATGAAGCCAGACAGCTCCACTAGGTCAGTCAGTGCTAAAAAGCCATTCTACTCCTCCATATGATTCAAATTCTCTGGGCATAGTGCATATTTCAAACAATTGTAATGTTATTTTAATAATGAAAGTTGTTAGTTACTATCTGAAAAATGGTTAGAGATGATGGTGAAACCTCTGATGGAATCATTGCTGCCTACAACAAGTAATTCTCTCACTGTACTAGAGGAAAAAATTTTTTCTAAATCATATTTTTTGTTGTTCTTTTAATTGTGGTACCATTTATTTTTAAATTGAGAAACGATGATTTTCAATACTGCATATGGTTTAGGGGTACAGGGTCATAACTCTGCAGATATATGGTAAACCTATATTACAATATGTCCCCTTATTTCTTTTTCTGCATCCCTGAATGTAGGGGCAGATAATTTACTTTCTGATAGAATATATGAGAGAAAGTAATCTCAAAGTTTTCTTTTTCTTTTTTAGGATGAATCTGCTATTTTGAGAAGTAGATTTGTGTGTTAAGGCTGCTTTGAAATGTGCAGTGGCCTAAGAAATGATGTGTTCTGAGGAACTTTCTCTCTCATGTAACTTAGGGTCTAAAGAAATTTGTCATCATTTGTATCCTTGCTCTGAGACTGTGGGTACAAATCTTCCAGGCTGCTATTTTCAGAACATATGGGAAAAGCTGAAATATATGAACATATGTATGTATGTTTGTGTACGTATATGAGCATATATATTTGTATAAGCAACCACATTTTTATTCTCTCCTCATCCTCCCGCCTCCTTGTACATTTGGAAAATATTTGAAATATGGAACATGTGCTTGGTGGGCAGGAAGTAAAGTATTATTTTATAATGATCAACAATCATGTGTGTGTGTGTGTGTGTATTCTCTTTACTTTATAATCTATCCTGTAGCTAAATATCATTCCATATGAATTGTTTCCATTCTATTTGTGCAAATACACTGTATATTGCTTCATATAGACAATTTGTTACCTCATTAAAGAACATTTGATTCCAAGTTACTATAAATGCATCTGTCAAATAAGAATTTATCAAGGTTTTAGAACCCACAAGTATTCAAAAGATAAGTATGATAACTAATGGTATTTTATTATGACGGTCCATGTAAAAGCACAAACTCTAGAAGTGGGAATTTATGCACGTGTACATTATTGTCTGCCAATGAGATATAGGTCTCTGAGCACATGCTGGAGAGAAACATGTCATGTGGGATCCTACACATGCATGAATTTTGGGAGCAAATTTTAGTGCATCTCCTGGCTTTACTAATCTTTTAAATACTCAATTACTTTAATGATGCATTATATTTGACAGTAGCCCCAAATATCAAAGTTATAAAATTATATAATTCATCCTTCTCTAGAAATTTATGTTTTCTTAATGTTCCATATGTTACCATACTTTCCTTTTCTTACATAACTTCTCATTCTTTGCATTTGAAACAAATATTAAGAGTTAAAATATATTTGATTTTGATCATTTTAAGCTTGAGTGGTGCAGTAAAAACTTTGCTTACAAACAGTCAAATGTTATAATTAGCAATATCAGAAAATGAAAGTTAAATATTGTATTGCAGATTATAAAGAACAAACTGTGCTAAAGAAGTATTGATTAAAAGTTCCTACGGTGGTTCCTCAGAACATTAAAGATGGATTTCTTGCCTAGGAATCTACCCAGAGAACACAAAAACACGAATTTGAAAGGAAACCTGCACTCCTATGTTTATTACAGCACTATTTATGATAGCCAAGATATAGAAATAACCTAAATGCTCCAAAATGGATGAATGGATGAAAAAGTTGTGGCATATGTACAGGGTGGAATACTACTCAGTGATCAAAAAAGACAAACTGATACTATTTGCAGCAACATGGATGGAGCTGGACGGGATAATGCTATCGAATTAAGTTAGAAGGGAAAAGATAAATATCAGATGATTTCACTTACATGTGGAATATAGAGTAAGTGAACAAAAGGTAAGAAAGATAGACAAAACTTAGATCTGAGGCATAAAGCATGGAGAGGAAAGGAAAGGGGTTAAAACAAGGGAAGGAGAGCACAAGGGATATTGAAGATAGAGCAGGGGTGATGTGGTGGTGAACTACACCTAAGGAGAGAATTCAAATAATGTATAATAATTAATAATGCTGTAAGAAAATAAATTAATTAAATAAAAATACCCTATATCATTGTGCACTTAAACATTGTATGACGTCCTAGTTATGTGATGTAAAGATTTTACATCTGAAAGTTTGAAAGTCCCATGGGATTTTTTTTTATTAGTACTTTTTAAAAAAGATTTATTTTAATTATTTATGCATACAAGAGCTGGGGCTTAGACCAGAAGCAGGGGAGTGGGTGAGAAGATTCACCAGAGACAGAGTTAGGAGCAGAACAGGTGGATTGATTAAATACGTTGCTGAGGGGAGCAGCAAAGAAGGCAAGTCTGTTGTACCATGTGGGTTAGCCTCCTGGCGGGGGATCAAACTCTTAAGGCAAAGGCCTGATAGCTGAGACTTAACCCCTTGTGCCATCAGGGAGACCCCAACTCATGGATTTTTTTTTTTTAAATCTCTGAAGTAAAGGTCATAGTGTCTTACTTTTCATTCAGAAAACAATCTTTTTTCTCAATATGAACTAGGATATATACAAAGCAAAACATGGATTATATATATGTAGGTGTGTGTTTGTATATATGTGTATATATATGTATATATATATCTGTGTGTGTGCTTGTGTGTATCAAAAATAATCCCGTTTCTCATGAATCATGAAATAAAGGTGAAGAAGTGGTTATAGTAAGCATTCAGTGGAATGCTTCACTCACTACACTCACTACGTTAGCCTGTATGCTAAATGTGTTTAGGTAAAATTATTGCACTTAAAGATCATTTTTTCCTTTAAAAAGTCAACATAGACTCTATAAGGATTTACCCAATCACAATTATTTTTCCTTTACTTTGAAATGTTAACCCACATCTTTTAAAAACAGCAATCAGAACAAGATGAGTATGTTTTTAACACAGTAATAGCATGCATGGCAGCCTGTTACCCGATTTCTATGTTTCCTGTTACAGATCTTTTATTACATACTCACAAGCACTGTTTTTCCTAAAAGCACCTTTCAAGTGCCCTGCCTTTCACTGAAATGTTGCTGCTACTGTGTACTTATTTTAAAAATGGCTTGACAGAATTGCTAATGTTCTCATTCCTTCAGGATATTTCCTAATACTTGTAGCCTTTTCATGTTTCTAATTAGGCCAGTAATGGTCCCTGAAGTTAAACCAATTAAAATTATTTACTGTGACACACAGTGTGGAGATAATTATCTGATATCTGAATCCAACTTCTGCTTACTTCGCAACATTACTTAATAGAAAACAGAGAAACTGATGCCCATGCTTTCATTTTACTTGTCTACCAAATGTGTTTGCCCTATAGCAAACTGTTTAAATAAAGCATTAAAATCTTTGTGGTGCTAATCAAAATGTTTAAAATCCACTCACACTCCCTTTATAGTTCTGAAAAGCATATAAAACTCTTAACACATTACCTTTTACATTATAGTTGCTGACCAGTGTGGTATTATAGTCACATTATATACAGATAATGCAGCTTCTGCAGTTTCTAATAACCTTACTTTTCTCTCTTTCTCCACTCATTTTCTCTAATTATTTTTTCTTTTTAACATTTCTCTTCTCATCTTTCCTTCTCTCTTTGTCTTATTGTGCTTTATATGGTTCTCCATAAGGGGCACAAAGCCAGTGAGCTTTGAAATATATGTTTCATACAACAGAAGGTAATTCTGTATAGTCTAAATATCAAACATCAACAAAATAAGTTATATTTTTTTATCATTATCACTGTTGCATAGGTTCAGGTGTTTTTGAAAGATTGGAGTTTTACAAAGAGGATTTTAATAGGTGGCAGAAGTCTCAGCAAAAGTTTCGTTTATATTTAATGTATAACAAAAATCCCTCTAGGAAAAAAAAAAGTGCTCAGAGCAAGTAAATCATGTCATAAAACAATGTTTTTCATTAAATGTTGGCTGGCATGGTGTAGGGAATTTGTACAAACCTTACGACTGAGTCCATAAGTTAGACTTGCATATGCTGTAGTTAAATGCCAAAGTGCAGTCACATAAAGAATTATAGCTTAGACGCTTTGAGAACATTTAGCCCATAATCCCAATGCAAATTATTCTAAGAGAAAATTGAGTTTCATGCCAAAATGCCACCTTGAGACTGGCAATGTAAAGTTGGACATTAAGCCTGATCTTAGGATGAATTCCTTTACTGTTTCCGGCTTTTTGTTCAAATATTCATGAAAACCAGTTCAGATACAGACACAGATAGATACATTTTCCAAGTCACCATGTGCTTAACTAGAGGCCCCTGGCTGTTTGTAATAACTTTGGAAAAACAAATTGCAACAGGGAGAAGTTAGGCATGCCTTCAGTTCAGGGCCATAGTCGAAGAGTGAACTTGTGGTTCAGGCCCTGGATTTGGACTAGCAATGGATCAGGTTTGGAAATCCTTGCTTAGGTAGGATAATTGGAGAAGCCAGACATTTTCCCCCTTCTGATGGTAGGGAATGCCTACCTGTGGACCACATCTACTTGAGAAAGCACTAGATCTGGAGAGTGGCAGGAAGGAGAGTGAAGAGTTTTCAGAGAGGCCTTGAAATGACTAATCTATGGGTGGAATGCTTTTTATAAGCTCTCCTTCTTTGCAGCACTGAGTATGTTAGCAAAACTAACATGTTTATGGTGGTTTACGACTGAAGAAACCTGTGTTCCTTATCTTGTATAATACCCTCACTTCCCCAACAAGCTATTGCATTCTAATTATCTATAAAATTAGGGAAATAGTGAAAGACCCCTTATAATCCTCTTAAAATCAAGGATGTTTTTACCAGGCAGGTGACATAGGGCTCTAGATAGTCATCTGGGAGCTTTGGAAAGACTTCAAGTGGTGCAGAAACTTCTCTCAACACATTTTTAGAGCTCTGCTCATATCTACATTCCTGGGCTAGTTCATCTCCAACTGCTGGAGTGTGGGAGTCAATGATTTACACTTGTTACCTCTCAGGGCTTGTCCTTAGCTGCCTTTAGCCAGCTCACCTTGAGATGGGAAGGAAAATAGCTCCTCGCTCAGAATGGCAAATATGCACAGGATACAAAAGATGGGCCTTCTTGTTTTAAAATCTTGCTGTTTGATTTATGCTTCCAAGTTTTGGAGTTTTGATTAAAACCACAGTTAGACTTATCTGAGACCATATTCTCAGCTTATGCTCTTTGTTTCTCTTGTCCTTGCTGCTTTTCCTTTCAGATATTTTGTGAAATGATAAACCTTAATCTGATTTTTCTGTTTTAGCAGTCAAATTTTCTATTTCTCCTAGGAGTCAAATTTAATAATTATTTTAAGATTTATTTATTTATTTATACATACGAAAATTGGGGTATAGGCCAGAGGTTCAGGGAATGAGAGAATTCACCAGAGATAGAGTGAGGCACAGAACAGACAGACTGACTGAAATACAGAACTAGGGGGAGCAGAGGGAGAGGCAGGAGAGGTCTGCTGTGCCATATGTGGGTCCTCTCCCTGGTTGGGGATCAAACTCATGCTTCAGTGGCTGTGGATTGCTTCATAGTGCTGAAACTTAACCCCTTGCACCACCAGGGAAGCTTCTCATATTATTTAAATAATTATTCTATCTTTCTGGGTCTTTAAAACCTTTAACAGTGTATAATGACTACCTTTATCATGATAATGCCTTTTGTCTTAAACCATGTTTTGACTGGACAGTAATATAACTATTAGCTTTCCCTAAATTTATATTTTGTTGATACATTTTTTTCTTAATCTTGTGTCATATTCTTATGTTGGATATTTGTCTGTTTCAATGTGTACCAAGGAATACAGTGTGTGTGCTTTTTTTTTTTTTTAATTCATCCTAAAAGCTTTATCTTTGACTAGAGTTTTGGTACAATTATATTTAATTGTTGATATATGGCTTACATTCTGTCACCTTGTTTTATTTTTATTTATTTCTGTAAATTTGCTATCTACTTTTCTTTTTACCAAATTGCAGAGTAATGAGATTGCTTAAGTTTTTGTGCTGGTGGCCTCTGTGCTCTCACCTGCTGTCTTGGATGCAGGAGGCGCTTGGGATCTTCAGCTCTGGCATTGTGGACACTGGAGTGTGGGCTGGGCATTCATAAGTGGGCACACCTGAGCTAAAAGACTAACCATGTAGGGCAGTGTAGCAGAGGATTCTGTGGCAGAGTATGGTGGAGAGACCACCAGAGAAAGTCAGAGATAGCCCAAAGGGTAAAGATTCCCTTTGGGCTAGGAAGCCTGCCAGCCCTCTGCCCTGTACCTGGTTGCCTCATTGCATATGGTATAGAGAGATCATTCACGGCCTTCAAAAACCACTGAGAGTTCCAGGACTTTCCTTTACCCATCTGCCTGGATCCATGAGAACCTGCCCTGTGCCTTCCAGATGCTACATATATATTTGTTTTATAAACTTGATTTTTTTCCTATTTAGCAGTTTATGAAATAAATTTTGTTTCTACTGTTTTAGTGCTACCTTTAAAAATCTTAACATACATAAAGTAAAAACTGAAAAATAACATTGCCTTTCATTCATAGACTATGGAGATGTTAGAATGCTTTAATGCTTATTAATACCAACCCATGCTACATAATATTGTTTTCCAGTGCCATAGACCTATTATATTTTACTCCACAAATATTGTTTTAATAGTGACATTTTAGGGCCCTCCCTGGTGGCGCAGTGGGTTAAGCAATGCACTATGAAGCAAACCGAGGCCACTGCAGCATGAGTTCGATCCCTGCTGCTGCCAGCTGGGGAAGTGACCCACATGGCGCAGCTGACCTCTCCTGCCTCACTCGCTGCTTCCCTCAGCAGTGTATTTCGGTTGATCTTCCACCCACTCTGTCTGGTGGATTCTCTCACCTCCCGCACCTCTGGCCTGTACCCCCATGCTTGCATGCATAAATAAATAAATCTTAATTTTTTTTAAAATATAGTGACATTTTAGATTTACAGTGATTTAGTATTTAATTCTTTTCAGTTCTTACATGATTTTCTATGATAATATTCCTTTTTCTTGAGTGTGATAATGTGAATTGTAACAAGAAAAATACATAACTTGTCTTCATCCTGTTTCTACCTCGAATATCCCAAAACCCTTAGACTTTTGTAAGTGAGAAGAATAGTAAAGGTATCATTACTACTAGTAAGTAATAAGGTTTGTAAGTAAGTAAGCAGTAAATGTTTGTTGTTCATAACAAACCTCTTTTGACCATGTTTGAGTTTGTTCATGAGGTGAGTTTTGAAAGCACCTAAGAATATTTGCCTGGAAAACTAACCATGTGATCTGAGTGTTGGACATTTTAGTCCCACCTCACTAACCTCTGCACAGGGGAGGTGAGTTGGAGTTTAAAAAAACTGCCAGTAGAAAGTGGTTTAAGCAATCATCCCTGTGTAATGAAGCCTCCATATTACCTCAAGAGTGTGGGGTTCTGAGAATTTCTGCATTGGTGAACGCTTGGAGATTTGGTGAGAGTAGCATTCTCTCAAAGGTTATAAAAGCTCTGTGTCCACTCCCCATAATTTCCCCATGCATCTCTTACATCCATAATCCTGAGTTATATCCTTTTATAATAAACCTGTGGTTCAGTAAGTGTTTCTTTGAGTAATTCTATAAAATTAATCAAAGCCAAGGAGGTCTACAATGGAAATTCCAGTCTACCCCTGCTCAGTCAGAAGAAGCACAGGTGACAAACTGAATTTGCTATAGATTTCTGAATTGTGCGTGTTAGGGGCCAGTCTTAGCTGGGGGGCATCTGATACTATCTCTCGCTATTAGAATTCAACTGAATTGTAGAAAAGCCAGATGAATGTTAGAATTGCTGGATGGTGTGGAAAAACTTTACACTTTGTAATTTGGTTTAATGTCAACAATACTTCAGAATAATACTACAGTGCATCGTTAAATATGATAGTGAGGATAAGTTCACTGATATTCATGAATTCTGAGATATTCTTTACCATAACTCTTCATAACTCTTCTACTCATTCTGGTAATCTCATTGATGTATGGGAGATCATCTCACTCTAATTTCTTCTCTTTTTAATCTCTCATGTTTTCCATTTTTGTCTCTGCTACATTCTGAGTAATTTCTTTAGATTTATCTTCCAGTTTATTCTCTTAATCTATTTTTTCAATTATATTTCTAATATGTGTAATTGATTTCTTATATCGATTAAATAGTTTGACTTATAAGTTCTATTAGTTATCATTCAAGTTCATGTCATCAATGTTTTGTCAGTTTTGAGTTGTAAATAGGGAAGGAAAAAATCATGACAGAACTGGTACTTCAAGTGGATCATATGAATGGGTAAAATAATGGGCTCCGAACTTCATATTTAATGTTTTTCAATTTTCAGAACTTAAAGATTAATATGAATTAAATATACACATAGACATGACTTTCACATAAATTTAAGCATTGGTAATATGTTGTTGTCATGTTCAAGAAATTACCTTAAATCTCTCTATATACACACATGCACACATACATGTAAACAAATGTAGTCAGGTTGCTTTGTGCAATATGAAACACGGTATCTTATTTAACCTCTCATTCATTCAGTATATATCTCATAAGAAATTAATATTAATATGATATTATCTTTAGAATCAAAATTCAAGATTATCTAAACATATAAAGACATACCATGTTAACACTAATTAAAATAAAGCTAAAGTAACTATATTAATTCCATTAAAATAGACTTTGAAATGAGGAAAATTATGTGGGAAAAGAGAAACATTATATGATGATAATGCTCCAAGAAGACAACAATTAAATCATACTGACAGCATTTTTTCACTAGCAAAATACATGAAACAAAGAGAAATACATGAAACAACTGATAGAACTGAAAGAATAGACAAATCCACTAATACAGCTGATTATTTCAATATCCCTCACTCACTGAAAGAAAATCGATAGTTATATGAATTACTTTTAACATTATTAATAATCAATGTTATCTAATTGACATGTATAGACCTCCTTATCAAGCAAAAACAGAAGATGCATACATAAAACATTCACCAAAATACATCACATTCTGGGTCACCCTTAATAAATTTGAAAGAATAGTAATCATACAAAATATATTTAGTCTTGCATAATGATGTAATTAAACTAGAACTTAGTAACAGATAACTGGGAAATTGCAAATATTTGGAAAGTAAATAACCCATGTTTAAGTAAAAAAAGGATAAACAATATTCCAATGGGTCATCCTAGTGGCACAAGCAGTTAAGTCTCAGAACTATGATTCTATCAGCAGCCACTGTAGCATGAGTTTGAGCCCAGGTCAGGTTCTGACCCACATGGCACAGCAGTCCTCTCCTGTCTCATCCGATATGCCCTTCAGCAGTGTATTTCAGTCAATATGCATGTTCTGCACCCCACTCTGTCTCTGGTGAATCCTCTCCTCCTGCACCTCTGGCCTACACCTTAGCTTTTTTATGCAAATAAAGAAATCCTAAAAAGTTTTCAGGAGAAATCACAAACTACATTTTGAACTAAACACAAATGAATATACAGCTTATCAATTTTGTATGATACTTGTGTTGAAAAGAGTCTTCTCTTAAAGGGAAATTTATAGCACTAAATACATATACTACATATGTAATATATATATACTACATATACTACAAAAAAGGAAAACTCAAAATTTGATAACTGTAGGATAAATGGAAAAGTTATCAGGCTTTTCTGCCCTCCTGCCATTGGTGTGATGATGGACACCTGAGGTGCTGCACACATGCCTAAGTGGGCATGCACAAGTGAGTGCACCTGGGTTGAGACACGGGCCATATATAAGGGCAGCATCACACGGACACCAGCAGAGGGGAAAGAAAGAAAGGCAGAAGAAGCAGCAGTGATAACAGGATCAGAGACTAAAGGGCCCAGAGAGTGAAGATGCATCAAGGGCTGGGAGGCCTGCCAGCCTCCTGGCCCCCCAGCAGCCCTGCCTGCCGTGTACCTGGTAGCCTCTGATATAATGAAGCAATAAAACCCTGAAAAAGCCACGAAGGGCTCCAGGACTCCTGCTTGACCCATTGGCTTGGAATCATTGAGAACTTGCTTTGTGCACTTGCTGGCACCACAATAACCTAGTGTCCATTTTAAGTAGATAGAGAAAGAACAGTTTAAAACTCCATCAAGCAGAAGGAAAGAAATGACTAAAATCAAAGCACAATTCAATGAAGTTAAAATACAGGAGCATAGAGAAAATCAACAAAATCAAAAGCTGGTTCTTTGAAAAGTGTCTGACTTCAGCATCTGAATCAAACAAAAATGGTATTTGCTGATATGGGCAAAATGGAGAGACACATATTGAGGGGTAGGTCAAATTTTTGGCCTTACACATTATTATATTTAAAAACATGTTAATTATGAATTAGGCAGATACTTGAGCTTGGGCTCCAGAAATAAGTTTGGTTACACACTTGAACTCACAGATGCACAATGGTCCCTTGAGTCGTGGAATTGAATGAGTTCCCTAATGAGTTAGAAAGAAAGTTGACTGTTCTCCACTATGTCCAATGTTGCTAAAATGTCCTGGCGACAACAAATGAAGGTTGGATATTTCTTTAGGCAATATGTAATTATTTTGTGGCCTTATCAAGAAGAGTGTTTGTGGAGTGGTGCACAAGCAAGATGGACAGTTGGCACAGAAAGCGTTGGAGACTAACTGGTGGGGAGTAAGGGAGGGCTGTGTGACACATTTGAAAGTTTACCTCAATAATAGCAAAGAGGTTAAGTTGTACCTAGAGGTGAATGTACAGGGGGTTTCTTTGGCCAAGGTAAAATTGCTAATGTTCCTGAATGTTTATGGAAATGAATGATAAGAAAGGAAGTTAGAAAATTTAGAGCAAGTTACTGAGAAAGAGGGAGCCAGTTATAGAGCTTGTGTATAGAAAGATGAACTACCTATGTTGAAAACTAACTTTGTGTCAGATGTTGACTAAGATCTATGTAGATTTTTTTAAAGTTTATTTGCAAAATAATTCTGAGGTTGATATCCACACATAAAAGATAGTCTGAATAAGGAATGAGGGAAGATTGGTTTGCCCCTCTGCTTTGGGTTTTTAAGTGCTGCCTTCATTATAAATTAATGAATTAATATTTTTATGATGAAATGACTGAGGTAAATCTGCCTATAAGGGGAAATTGGCATACTGTTGGAACATATTCTTATTTTCTGTATAGGTGTTGTTTTGTTTTGCTTTTCAATTAACTAATACAAGACTTTATTCATATCCTTTTGAGCCAGGAAAATGTAAGTGCATTTTGTTGCTAGTCTGCTTTGTAGGTGTTGAATAAAGCAAGTTGTAGAGTCATAAATTAGGAATTTTTGGATGATTATGATCAAAAGAGAAAGTAAGTTGTATTATACCAGGCAGACAGCATATGATTCTCTTATATCTCCATATATAGAACCCTTTTCTCATTTGCATTTATCAAAAACTGTGCTATTATTTTCATATTACAAATGATAAGAAAGTAAAAGTAACTTGCTCTCTGTTGTATAAGTGCCATAGCTGGTATACAGAATTGGCTTTGACTTGCAGCAAAGACTTCTCATTACATATATACTGGGTTACAATAGTAGTAAAAATAAGAATAATCAGAAAGTTATACCTTTGAGAATAGTCATTTGAAATATTTATTTAATAACTAAAACCCTATAAAAAGAATTTGTAAAATCAAACGGATATTTAAATAATTATGCACTTATGCATGTAACTACTCCCTCTATCACATACCACAAGTTCATGTCCTATACATATTTGCTAGTCTATTATGAGTAATTCTTTGTATTTTAAACTCCAAAAAACTGTGGGCTAATTGATTTAATTAGTGTGAAAGCACATGCTTGGTGTCTAAAAGGCATTTCAGGAATTGCTATTTGTTTAATGTGGTAGGCAGGTTTTAATTTATTTCAATAATATGAATAATGTAGTCATTCAGTTTAACTCTAACTGAAAAGTTTGGACATTAGTAGCAAATTTGTTATAAGTAACAGAGGTTTGAAAGCAATATGCTTTGTAAACTCACTGACAAGATTGTGGAAGCTGAAGTAACACAATCATGTAGTTCCACGGAGTGTTGTTTGGCTTTACCTCCCCTCTAAGCATCTCAGTTTGGAGTGGTTCCTAAAGAGTCTAACCACATTCCAGCAAGACTCTTCATCTTTGGCTGCCATCTGAACTGCTGGGTTCTGTGGATCTGGTCTACTTGGTTCAGTTTCTGTAGCATCTTTATTAATGCTATAAAAAAGAAATTGAATATAAACAAATCCATCCTAATATCATAAAAGGGTGAAAAATGCAAGTAAAATGCAACCATAGAATTCAACAGTAGGGAAAAACACATATGAATAGCTGCAAAAGAAAATAACCACAAATAGGTTCAAAAAGAGAAATTCAGGAAAATGAAAGAATAATACAAAAAAAAAAGTCTTAAGAACAGTGCTTAAAAAAAAACACTAATTTGTGATAAAGCCCAACATTGTTAATAACGCTTATGTGAAAAGACTACTGTTAAGAATAAGCTTGAGAATTTTCTTCTTATAGCATGGCTAGGATTTATTCTATCCTTTCTATTCTACTACATTTCTTCTGCTTCAGTTTTGCCTTCACAGCCCTATTTCTAGTTTCCCACTTTCTCTTCCAGTCACGGTTCTTGCCACACATTTTATACTGACAGAGTAATTTACAAATGTCACTCTTATTAGATGATCATCTACTCTAGTAATTTACCTCCTACTACTTGTGTCTTTAGGTTATACTATTCTCCTTCCTAGTACTAGGATATCTCTCAATTTTTTCACCTGTATGTTCTACACTATAATATGATTTCACGAACAGTCTATTTTTAAATATTTTATTAGCTTTTCATTGGTTAATGTCTATATAACAAATATAATCTACAATAGAATGCTAGATTTCATGTAAATTTTCAGTTTGTACAATTCTAAGGAAATTGAGTTATACCCAAATATTAAAGGAAAATATAAAAATGTGTGCTTAGGTAATAAAAGAAGAACAAAAATATTATTGTTTTAGAGCACTTTAAAATGCAAGCTTAGTCACTTAATTCTAAGACTGGACAAATTTCTTAAATCTGTGTTCCTGGATAGTAAAATACGCTGAATATTGAGTAATTTTTACACATGACCACCTAGACATATGGACATTTTTTCTTTATAAACAAATACTTCTCTCAGTAAAACAAATGTTTCTTATAAGTTTTTATAACTTTTTCTATAAAATCATATTTCCCCATAAGAATTCTTCCCTTTTATGATGTTTTCAGTGAATGTGTTTTAAGTATTTTATTCTACTCCGAAGCTTAGGAAAATGTGAAATGTAGATGGCACAGGTTTGGGAGTAGTAAATATGGTCTCTAAGATACAGTCTAAGAAACAAAAAGCTCAATTTTCTATCATTATACCAATTAAATATAAAGACAATCACTGAAATATAGTGTAGTAATTTTAGATCTTATTTCAAAAATTATATACATTGAATATACTTATTCAGGGTCTATGGAGTTTTAAAAAATAAGCACTCCATAATACTACTAAATGGAATGCACTACACTGATAAAAGTTAGACATTTCTTTAGGTATTCCATCAAAGTAAGAAAATGACAAGTGATTCTAGTCCTAATGTCAGCCTGCTAATCACCACAGCTAATCAGTCCTGGCATTCTCATGGTTCAGTGGCCAGCAATGGAGCAAATGGCCAGTCTTTGGCATTAAAGAGTTAAATACTCCTTAGTCCAAACTTTGAAAAAGTTTTGCTCCATGCCCTTTTAGACAATGACTAGCTGTTAAGCTCAAAACTAATTAACATTTCAAAAACTAGTGTTAATCAGTATTAGGAAGACTCTGGGGAAAACTTCCCTGCAGAGACCCCTTTCTTCCTTTGCTTTAAAGCAATAACTTCTAAATTATTACTTTAATTTTAAGTTGTGTTTGCCACATAGTAAACAAACCTAAAAATCAGTAAGCTAAAATAAATGGAATCATACGTTGATTCTTTATTTTTGCTCTAATAGAGACAATTTTTATATACTGATTTTACTTACTTATAGATATTAATCTGCATAAATGTAATTTTCTTGCTTTTAATATGGATCCATAAACTCATCCTCTCGGTATGTACGAGTGAGATACAATCCCTTATTACATTGTTCTATTATTGTTGTGACTTTACAATAGTAGGAAGACTACCTACCCAGTTATATGAGATAAATTATTATTTAACATTTTATATTTAGGTACAGAAAGTATTTTTGGAGTCAAAATTCTGCCCATATTTTACACATGCAAGTACTAAGACCCAAGGTCAGAAAAGTGTCTTTTGGTGGACACACATTCAGAATACAAATGTGTTCAGTTCTTTTCTCTGTTGAACATTTTATCAAGTGGTAGTAATCATATGTTTAAATTTCTAGTTTTATTGAATTGGCATATGTAAGCAGTAACCAACTTCTACTTTCCCAAGGACTTACAATGTACCACTTGTAAAAAGGTTCATTTTTCCCCCTACGGACACATTCAGTAGACAATATGCTTCCTTTTGGGATTCAGCTATGCATAAGTCTTTTAATAGGTTACAAGTGGCATATCGGATTACATATAGACTCAGGCATTCCTGAGTTCACGTCCTTGTCCCACTATTTGACAATTGTGTATCTTGTAACTAAGGTCAACCTGTCAAGATTTGTGTGTGTGTGTGTTTTAAATCTGTGAATGGAAGAAGCCAATACTACAGATATTGTACTTACTGTGAGGCTGAAAGGAGATGGTACACACACCCTTGCCTGATACATAGTAAGAGTTTAGTAGATCACTAATTTAGATAAGGGTGTATTTAGATTGCAGGGTTGGATCCAATTGGAAAAATCACCTTATTTCATGAGACATAGAAGTACTACAAGATGCCTCTGAAGTCATGGACACATTTATGCTGATACATTTTTCCTCTATGGTGGTTTTATCAAAGGAGGTGAAGTGACAATAAAGACATAAGGAAATGTGTTCTTTGTTACTTTGTCTCTACAAAATGCAGTAAGTAGTTTCAGTGAGTTCATGGGAAAAAAAAAAAAAAACTACCTGTGAAGATTTCACATGGTCACAGTGAGAGAAGTGGATATAATGCCTGACACTTTTTTTTTCAACTTTATAGAAAGCATCTCGCAAGACTGAGTAACAGATAATCTTGAAGTGTGTAGTGATTTGAAATGGAGAAAAAAGTGATATTGTAACTTCTGCTTTGGTTGGCAAAATGTGCTCATTTTTTTTCAAAGATTTTATTTATGCACACAAGAGACTGGGCACAGGACAAAGGTGGGGTGGTAAGACCAGAAACAGAGTGGGAAGCAGAACAGGCAGACTGACTGAAATACACTGCTGGGGAGAGCAGCAGGCAAGGCAGGAGAGGTCTGCTGTGCCATGTGTGGGTCACCTCCCTGGTCTGGAGTTGAACTCACACTGCAAATGGCTGCAGAAGCTCCACAGTGCAGTGCAGCACTCAAACCCCTTGCTCCACCAGGGAAGCCCCAAATTGTGCTCATCTTAAAGCCTTCTATGAATTGTCTCTCTCTCTGGGTTGACATAAATGTGACTTTGACAGTTTTGTAAGTTTCCAGTCCCTCAAGTTTTCAAGAACATTTGGTTTGGCCACCTAAACTGAAACACTTCTTCTCCCAAATCAAACTCATTGACACAAGAAAAGCATTTTGTATTAAAATGTAGCAAATAAAAATCAGATTTTCCTCTATCATTGTTTAAAGATATTTTACCAGTAGCTTTAGATCCAGTCATGAAAAGACAAAAGAGAAAAATGATTAGTGGCATGGTCATTCATGTTTATTTTTCTTTTAATAATTATGACAGACAACACTTCCCCCCCAAAAAAAAAATTGTAAGAAGATGGTTTCCTTTTCTCTGTTCAAGTTACTATATTTAAAGCATGAATCTCCTCTGACTTAATCAACTACTATGTTTATAAGGTCCAGCATATGGGGTAAGAAATCTGTAAACAGTTATAGTTTCTGTTTATTGTTTTCATTCACTCAATCTAAGAGATTAAGACTTCCCATTTGTATTATAGTTGGAAGACTAGAAATACAGGTAACAAAGGAAGATGATGGTTTTTCAATAGAAAAGATCCAGTTAGTTACAATTGTGACTATAGGATGAATGCCTCCTGTTGCTGAGATAGTGGGCAAAAATTAGCAAGAAAAGAATTATTTAGGAAGCATGCTAGGTTATAAAGAAATTCTAAGATTATAAGAATTAAAATATATGTAACTTTATTGTAAAGAAAGCAAGCTTTGGGGCCTCCCTGATGGCACAAGGAATTCAGCGTGGCACTATGGAGCTTCTGCTGCCACTGCAGCATGAGTTCAATCCCTGTCCTGGGAGGGGTACCCACATGGCACAGCAGACCTCTCCTGCCTCGCCTGCTGCTCTCCCCAGCAGTGTATTTCAGTCAGTCTGCCTGTTCTGCTTCCCACTCTGTCTCTGATGAATCCTTTCACTCCTTCGCCTCTGGCCTGTACCCCAGCTCTTGTATGCATGAATAAAATCAGAAAGAAGGGAGTGAGGGAGGGAGGCAGGCAGGCAGGCAAGCAAACAAGCTCTCTTTGTATTCAATACTGTAAAAATTTAGGAATAAAATCAAGTTGGATAAAATAATTTTAAATACAAAAAGTAATTATATTTCTAAAATCACTGGGGATAAATTAAATTATAATCATGTCTTATGAATATACATAATATATAATATATTCACAGAAAAGAAATACATGCATCAAATGCTTTAGAACATTCATCCTCATGGAAAGATGGTATTGAAGGAGGATGAGTATTGTCTCTTTCTGTATAACATGTATCTGTGATGTTTGAAATTTAGCAGTAAGTATGGTTTCCTCTTCTAATAGGATAATGATGATGAATGATTCAGACTTCTGGGTATGTGACACTGTCTTTTCTAAATTGAAGTTAGTATTTAATACATCTGTGCTTATGTTAACTCATCTGAAAAATTGTGATGATGATACTAATTTTAACTTTATAGAATTTTGGAAGTTGCATGGGATAAAAGATAAAAAATTCTTCCTGTGGTAGCCAACTCACATAACAATCAATAAATGTTGGTTATTTGCATTATCATTGCCACAAAATCAGAAAAAGCAGTAAACATTATAAAAGGCTAAAACTACACTTGGCAATAGTTCTAAATGAAAAAAAAAAGTTTTAAATGTTATTTTTTGTAACACCTGTTAAATTTTATATGTTCTTAGTAATAGTAGCCTTTATCCCCACCCATTTTTAAGTATTTTCCTCACTTTTTTCTTTCCTAAACACATGGGTATTTTTTGGGGGGGGGGTTCTTAATATCTTACAATTTATCATTAACTATTTATTTGTTCATATTTTACCTCCCTGCAGGTATAGTAATATCATGAGGGCAGGGACTATGTCTGTTTCACATAGCTTTACGGCATAGATCCATAAACTCGTCCTAACTTAAAGACCATCCATAGCAACCAGAAAATTAATAGCTGGGTCAATACTTTTGGCTTCACAGGATATAAACAAAGTTCAAAATGCCATCAAGAAAGATATATCAAATTGAGCAATCAAACATGGAAAAATGAAGTGTACAGAGTCCCATGTAACCCATTTTCTGGGACTTGCCAGTGTCTATAAATTGTTCCTCTTTCTGTTTACATAACTTCACTTATTGAGAATTTGTTGTGTTGCAGATCAGATGAGGATTTAACAATTTTTAAACCAGAGACTCATAGCTAAGGAAATATAGAACTGACCTGGAGAAATTTTTTCTTTGGTGAAGCCTAGGCTATAGGCACAATCCTTGGTTGGAGTAAGGATATACAAACTGCAAACCCCTAACCCAGTGCTGTTACCAAAAAGAGGAAAAAAATCTGGGGATACAGGGTAAAACAGCTTTCTACTATGGACATAAAACCAGTAAGTTAATTATATAGCAATTGGTCCTGTAGTTCTTTCAGATGTTTGAAAACTAAATGCATTGAAATATTTTTCTTAAGAAACAAAATATAAAAGTAATTCTTGGATCACTTTTAAGCTTTAATTGCCAAAGTATGGCTACTTTTAGTAAAGTTGCCTTTTTGAAGTCAACCCTCCATATTACAGGTCCATTGCACAACTAGGACAGGAGAGCAATTGCTGAATGGAGAAATACAGAAACAGTTGTTAGGGACAAAACTGTGAGAGTAAATGCATCCTATAACTAAGATTCTGTCATGGAATCATACAAGAAACAAACATGAAAACTAGTTCTTCCACTGTAATTTCTAGATGAAAAGTGTTATAAAAACCCAATATTATATAAAAAATCCAAAAATACAGAATGGTGTGTGCATATTAGATTTCATCATACAATTGTAATTTCAGAAAACAATGCAAGAAACTAAGATAAAATATTCTTACTGAGTAATGTTTAAAATAATTGGTACAATATAAGACATTTAATTCTCTTGTCTTCATTTTTTACCTACTGCTATTCCACCTTGTGGACATGAGATGAATGATTTTGGTTGACTAAATTGAGGAACTAGTGATACTTAAATTCTGACTTTCTAGAAAAGTTGCATATATACATATATATATATATATAATTTTCAGAATTAAAAATGGTTGACTTTAAATTCCAAATGTTTACATCGGAATCACTTTAACTTTTGACCTTATAATATTAAATAAAATTTTGTGTGCATGCATGTTTTGGTACTTGATATTACATATTGTCAAAAAATAATTCTGAAAGAGGAGGGTAAACCTGGTGTCGTTCCATGACTCATGAATGGACATGCACAGGGTCGTTAACTGATGGAGGAGGTTCACCAAGGAAAATCTTTGACTGCTTTGATAAATGCAGATGATGATTAAGTATGTGACATTGTTCCCATTTATTCAGTGCTGAATCAATCAGTGCCCCAAGTCAGCCTGATGCAATGGGCTACTCTAGATGTGGTCTTCTGAATAAGACAGAGTGTTAAAATGAGGTCATGACCACTTTTCATGGTACTTTTTTTGCTTGGCCACATTCCAGCTTTGCTAATTAAAGTCTGTCTTTCTAAGGCCCCTTTACAGTTTTAATTGGGTATGTTATTTCTTGTGAATTGTATGGAATTGTTATTCACTGTCATAAGCAGTGGCTGTATTTCACCGTAGTGCTGGTTGCATTTCATCATAGGGATCAAAGGAAGGGAAACATGAATATAACTTTTTAAATAGAACTGTGCAATGCTTTGAGCTCTTTAGAAGAAAGCACTAACAAGGAAAATAATGGTGTTCTTAAAATGTAAAGTATTGCTATTATCACTTTTTAAAGAAAACCTTGAGAATGAGAATGTTTTCTGGTGAAGTTCAGGAAAAATTATTTAACTGTTTTAGAAAAAGACATAAGTATAATTAATTTGCAAATAAAAAAGACTTGTCATTTCTCTGAATTCTCTATTATGTAGTTAGGGAAAATGACTGAAATTTCTAAGTCTTTCTGAGAAGACTTTTATAAAATATATCAGTTTCTTAGTGCTGAGAACATTATAACTGCTCTTTGGTTTATGTTAGCTAGGTTTTATTTACATTTAATTTTCTCTTGCTTCTATACAGATTGACAGTATATATTTAACAAATATACTACTAGACAAATGATAAATTTTCACATGACACTGAGCTTTTGTTTAGCCTATTTTTAGTTACCTTAATTGATTGGTTGAGTCATACCTCTTAGGTGGGGGTGACTCCACACACATACACATAAACTTCTATGAAATAAGAGTCTCCTCAGCATAATAGTGAGATGGAGGGAAGGGGAATGATAGCTTTCTGCTGAAGGTATAATAATTTTTAAAGTTATTATCTATTTTTCATTAATTTGTATTATTAGAATCAATAAATTAGGTTGATCCAACAGAATACAATCATTGATAAGTGAGGATAAAAAATACAAATAGATAATAAGGGAGAAAGTTTGTAAATCAAAAAAAAATTGATGATATTTTATGTACTTGTTATAGGTGTAGCCTCAAATGAGCTCTGTGCATTTTAAAAATTACACAAGAAAATCAGAAAAAGAAAGCCCCTTAGCTGCATAGTACACTGTGTCTGTAAGATAAACCACAACTTATTCAACAATATAGACCTACTTGTGTTCCCAAAATCTTTTGGAATCCTCCCCACATACACTTGGAAGTCCCACAAAGTCAACAGCATACAATTTAACAACAGTCTCTAAAACACCTTTTCAAGAGATATGATCCTTCTTCACTGGACTGTTTACTGCAAAGGTATTAAAAATTAAGTTATAGAATTGCATGAAAACAATCCAGTAAAAAAATAACTATTTTGTCAGGGCTACCCAGCTGATTTACTTGACTCAACTTTGTTCTGCATTTTTCTGATGCTAAATTCAGCATTATTTTACAGTACATTGCACTGTTAGATATGGCAGAATTGACTCAGCATAATACTGTTTATTCAGAAACATGAGAACAGAGAGGCATGACAGGGCTATCTCTCTCTATAAATTGCATGTGAATTTACATACACAAATACTTGTATATACATAACAGTATAAAAGAATTCCTCATAAGTTTCTTTTTCTGTAACCTGTTTTGTTTCTTTGTTATATTTACACTACAAAATTATGTATGTATGATATACAAATATATATAAACACAGTAATATATATGCACATATGATCTTTATGTATATATCTATTATATTAACCTCAGCACAGAGTTCAATTAATGACAGTCCTTGATTTTTTAATACATTGCCATCCTTGGTGGTTACATGTTGCTCATTTTCTTTATTAATTCATTTATTCATTCAAAACATTATGAAATATCCTGGATCCAACATTCACTAGATCAAAAACATTAAAAAGTTCCACTAGTACCCTTTCTCTATCCATTCTTCATTTCTCATAGGTGGGTAGTCACTGTTTTAAATTCTGTGTTTATCTTTTCTTTTACACACACATGCACACTTGAACAACAGATTTGTTATTGTTTTTAATTTTACAAAATGTTTTCATGTGGAATGTGGTCCTCTGGGACCCACATCTTACATTCAATTACAAATTGATAATTTTGTTTTAGGTATCTGTAGTTATTTGTTTCCAACACTGCATAATATTTCAAAGTATAAGTATATCAACTTTTCCTTTGAATCTCCTCTATATAATTTCCAATTTTCTGCTATTTTTAACATTAATGTTGCATACATTTGTGTATATATATATCATGGTTCTAAAGAGTTGTTCTTGAGCAGATATCTAGCAATATAAACATAAGGCCTATTTTAAGCATTATATAATTCAGTATTATAAAGCAAAAAGATTATCTACCAATTATTCTTCTACCAGAGTTAAGATATTCTTCAGTCCACATCATTTCTGGTATTGTAACACTTATTCATTTGATAAATATTAAGGAGTGTAAAGTGGCATTTGACTTTGGTGTCAATTTATTTATTATTTGATAATTATTTGTTTTCTTTCAGCACAATATAGTCTTCATAAAACCTTAGTCTTTGTCGTCTTTATTGCTTTATCCTCAGATTCTAGAATATCTGCTATATAGAGATTCTCAGTGAATAATTATCAAATGAATGAATAAAAATTATGCATACTCCATTATGGAGCTGATATTTGGTACCAAAGATTTATTTATTGATAAATGTAAATATAGCTAGGATATATAGTAAATTTCTTTGAATAAGTCTCTATCATGAAAGTAACCACAGTCCACATTTTCTGTTTTTTTACTGATTTGTGTGTGTGTCAGAGAGCATAGTTGCTTTAATGTATTTATGCTAGTTATTACAAATACTTTGTTCATTTTTCAGACACATAAACTGAGATCATTTAAATTCAAAAGTAGCCCCAAGTGGCTTTAATAATATTTAAGAGGAAATTTTTAAGTAATAAAGTCTCAAAGATATGTAACACACACACTATATCAGTAGAGAAAGTTATTAGTTATTGTTTGTTCTCCAAAAACTTAGACTAACTGCCACTCTTAAACAAACTATTTTTATACCTCCTCACATAATTAGTTAAAAGAATCTCAGAATTTTATAACACTGTATCTCCACAAAAGAAAAGATGTATTTTGTCAATAGTTGCTAAAATTATAATTAAAACAGGTATTATGGAAAAAATAGTTGCTGTATAAAATGTGATAGATATGCTTTAATTTTAAATAATTCATTTTAATGTCACACTCATTCTTATACATACACATAATACATTCTTTAAAAAAAATTAATGTGCTTAAAACAATCATTTAAATGTATTGCACTAAAATAAATTGAATTGAAAACCAATTATTGTAGAGAGATTTCAGGTTTCTTGTTAAAAAAATATATGCAAAATTGTCCATTTTGATTAAATGTAAGGAATATTTTATTCTATATATAGTCAAATATACTATTATTTTTCTTGGATTGCTTATATTTCTTTTACTTATAAAGGATTAGCTTGTTAAATATAGAATACTAAAGACATGTGGTGACACCATGTCTTATGCTACTCATTGACTTATCAATGAATCAGAATATGCTTTTTTTGGCTAAAATAATCCTGAAAAGAATGCCTAAGATATTTCTAAAGCTGAAATATAAAGCACTAAATCAGACAGCAAAAATGAACTATATATAATGATAACAAACCCATTGGCTGGAAAATACTCACTTATTGACTTTCTTTGATTATTAAAATCTACATCCCAAGCTTCATAAGCCTGAGAAAAAGATTGGCATATCTTTCGTCAGATCTCTACATCACCGCATGTTCTGAAGAAAACAATCTACAGCACAATGTACTTTTGCTATAAATTGACAGGTTTTTAGAATCCCGAGGTGAAACCAGAGGAGGCTGTAAGGCTCATTTCATTACTCTGTTGCCATCTTGGATTGTACATGCTGTTTTATATATTGATTTGGTGCATTTTTACCCTATTGATATAGGCCCTTAAACCAAGTGCCTCTTCTCATTCCACTTAGCTATCCTCTTAGGCATTTTTAACTAGATGTAAAGTTAGGGGATTGCAATCCATTGTCAAATTATGTTTATAATTTCTTTTATGAGTGATATCCTTCACTTGGTAAGAGAATGTAACCACAGGCCAATCATTATTGCCTCTTAAATCATCTCTATACCAAAGAGGAAAACCTGCTCTCAGTATTGTTTGGAACACTAAAGTGTGGTTTCATGCATTTAAAACTATATTGGCAGATTCATGCTATTTTATTATATACTTGGCTTTCTACCTTCTTCTTGTTCACTGTGGTGATCTGCTTGTTTCATGGTGCCCACCCCCCTTCTGTCTGTCCCAGTATCTGAGCCAAGCACCATGGACACCCATGGGGTGAACTTGGCAGCTGTGAGACCCAGATGCTGAGCTCCAGTATGTAATTTTCCAGCAACAGCATCTGGGTGTTTGGTTGGCCTTTTATCTGGCTTATGTTGTCTGTCATGGTGGCTATAGAAAGTCTGTGAACCTGGCACAAGTTTCATCTCCTTGTCTGTGGGACTCTCTTGTCCGTACAAAATGCCATTTCCTATTTAATCTCATTTGGTATCACACAGTTATCCTCAGCGATACATCTGGAAGAAGAACCGGAGTGAAATTCCCAGGAAGTCATGTACACATTTAACCTTTTCATGTCTTCCGCCTCTCCCCTGCTCAATCACATGCTATTTTCTACTTATATTCTGTGGTTCTATGTTCACTTTTGCTCCCATTTCCACTGTGAAACAGAAAATGCAATAAAATGATTCAGTGGTCAGCATATGTGTGCAGGAACCATTTCCCTGTGATTGGACCCGTAGGGCTCTAGGGCTTCTTTTGGTTTCAAATTCTAATTTTAGACCTATCAAAATACAACTCATATTTCTTATGCCATATTCATTGTTTGAGTGAAAGAGCAAGATTATTAGAGTTTAAATAGACTTGGTCTTTTAATCAGAATATTAGCACAACATAGGTATCTATAATACACAATTCAGAAAATACCAAATGCTTTTCATTTTTATGTTTCTTCAAAACAAGATTATATCATTTGAAAAATACTGCATTTTTTTTTTCACTAATTCTTTCCTGGTTTCCTCAGAGATTTTTTTTTTAATTTCCCTTTCTAGGTTTCACTTTATTGGGGAGCACAATTTCTTTCCACATGCAAAACATACATATTTTTCTTGTATTTTTAAATCAATAAAGTGAATAATATAACTCAAAATATTAATCACCATAAGAAAATATGACAAATTTATTAATGTTGGGTACTAGAACGATCATCATTATGTTGTGAAAAAAAGGGTTTGATTTATTTTCTCTATAATTTATTAAAGAACAAAAATAATGTAGGCATATAGTTGTCCTTGATGTGAAAATATAATCTCCTATATGGTAAAATATGTAACATCTTCCCTACTGACAAGTGCTTACAGTCCTGTTCATTAATTTTATCACTAACATAAACTTTTAATATGCATATGATCAGAATATAGGACTTCCAGGGCAGCTTAAAGTGACTGTAACCTGTAATTACTGTTCCTGTACTTGATTATAATAATCTGATTGCAATTATTCAGTGATTTTAATACAAGCCTCAAGCTACATAACAATAATTCAAGTTCAGTGATTGGGAACATGTTTCTGTTTGGCTGTGAAATGATGTTTTAATCCGTAGTGATTCAGAGATCTGAACCATAGTTCTGTTCATGTAATTAAAGTAAATTTATATTGCAAGGAAAATAACTTTATTTTTAAATAGATCATTCAATGCAAAACTTCTATTTAAGTCACAATATATCATTGTCATGCATTATTTAAGAAAAAGTAATAACACAAAGATTCTTGGTTGGGTAAGTTAAACTCTATGACCATCTATCAAAAAATTGTAAATGGAGGTGAAAGAGACAAGCTGCAGACAGTCGAAGAATTATATCATTTATCTCATGTAAGTGCTAATCTAAATAGTCTTGTTGAATTGTGCCACTTGAAAATCAAATGGATAGATATAATTATCCTTTAGAAATGTTTATGGACTGCCAAAAGTCAAGAAAAATGAATTGGTATAAGAATTATTTCAAAATATAGGAGATAAGAGAAAGTGGTAAGGGGCAGAAACACATTTGTCAAATATTTTCAAAGAAGCATCTTAGAAAATAACAAATCTTTGGATAGAAAAAAAATGTATATTAGGTGTGAGATTACATGTTGTCACCTTATTTTGGCATTTATTTTCACTTCTTTTTCAAATTAAAATTAACAAGCAATAAACCTACACTTAAAATAGGAAATGTAGAACACCAAATAATGCTTCCAGACACTTAATCTAATGGTGAAGTAATAGTTCAAAATGAGATATATACAGTGCTATAAGCGAGGGATAATAGTTTTAAGATACTATCTTGAACTAGAATGTCAGAATTACTGGACTGCCTGAAGGAGTAGAGGAGGCAGACCCAATAGACTTCCTTGAAAAATGGATCCCTAAGGCACTTCAGCTCAATCTAACAAGCGACCCAATTTTCTTCTAGAGGTACTTAAGAATTCCAGGAAACAAAGAAGCAAGGAGACAAAGCATAATCCTGATTTTTAAAGTTCCCAATTGGAGAAATAAAGAATGAATTATCATCTCTACATGTGCCAAATGAGGTAGGTGCATATTACAAAAAAACACGAACTACTTTTCCCTTCTGACAATAGACCCATATTCAGATGAAGGACCAGTAAAATATCTTTTCATGCTGACTGATAAAAAGCCTTTTTACAGCGAGGTAAATTAGGGTGAAAAATATATCTTTAGATTAAACATTAGATCTTGTCAATAGATCAAGTAATCTGTTTGAGTAAATTCCCAAGGATGACTCGGGAATTAATGGATTATTTCTAAACAAATTAATATGATCCACTTCAAATAATTTTTCACAATTTAAGAGAGATTCAGCATATGATCACCAGGTGCAGTCGGCAATGTTTTTGAACCACGTTCTGAAGTGAATTTATTTCCTTTCTCAGTGTTTCTCTAAAGAATGAACTTTACGAGACTTTACACTTTGGTCTCAGTGTCAAACCATCTCTACTGTTTTGCTAAAATAAGTAGAAACTTTTGGCATGGGATTTCCCAATGAATATGTCTTAGGTTATAAGACAGGGACTGGTTTTGAAAAGCAGGGGGTGGTCAGAGCAAAGCAGATGCTTCATTTTGTCAGCTATTTTCTTTAGTTATGGTTGGGGGGAAAGAAACTCTCAAATGGTGAAAAAAATTCCTAAGTTTGAGAAATGTGAGAAACCTTTTAAAAATTATTACTTAGGCATGTTCTTAAAGTCTTTAACCACATGGATGCTTTTTTGTTCGTTCCCCCCTTACATAAGGAGTGGTAATATTTTATTTATATATTAAATGACTCTACATAGCTGGATAGAATATTTCAGGAAATACAGGCAGCATAGCTTTGAGTTATATTTGAAACATAAAAAAAATAGAACAAAGCTGTCTTCTAAATTAATTATTAGAGAATATCTATGTAAGAGAAATAATGGGGAAAAATTCTATGTATATGACATATAACTTTTTAAAAGTCATAAATTAGTAATTTCTCATCATTTATTTTTTTTAAAAGCCAATACAAATAATTTGTTTCTGGATTTTAGAAGAAGATTGTAATGATTCCTAATAGGTATGATAACGAAATTGTAACTTAAGCTACCAAAATAATTGCCTCTAGGATTAACCACACCTCTTTGCTATTGAAGGACTCTAAGGAAGGATTGAAATGTCAGTTTCTGTATGCTACATTGTAAATTTTGTATCATGCAAGTCATAAAGAACTGTTGATAATCTCCATTATCCTGGAGGCTTTGTATATCTCCATATAAGTATATAAACATATATGTATGTACATCACAACATATATACATATTAAAAATACACAATGTAAAATTCATTGTGGAGATTTTTAGCAAATTGTGATTCTATTCTGTAGAGATAACTGTTACTTCATCATGTTAACACTTGACTACTAGATAAACTATTTAGAAGATTGCCACAAATACAATCTAAGTATATGAAAATTAACTTGCTTATAGAATCATATCACATATAATCATAGAAATGTTTACATTAAGAAATTATAGGTATCTAAAAATAAAATACTAAAACTTAAAGGTGATTTGGTTCAACAAATGAAGAGATTTCTAAAGTGAATTGTGTGATCAAATATCAAACCAGCAGACCCAGTTTTTTTTTAACTTTTTGTTTTCTTTTCCAATGTATCTTATTGTCTTATTCTTATTTTGATTAAGTGAGTTATCTTAAAAAAATTTATTTTACCTTGCACAAAAGCAAGTAAAATGTAAATGAATCAATCTAACAAAAATTTTGTTTCCTTAAAATTAATACATATATGAAACACAAAAGTCTATATGTAATACATTTATTGAGTTAATTGTGATTCTTCATTACAATATAAATGTAATTTTCTCATGTCTTCACATAATTTTTCTCACTAGATATCACAACACAGTAAGTATACAACTATAATAATCCCTTAAGAAACTGATTAGAATCCAAAGATATTAATGGGATAATCCATCATACTTTATTCCATATCTTATTCCTTAAAATATTTTTATGAAAACAAACATTTGTAAACTAAAAGTAAATAAAGATACTGAGACCAACCTATTACTTTGGGTGCTTTAACTATTTTAAATATTAATCTCACCTGAGTATTTTCTCCTCATTCCCCTTTAACAAACTGGTTTTATACTTCTGAAGTGCTTTCAATTTCCAATAGTGCATCAAAGTCAATGAAAGAAACGGATATACTGCACCTACTTTTATAGATTTTTTTTTTCCAAATCATTAACCATGGTGAGTGTCTTACCACTACTTCCACAATTGCTTTTGCATAATGACACTTGGTTAATACCCAGAAAAATGATGCTTCTATCATAATAATAAAGTGTTGGTCCCAACTGTATATCATACTGTAGAAAACCACATTTTCAGTGACCACAGCTACCACAAATTCACATTTTGGCTTCCTTTTCCTTTCTGCATGACAAGTAGTTTATTATAGACTGATATGTTAGCATCCTTACCAGTGAAAGTTCAAATACCCAGCTCTTTCTTAATGTACATGTAGTACTTTTAATAGGGATGGCACATCTGTTCTCTTTCAAGTCTGTTTTAAGAGTAAAATAATTTTTTTTTGATAGACAATCTCATGGAAAGGAATATGGGACAAAAAAGTCAAGAAGTCTAAATTCTTAGTTCTCAGTTAAGATGCTAAAGAAGTCATTTACATTCAGCATGGCTAGTGTTTTTTCCCCCTTTCCATTCACATGACCAGTACAAATATAAATCTAAGGATTTAGTACTAACTAGTCTATAATAGTGCTAAATATTTTCAAATTGTGTATGAAGTAGGGTATTGATTTTCGGTGAATTGAATGTGAGTTTTAAGCAATTAATGAAGCATTTAATGGTGAACATATTAATTCTTAAATGAGATATTTCAAGTTTCTAAGGAAAGTTGTTTTTACTTTTTTCTCTTAGTAATAAAATTTATCCAGGTTTAAATGGAAGGAAAATGATATTTGAATAACAAAAACATGCATGTGCTCTTTAAAACTGACCCCCTTTTGGTTTGTATAGTCCATAGAACATCTAAAGAGCTTCTTAATTAGAAGAGAACGCTACCATAATTTGGGTGCTCAACATGAATTTGAATTTGGTTTTCAAAGTGAGTTCACCTAACCAACAGTACCAGCATCATCTGAGAAAATATTAGAAATACAACTACTTGAACAAAGCCCCAGACCTCTGAATCAGAAACTGTGGGTGGAACTCATCAAATGCATTTATTAGCTATTCATTCTAATAGTATTTAACAACATTGGTTTAGGCAAATATATACAAACATTTTTTTCCTGTATTGGGTAAATATTTTAGAATGTGTGGAGCATATGGCCTTTAAAGGCAATGTGTTAATGAGTGAACATGACTCTATTTCAAAAAAGTTTATAAAAGTATATTGAGTTTGATCCATAGGTCATAGTTTACCAACTGCTGGTTTAGAGAATTTTTTTCATGGTGAATAGCTTTCTTCTATCTGCTAGTTAATCCCCATCAACTCAAAAGCAACTGTAAAGTTAATCAAAATGTTTCTACAAATCTGAGATAAATGAGAAAGTAGATACCTGAGCAAAAGATCATATGGGTGGAAATGTTGATTTTGTGGAAGGAGCCATAGCACAGTAATCAGTGGTTTGATCTAAGCTTATTCCTTCATGAATGTGAATAGTATTAAACAAGCAATGATAAGATTTGTTATGGAATTTCAGCCTGTGATATCTGGAATATTCCAGGTAGGACATAGAAAACAACAGTTTTATAAGATATGTGTTTTATACTTAGAACTATTTACTGAAGTGTTTTCCACTTAGATGTATAATTTTAATGATTACTTAGATTTAAATATGCAGATATGTTCACCATTAAATGCAGATGATGCTCAATCCTATGTATTTTGCAGTGTACATTTCCAAAGATAGTATCTGTACCTTTTGCAACATTTACTTAATATATTGTTGAAGTCTGTTGGTTAATATTATAATTTTTCCCCAGACACTAAAGTCATTAAAAGTATCATGCATCATGACCAGTGGGGTTTATCCCAGGGATGAAAGAATGATCCAACTTCTTGAAAACAATGTAAATCATATCAACAATAAGAACAATAAAATTCATATGATCCTATCTATAGGTGCAGAGAAAGCATTTGACAAGATTAAATAACCATTTATGATAATTTAAAAAGGGGGGCCCCCTCTGGTGGTGCAAGGGGGCAAGTCTCAGCAATATGAAGCTATCAGCAGCCACTACAACATGATTTCGATCCCTGATCAGGGAGCTAACCCACATGGTACAGCAGACCTCTCCTGTGCTGCCCACTTCTCCCCTCAGCAGTGCATTTCAATCAGTCCACCTCTTCGCCTTTCACTCTGTCTTTGGTGAATCCTCTCACTCCCCACACCTCTGGCATATATCCCAGCTCCTATAGGTATACATGAAATAAATCTTTAACTGACAAGGGACTTATCACACAGATCCACAAAGAACTAACCAGACTAAACAAAAACAAAGTGAACAATCCAGTCAAAAAATGGGCAAAAGAGCTAA
>JAGFMF010012298.1:5823080-5844462 GCA_019455555.1 Galemys pyrenaicus
AAAGAATACCTGCACCCCTATGTTTATAGCAGCACTCTTTACAATAGGTAAGACCTGGAAACAACCTCAATACCCAAAAACAGATGAGTGGATTGGGAAGCTTTGGTACATATACACGATGGAATACTATTCAGCAATCAAAAAAGAAAAAAGAAAAAGTGGACAAATGGAACATACTTTAAGCCATATACATCAAATACACAGCTAATATATTCAATTCTGAAGAGTTAAAAATCTTTCTTCTATGTTCAGGTACAAGTTAAGGATGTCCACTTTGATTATTAATATTAAACATAGTAATAGGAATCCTAGCTAGACCAATTAGACAAAAAAAAAGATAGAAAGAATGCAAATTTTAAAACAAATAAAATATAAATATTTGCAGATGTCATGATAATATACCTAGAAAGCCCAAGAAATCCATTAAAAATCTTAGAAACAATCAGTATAATGTAATAGCAGGCTAAAAATCAATTTACAAGAATCGGTTCATTCCTATGTGCAAACATACATTTAATATGGAGAGTAAGATATCAAGGAAATTCTTTTCACAATTATATAAAAATAAAATAAATACATAATAAATAGGAGGTGAAAGACCTATATAGCAAAAACTATAAGACGCTATTAAAAGAAACAGAAGACACATACAAAAAAATCAGAAGACATTTCCTGCACAAGTATTAGAAAAATTAACACATTTATGATGGCCATTTCACCTTCGTATTCAATGCAATACCTATGAAAGTTTCAATGGCATTCTTCAAAGAAACAGAACAAACATTACTGAAATATATAGAGCAAACACACATACACAAACAAGAAAACAAAAAAAGTGGAATAATCAAAGTAATTCTGACAAAATGGGAGAATGAAATTACTGCACTCTTAGCCTTCAAACTATACCACACAGCAATAGTATTAAAAAAAAGTAGGGTTTGGAATAAAAACAGATGCACAAAACAATGGAATCAAATTGAGAGTTCATAAGTAACCCCACACTTATGTGCACAGTTAATTTACAACAAATGAGTCAAGACTATAATGGAGAAAGGAATGTCACTGCACTGGACAGTCACATGGAAAATGATGAGTCTAGATCACTCTCTCATATCCTACACAAAAATTAACTCAAAATTGGTTAGATTTAGTTGAAAGACACAAAACTAAAAAATAGAGGAAAACAAAGACAAAGTAATTCATGACATTGGATTCAAGGATGTCTTTGGGGACTGAACTCTAACAGTAAAGGAAATATGCAAAAACAAGTGTGACTACATCAAGCAAAAAAGTTTCTGCACAGAAATATAAAGTATCATTAAAATTGATAGATACCCTACAGAATGGAAGGCAATTCTTGTATATCATACCCCTAACAAGGGGCTGGTATCCAAGACCTACGAAGAACTCATGCAAAAAGAAAACCCAATTAAAAAAAAAAAAGTGGGCAGAATAGCTAGTTAGGCAATTCCCCAAAGAAATTATACAGATGACCAATATGCACATGAAATATGCTCATCATCATTTCTCATCGATTAAATTCAAATCAAAACCACAATGAGATACCATCCTAAAGTTGTGGGAATGGCAAATATCATAAAGTGTTAGTGTGGGTATGGCAAAAAAGAACAGTTGTACACTATTAGTGGGGATGTAGATTGGTCTAATTCATATGGAAAACACATGGAGGTTTCTCAAATTATTAAAAATATATCTATCATGTTAACCCCCAATTCCTTTCCTAGGTATCTACCAAAGACTTCAAAATTACTGATTCAAGGTTTAACATACATTCGCTGCAGTATGACTTACAATAGCCAAGTTATGGAAACAACCTAACTTCCCAAGAAAAGATGAAATGACCAAGAAGTTGTGGTATATATAAACAACAGACTACTAGTCAGCAATGATGAAATCATGCTATCTGACACAAATATGGTTGATTCTGAAGGGGATTATGTTAAGAAAATAAGTCAGAAGGAAAAAGACAAATACTGGATGATTTCCCCCATATTTAAAACATAGAGAGTCAAAAAAAAAAAGAAGATAAATCTTAGTTCCTGACTATAAAATTGTTTTTTAAAAAGATTTTTATTTACTTATGTATATAAGAGCTGGAGTACATGCCAGAGATGTGGGGAGTGAGAGGATTCAATCGAGGCTTTCAGAGGGATAAGACATAGGTTGAAGGGGCAAGGGGAGAGGAGAACAATGGAGTATGTTTGAGGATTACTGGTGCTTTGGTTGTGGATGTAATGATATAACATGCATCTGAAGAGGTATGAATGTATATTCTGAGTCATATACAATTTTGTCAATTAATAATATCTAATTAAAGGAAAGCACCTTATGGTAAATAAATAGTTGGATAAATAAATCAATAACAGTGTTTATGATTTGGCAAATGTTTTCCTGCCCAAGTTTTATTAGAAGAATGATGTTTTACTAAAACTTTATATTGTTTGCTTCACTTTGTATTTATTTAGAAAGAATGTGTTATTGAATACTTTTATCTACCGTTAAAATTTTCCTAGAATTAAATACTTAATGTTGTTACTAAAGTTGAATGCACCAAGCAAACAGAATACTTAAAGATGGACTATCAAAATATGAAAGACAAATTAAAAAATGTATGTCCTGTAAAATGAAGCATTATTTAGTCTTTGTTGTATTATATATAATTGTGAAAATGTTCAATTAAATCTTTTTCTCCTTTAAAATCAATATTGATAATAAACACACATTTTGCTGGGTAAATTAAATAGCTAAGCTTAAATAAACATTCATGCACTGAATTCTCTCATCCATATGATGTTGTAGATTCCAGAGGTGATTCATAGATTAATACTGTCATTTGGCATATTTTTCTAAAAGAATGCCTCAAGTTTTTGGTGATGGCTGAATCTAGTTACCATGTCCTTAGCATATGTTCTTTTGAAGAGCAGCTGTTCTACACTCTGTGAAACAAAAAGCATAAGACTAATATGGGATCTGAAGCAAGCACAGGGGTGGTCAAATGGTCGCTTATATGTCAATTACAGCAGGTTGGGCAATCTTCCAGTCTACCAGCTCTGCGGTGCCCATTTCCAAAGAAAGCATCAATGAGAAACATTCCTTACTTGACAACCCAGAGTTTAGCATAAGTTGTTTAATACTGAGATATACTTATGGAGACAATGTTTGATTTATAAAAAATACTATTTGAGAAAATAATTTTGACAATATTATATAACATGAACAACATAATTTGAAGAATTATTCTAACAAATCAAAGGTATAAAAAACCATGATTTTTTTCTAAATATTTAGTTACTTGATTTGACTCAAAATTATTGACACTTAATCCTCTTTCTGTGAATTCCATGGCTATCTTTGCTAGTTAGGTAATATAACATTTAGGCAAAAACACTCAATTTGTCAAAATCTAGTTAAGGTCAAACTGAAAAAGTTTAATTGCTGTTCCCTTTCCTACAGGTATCTTGGGAAGCTTTCAAAAGCTAACATTATAAAAAATTTGAGGAATAGTGTCAGGTAGATAAATAGTATAGATACAGAGCTTAAAATTGATATCTCTCTACATATAAGGTATGTTTGTATGCATACACATGAATAAATTTATATATGTACATATAAAGATATATATTTTCTAAAATTAATAGAAAAATTATACTTTTCAAATTTAAAGACAGAATAAATGAAAAAAAATTAAATTATATAATTAAGGTACTTATTTTGCTGCTCTTACATCAAATGTAAAACTTTACCAACTTTGCAGGATGGTACTCTACTGAGATAGCTAATGAGTTGCCACACAGTGGCAACCCATTAGAATTTTCTCCATTGTAGGAATAAGGGATTTGCAGATGAGACAGTTTCACAACATTTTTGATCTAATCGAAAATTGACTCCAATTAATATTTCCTCTAAGGCAAGAGAGATATTCCACTGAGACATGTACCTTCTTTCACTCAAAGGTAATTATCAAGCTCCAGGAATGATTGGTTTAATAAAATTTCTAGTGATCATATACAAAGTATATGTAAAATAATTACAAAACTGAATATTCTATAAAAACTAATGATACTTAAATATTTTCTCTGAGTTATATCCATACTGCGTTTAGATTTATCTACAATGTATGTCACAGTTAAGCACTTTACAAATATAGCTCTAGGTGATTTATTTTCTTTTAAATATCTCATTTTTGGAAAATGTGTATAAGCATAAAAATAAATTCACAAGTGATATGGCAGAAATTGTTTACACATAATTAGTTACACACGTAAATGTTTATATGCAAATGCAGCACACATTTCTTAAAATTTTCTGTGTTGAATTCTTCATTATTATAATTTGATTCCTGAAATTCTTCTCTTTAGAATCACTGGAAAGAGCCTTTGACCTACTGGGAGAGATACTAAAATAGATTCTTATATGGGAGAAAATAGAAGGGAATACTTTCTATTCATACTAATCCTGAAAATGTTCCAGGTCACTGACCCACACTGATAGGGTGTACATTAAACTCCACCTATCGTTTCATGATACATTTAATTTCTGGATACTAAATCTTAAAATGTTCCCGTTGTAACCTAATACATTGTTTTTTTCATTTTTCAAGGGGAAAGTAGATACCGTGCAATTCAAGCTCTTTGCACACAAAAATGGAAATATTGGACATTGTATATTGCTTAACATTGTTGCCAAATTTTAAATGCCTATATGGAATTAAATATACAGTGCAATCTCTGCTGCTTACCTTTGCTTGGAAGCAAGAAAAAATAACATATTCTATTTTTATGGGCTTGGTAATTATCCAGTAACAACCTGATGTTAGATAGAATCTACAAAATTAGAACCAAGTTCTCCTTTCTTTTTCTTTCTTTTTTTTTTTTTGTGTGTGTGTATCATTCTTTGTTCATTAATCACTATACACATGTACTATCAAGGTATTATGTAAAGTATTTCAGTCTAAGATCTGTGACAAAGACTTAATTGAAAAGAATTGTGTATTTTCATGTATTAACTTAGTTATTGTGATATGGGAAAGTGAGTATTGCAAATCTTTTTAGAACTTTAATGAGCACATTTTAAGAGATTAGTAATGCCTCTTCAACTCACCCAACTTCTCAACTCTGCTCTAAGGGAATCACATGAGCACTTGACCTCAGTAAGATTTTAAGAAGAAAAACAAACTTCATAAAATTTAATCACATTAGTTTAAAGCTGGAAGGATGTTTTAATGCTTCTCCTAAGCCACCAAGTTCCATTACCTGAATCCTATCAACATAATCCTTTCTAAGGAAGAAAAGAATGAATCAAATAGAAAAGATTTGTAATTGAATTATCTTCAGTCTCAGGGCCAATTACAAACATTTTTTATCAGCACACCTAGATATAACCTTGACTGTTTCTAATTCGTCCATCAACTTAGATAATAAGAAAAGTAGGAACATTTTTACAGGGTTGTAAATTGAGAAGACTTCATATTGTTGGTAACATGTGTACTATCCATATATGAATAGATGAGGGTAGAAGAAAGAAGTGCATTTATAATAGGGTGAAGTGTTATGGCATGAAGTATTTCCATTAGTGAGTAAGGAATAGCATTCCTTTGAACAGAAAGAATTATAATTCTATAGCTGTCTATGTCATATCCTTTTTTGATATTACTAGTTTTAGTCAATTGTGCTGTTTGATGAAAAATGAATGTGTTATATAGTTTTATTAGAGTAGGCCTATCAGCACAATATATATTTTTGGAATGATTTCCCATAAAACAGATGATGGTAAAAGTGTATATTGGGAGAGATGGAATATGTATATTTCAAGCAGATTTCTGAGTAGTTAGACTATTTTTATGTCAATGGCTACTTCAAAAGTGGAATATAATATAAAAAGAAGTATGTTCAGTTATCTATTTTGATATTTTGTGCTATAAAAATAACACTTTTTTTCTTTGAAAATTTTATAAATGAACACTGACTTATTTTGAAAAGGACTGTTTGGAATTAGACAATAATTGATCATTGCTATAGATTATAGCTTGGATGTGGGCCATGCTTCTTTTTGATGCTTTTTTACAAGTGGTATGTACTTTATAGTTCTAAATTTTAAGAAGCTTCTTAAGAATCTTTAAGAAATTGAGTACTTTCAGTCCTCCCTGCTGGCGCAGCAGGTTGAACACTCTACTGTGAAGCATCCACTGTAGAGCAGTGCGAGTTTGATCCCCAGCCAGGGAGGGGACCCAAATGGCACAGCAGACCTCTCCTGCCTTGCCCACTGCTCCCTTCAGCACTGTATTTTGGTCAATCTGCCTGTACTGTCCCCTTCCCCACTCTGTCTCTGGTGAATCCTCTCATTTCCCATGACTCTGGCCTGTACCCCAGCTCTTGTATGCATAAATAAATACATCTTTAAAAAGAAAAAAGAAAGAAGGAATACTTTGAGTATTTTCTTAAAGAGTTTTGTTCTCTTTGAACAGAAATTACCCAAGTGTAAAATGAAAATGCAATAATTTGGGGAATGATACATTCAACCTATTTTTATGATTATTAGTGATTTATTTTATTTTACCTAAAGTTACTTTAAAAACTTATTTAATCCAAGCATTGACATGTTCTCATATTTTTTTTTTTTAACATAGGTTTTGGCTCAGGTATTTTTGAGTTTCTGTTTCTTTTTTTTCCAGATGAATAATTATGAATGATATATGAAAAAAATAAAACTATGTAATCATTAAAGAAATTTTATTCTATCTAGTAAACAAATACTTATTAAATAAATATCTTTGGAGATTAAACTATTGATTTAGTTGAAATCTAGGGTCATAAAATAAGATATTTCACTGTAATCAAGCATTTTTGCTCTAGACATATTTATCTTATATGAGAAAAACTTGGGGAAGTAGTATCTAGATCATAATTGGTATTCAACAAATGTTTATAAAATGAAAGACTACAGTTTAAAATGCTATGTGATTTTTCCACATATTTTAAACTATTATTAATCTATTTTTAAAGATGACAACTGTATTTCATATGTTTTTCATCATTATGCTCACTAATCTTTACTGTGAATGTGTTTCAAATAAGAGCAAATATTTACAAAGAAAACAAAACACCTCCTTGTACCAAAATGCCAATTTCAATTTTAAAATAAAAGAATTGAAGGTGGCAAAAGAAATGTGATATTTATCAAAATACATGTAAAATTCTCAACTTAATGGTGATGATAAAGGCACACATAAGTGATTTGGAAAAGTTTTTACTCTGTGCAACTATCGGTGTTATCAAAAGAGTCAATTATAAAGCAGGAAAGAAAGTATTTTTAGTGTAAACATATTGCTTACAATTTACAATTGTAATTTAGAAGGTTCATTCCAAGCATAAGAATTTCACCATTTATCACTTTTTACTTTGTGTAAGTCAAATTAAGTTATATGATCATAGCTATAATAAAAAATCATTAACCCTATAATCCAGTACCTATTTTAAAAACATATTTTTAATATTATTAGTAACTAGATTAATGGATGTGGAGCTATAATTTTCATCATCTATTTAGATTGTAAAGTACTATCTTTCACATTTTCTCCTGTTTCCACCTACTTCCTGGTTAAAGGTAGAGATTACAGCAGGCAATTTCCAGTTGACCCTGTGAATTTACAATTGAGGTACTGTAATTCTAGGTCCTAGCGCTTTTGTTACTAGTGACTCACAATCGCTCAAGAATGAATGTACCCTCACTGGCCATGCTCCTTCTAAGCAGCTGTAGATCACATATGATCTCCTGAAGTCATTCCTGCGTGCACAACACCATATATGTCAATTATGAAATATGATTTCATACTTTACCCCCGTGGAAAAAGAAAAAGTATGCAGACAAATAAAACTAAAATTTCACTTTTCAATATTTATCATAGAGACTAGTTTTTCAGTTCTAGAAACAAGAAATCAATTCTGAGGAGTTAAGTTTAGGTTAAATATTGTAATAGATTTATGGATTTTAGGAAGTTTGCAATAGTTTTGCTAGGAATTAAACAGTTGTTATTTTGGTTTACATTGGTTAGTGAGAAAAGAATGGCTAAAATACTAATTATCAATTGTAAACAAAACATCATATTTTCTACCTTTTATTTTAATATTTTCATTCACAAACCACTTAGTATGCAAGTTTAAAATGTATATCTGAACATTAACAGAAGATCTATATCTTTTACATATCCAACAAGGGAAATTGTGACAAGTACTTTACAGCCATCAAAAACATATTTGTTTTTGCTACTGATGCCTTTGTATTCCAAAGTTGCTCTAAGTTGTTACAAGAAAACAAGGAGAATCATGAGCTTAGAGAAATATATTTTCTAACCAGTAGAACATCATCATGCCATTTCTATTTTTCTCTAGTAACAAACTGTAGTGAATTAAAAATGCCTACTGCAGTCACAAGGTACCTTGAGGTTGGATGTCATGTACCTATAACTAAGATGCTAAATATATATATATATATTTCTTACCAATAAAAAAATCAAAACCCAGACTATTAAAGATCATCTCATTTTCTTATATTTAACTTGTTTATAAAATATAAAATCATATTTTCCTCCTTTTTCCATTAAAATTGAGTTTTGACATAACTGATGTGCAAAATAAGCAAAAGAAAGAGCATAATGTATTGGAAATTACAAGTACAGCAATGATCTTGTGTTTGAATGATTCTGTCAACCAAATGCATAAAATAACAAATGGAAAAATGAAAGTCCAGGTTAGAATGCTAAATTGATCATTATTATTGTTAATATTGTTTTACACATTGTGAAGTCATGCAGTGAGACAGCTGATACTTATTTTGAGGGGTACAATGCAAGATTAATTACTATAAGGCATGTAGCCTTATTTCACAACTCAGAGAAAAGCTAGTCACTTTTGGTTAATAAATGTTTTCTACTTAGAAACAACTGTTGCAAATATGCTAATTTTTGATAATAAAACAGTGTTCCTTGAAACCAACAGTCTATTTATTATAACCCCTGAAATCATACTAAGGGCACTTAATCTTATAGTGCATCACATGTTTCACAATACTTAAGATTTACTTTTGTAAAGTAGGCAAACTGAATGCCTATTTTGGTGGAGGGTATTGTGATCATTTTCTCTAACTTTCAGATGTCAGAAAATATACTTGGATTTTACAGAGATATATTTTATTTCTTCAGAATGCAAGCTCTGATTTCAGGTTTAGTCAGAAAAGAGATACACATAAATCTATATGACCAGAAGAGATAAGTAGATCATAAAAAGTCCACACACATCATAACCCTGTGCATCTAACACAGAGATAAGGACAGTTACAGATTATTATGGCATGGATTGCTTGATAATCTAGGGTGAATCTATGATAAATTTCAAACTATAACAAATACAATGACTCATTTTTTTTTAAAGAAACAAACCACGAAGGCATAAATTTATCCTAAGATTTGTGTCACTAAGAAACTGAATAGTTCAAAGTCAAACATTATGTGCCATGCTTTAGATTGCTCTTATGAAAGGCACCATAGAAATGTCACCCTATTATAACCTACTGTATTTAAGAATTAACTGCAGCAGAACAGCCAGGAGAGATGAATATATACTGATGTGATCATCCCCATCTATTACTCACCAGTGGTTAATACAAAGCACACTTTAGACAAGAGTCTATAAGACAAAGAAATAAACACATTGTTAAAAGGAGTGCATTTAATATCAGGATTTCTTTTTATTAATTCTAACAGACCCTTATACTATAGTATTTTCTCTTTAATAATAGGAGCTTTTCATTTAAATGATGCAATCAGTATGCCACAAGCGGTTTCTTTCTTTAGTGGGAGGAGTTAGCAGCTCCAACATTCAATTGACCTGTTTCCAAATAATCTACAAGAAAAAAATGAAGATTAAGTCCTCTAACAAGAGCAGTTTTCACAGCCTTGCGTACAATGAGAAGGATTCGGTAAAAAGATGAGAGGGCAAGCCGCATTGTGCTGGCCCACTTAAATCTTATTTCCAATTCACTAAATGTGTTATTTGACTTGGCAAGTGAGCTAGTATGTGTATTAGATCAGCAGGGAGCCTAATCAAGGAGATGCCAAGTTTACTGCAGCCCCTCTGAGCTGCATTAGCCTCAACTAGTGACCTTAAGCAAAGTGGGTGGTTGAACCCAAAAGAGAATAGCATTAACTTTTGCTTGAAGTTCAGCCTGATTTGAAGTCTCCTTTTGTGCCTTATTCCAAAAAAAAAAAAAGGGAGAGAAAAAAAGCAAAAAGCATTTAACAGAATTGAATCTAGTCTGCTCAGCACCATCTTCACACGCAAGGCTTCATAGAAGCTTGCCTCCATTAATGCTGACACATGCAAAAGAAATGAAAAGCATTAACTCAGCTGAGGCACTTGATTTTGCAGCTGCAGAACAATTCACTTTGTAACTCAGTAACTCAGATGGGGTTTTTCCACCCAGATAAACTGCTAATTTGCTAATTGATACAAGAAGTATTTTCAAATATTAAATAAACTGCAAATAAAGCAAAAAATGAGGAACATAAATTACAAGAGCTCATGAAAGATACATAGTATGGTTGAAACATTTCTAAGAAGTAAAATATTAATGGACATATTTCCAAAGCCCCTTTTTAACATATTCCCAGCATTAAGTATATGTATAACCAGTATTCCTGGTTTAATATAATAGATTGCATGTATGAGTGAACTCATCAGTTGCATTTTGCAATTTTTGTTGTTTTATAACTGAAAAATGCCGCTTAGTTTCACCTTTGTCTGAATTTGGTTTCCCTGTTTTCAACTTGCTATCTTGCTTATATATTCAAAAGTTTCTAATAATGCCAGTTTTTACACATTGTTTAAAACAACTTAGGATTCTCTCTTTAAATCCAGGATGTTGCACTCAGAAATAATCATTCTGTCAAAACATGTGAATATGTGGAGTGTAAAGTTAACAAAGCTCAAAATGTGAATGTTTTATAGGCTCTTTTGTATGATCTTGAACTGTAACACTTTTCTTATTCCTACACAAATATAAGCTGGGTTTCTTTTTATTCCATCCTTCATTTTCTACTGTTGTTTGGCTTCTCTCTTCAAATTTATTTGAAATACAAAGTCAAGCAAAGCATCATCACCTTCTGGAAACTGCAGAAAGTACAATGAAAATCAACAAAGCAAAACACCCAAACATCCACCTCTTTGGTGGTTAAGTGATGGGATGAGTATATAAAAGTCAGATTCCACATCTGGTAGGTGCTCCAGGTCGCAGAAATATTCTAGTGAGGCAATTTTTAAACGATCATAAAACCACCTCATCAATTTATGTTTCCAGGTAATATAATTGCCTTTGTGTCACAAGTATTTAGAAAAAGTGGTTTAAAATTATCTGAATATTGTTTCAGAAATAAGATGCTTAGATAATTGCTATTGACTTTGCCTTTTTTAACTCTGGGATTTGAAAACATTTTCCAAACATTAATTGCAATGAGACCCCTGTGAGGCTGATATTATCATACCTTTTTTCCAGGACGATAAGCAGGGAGGACAGGGCCCATTTCTTGCCTTGCCCCATGCTCTTCAGAGCTTGCCCAAGCTCAGAGCTCCCTTAAAAACCATTGGATCAGCTCCATGGGAGCACGGAAGAAAATGAGAAATGGGCTCTTGGAGATTTAAGGGATTTTGTAAGGTCGTGTGCAATTGAGCTGTAGCTAAAAGTCAAAGCTGATAATCTAAGATTCTGTATTCAGTGGCTAGATATATTTCTTCATTAAGAAAGTATATGTAGAATATCAGGCTTGCCGGAATTCACTAATAAGAAATGGGTTCCATTGCTACACATTTTTGAGTAAGTTATTTAATGACAAAAAAGTCTTTCTTTGATTTGAATAAAAACATATGACGAAATTTTCATAGGCAGCATGTGAAGGAGACAAATAAAGACCAGTGATGCATTTTGGCATTTTAAAGTGTGAAAGCAATGTTAACAGTATAATTTATAGTAGAGACTCGATTTTGCCCCTACGGCAGGTGGTGTTATAAAGAAGAGGCATATACAGAAGTTGGAATGAGGGGTTAAAAGTCACACCAAACATACTGCAAAGGCCTGTGAGCATCTCAACCTTTTTTCTTTAATTGGAAGAAGAAGAGCTTTTGACTAAAGACTTAGTTCCACAATGTAGGCCGGTAGCCCAACTGGGAAATACTCTTGATTTGAACAGTTTGCCGCAGTTCTATTCTGAACTCTTTATATAGATCCTCTTTCAATACTAGGACACATATTTTAAGGTAAAAAGAGTATTTTACTAATTTTTTTAATGAAGCTTTGACTGCAAGCAATACTTGGGAGTAGGTAATCATCCGCTGGTGCCTTTCCCCTTCCGCACTGCAGGAACGAGTGCACTTGCACAGCTGGTTGTCAGCACAGCTCTTATTACTAACACCAATTATTGATTTTTAAAAGGCCTACACTATTAGTACCCTGCTACATCTCTTCACACACAATATGTGTTTTAAAAATTCCTTTTTCAAAAATAAAAAAATCTGAGTCTAACCTTTCTATCATCAGTGTGCTTGCTCTTTACATTTTATCTTAAATCTTCACAGGAAAGCAAACCAGGAATCTTTTTTTTTTTTTTTTTTAAACTCCTGGGCTAATTTAGAAGCAGAGATGCTTTGCCCATATGATCTCTCTGGCAGGTATCACGTTAGGAAAAACCAAATGGTAGGCACTGAGGGGAGAATAAAAGAACACAATTAGAAACTTGAAGATCGTCTATCCCCTTCTCTCCCCTGTCTTTATTTTATGCTATCCCAATCGATGCTGAACCAATCATAAAAGCCCACCTAGCCTCGTTGCCACTAGGATGTCTGCTTTGGCTTAAAATTGTACTTTTCTCTTTGCAAATTCCCAATAAAGGTTAATGCTAGGAATTTTTCAAAAACATGATTCATGCTTTAATCATGCTAATCATTTTTATAATAGACTGTTCTGAGAATATTCCTCTTCAGCAATACTTTCTAGATGTGTTCATTTTCTAGGACTTCTAGAACATAGTACCACAAAACTTGGCTCTGGAGAAAGAAATCTAAGATGAAAGGGTCAGCAAGGTTGGAGCCTTCTGAGATCCACAAGGTAGAATCTGCCCCACACCTCTTTGTAGCTTCTAGTAGTGTCCAGTCAATCTTTGGTACTCTTAAAGACATCTCCCTGATATCAACTTTCACTTTTACATAATGATCTCCCTGTGTATGTGTCTGTGTCAAAAATTCTCCCTCTTTAAGGAGACAGTCATTATGAATTAGAGTCCACCCCAATTATCTCATGCTTAACTGTGATCATCAGCTAAGACCGTATTTCTAAATAAAGTGGCATTCACAAATACTAGGGGTTAGAACTTTAACATTTGGGTGGGAGGCACATTTGAAACCAAAACAATAGGTTTTGTTAAAAATATTTATACACACTGCTACTTGATATTGTTGCCAATCCCTTAAAAGGGAAGACAAATTACTGCATTTATTTATTGTCCTTTACATGGGAAGTTCACATATGTTGGTAAAAGCAAAAGTGTAAATTTCATGAGAATACTAAAGTTTACAAATGAGAAAATCAGTGTTCATAGTGTTAAATATGTACTAAATGAATACCTAAAATACGACACTCTTAAAACTGTTTTTCATTGACAAAAAAAAAAAAGTTGAATGTTTTCTTGAGCAACTATTAGGTGTACTACTTCTACCCAGTATTAGAATTGTAAAGACATATGAAAAGTGCTTTTTAATTTTCAAATAGTTTAGTCAGGAGAAGTGAATATAAGTAGATAATTGACATTTATAGGGTATTGGGGCCTCCTTGGTGGCACAATGGTTTAAGGTGCAGCACTATGAAGCTATCCGCAGCCACTGCAGCACGAGTTTGATCCCAGGGAGGTGACCCACAGGCACAGCAGACCTCTCCTGTCTCCCCGCTGCTCCACTCAGCAATGTATTTTAGTAGATCTTCCTGTTCTGCTCCCTACTCTGTCTCTGGGAATCCTCTCACCGCCCCCCCACACACACCTCTGGCCTGTGGCCCAGTTCTTGTATGTATAAATGAATAAATCTTTTTAAAAAAGGAATGTATAGGGTGTTAAAAAGAAAAGCCATAGAAATGGGGGAGTGGGGAAAGCAGGAGTCAATTCAGCCTACTTTAGTATTCTATTTATGAGAATCTAGAAAGGAAGTGATGGGATATCTTCATAAACACACAATAGAATACTACTTAGTGATTAGGAAGATAAATTCATGTCATCTGTGGCAAAGTGGACAGAGGTGGAAGGGATTACCATAAGTGAAATAAGTCAGAAGGAGAAAGATAAATACAGGATGGCATCACTTATATGTGGAATACAGAGAAATCAAATCAACTTTATTTTTATTTTTTAGATATTGTTATTTATGAACACAAAAGTTGGAGTACAGACCAGAGGCATGGGGGAGGGGCAGGTGAAATATTCACCAGAGATAGAGTAGTGAGTAGAACAAGTAGATTGACTGAAGTGCACTACTGAGGGGAGCAGAAGGCATGGCAGGAGAGGTATGCTGTGCCATGTGGGTCCCCTTCCTGGCCAGGGATGGAACTAGGGCTGCAGCAGCTGCTGAAGCCCCACTGTGTGGTGCTCAACCCCTTGTGCCATAAGAGAGGTCCCCAAAACCAACTTTAAAACCCACACTTGAACATTGACCATAGATCTAAGGCATCCAGAGAAGGGGGAGGTGAAACAGGGGTGAAAACAAGGATGGAGGCAAGAGAGCACAATGGACTGTGGTGGGTGACTAGGAATGCTTTGGTGGTGACAGTGCTATGGTGCCTATGCCTAAGAGAGGAAATCCTACACTGTCAAAACAATAATAAGAATGTAGAACAATGATATTTCATTAATAACAATAATAATAAAAGGACAGATCTAAATAGTCTCACCTAACAGTAGGACTTCCTGGGGCATAAGCACAACTGGAGAACTGGAGGTCCACATTATATATATATATATATATATATATTTAAATGATACATTAATCCAGCAAATGTCTAACTAAAAGGTAAACACTCTACCTTGCCAGATATAATGTTTTAGCTAAGAATATAAATATAATATCATGTTTGTGAATTTTGTATTTCCTATAGTAGGAATAATATGAAATGATGCAGTTTCATTATTGCCTATAAGTAGATTTTCTATTGATGACTTCATTATGTTTGAATGGCTATTAGAAATACTAATTCATAAATGTATGCAAATATTTCATGCAGTCTATTTTCTCACTTGATCTTGTAAAATTCATTGAATTTATTGCTTTCCTTGAGATTTGTGGATAGTGAAAAATTTACCTGAGAATTTAATGATTTTAGTGCACCTCAGATTTTGTTCAAATGAAATCTAGAGTTTAGTCTACATTAAAAGAGTTTAGTCTACATTATAATTATGTATGCAACTTTATAAAGTCAATTTATATAGATATACAGATATGGCTATAGAGTTTAAGAAATAAAATGAATCACCTTGATAACTGATCAGTGGGATGTTTTTGCCATTCCTGCAGAACTTGCAGAACTTTTGCGATTCTCTATTTTTCTGAATCTTACCTAACTTCAATGTAATGATTTTAATAAGATTTTCTGAAAATTTTAGTAACATAGTAAACCAAAAAGTTGCATGCAACCTTTATAAGAATTTTAAAAACATTGGCAATCTTTATAACTGTAAATCTCACAGCATCAAATTTCCAGAACAGTTGGAATTTGGGTATCAAATAACATTTGGATATTTTTTTTTCCATATTTTCCTTGCAGTTTTAGCATAATAGACAACTACAAAAAGTGTCTCCTTGATTTACAATTTTTTTTTTCTTTCTTAGGTTTCCAGGTAAACACACCAGATTTGGTGATTTGATCCTCTGAGTTATTTATAGGGGCTTAAATATAAGTAAACATCAATGTGAAATCATAAAAAAAAAAAGTTGTTGGAAAAAACAACTGTTATTTCCAAAGGCAATAAGTCAGTGTCCATATGCAAAGGCGATTCCGTGGTTCATCCCTTCAACAGTCAGTTTTGAGTAACCTGAGGCTTACTGTATATACACCCACTTAGCGTTAAGAGAAAGTTAGTTTTTGTCATGAGGAGTTGGTTGTCATGTTTTCATTTTTCTGGTAAAAAAGTAAGAAATATAAAACACCTGTAAATAGTAGAGGTTATGGATCTCTGCTTAAATCCAAAGCATACTTGAGCATTAATTAAAAAATTAATGCTGTGCCTCCATGGTGGCCAAGAGGTTAAATCTCAGTGCTGTGTTTCACTATGTCTCACTATGGTCTGAGTTTGATCCCAGGCCAGGGAGATAACCCACATATGGTGCAACAGACCTCTCCTGTCTTACCAGCTTCTTCCCTCAGCAGTGTGTTTCAGTAAATCTGTCTGTTCTGTTCCCTACTCTGTTCCTGGTGAATCCTCACCCCAAACCTCTGGCCTTCATCCTAATTCTTCTATGCATAGAAAAGACATTTGCCAATTAAAAAAATAATAAAGAAATAAAAATTAAAACTTTAATCAAAGTGTATTTTCTAACTCTGGATTTCCTAAAATTTGCCTGTTCTTTAACATCGTGATGCTAGAACTTTAGCATCACCTCTACTGCTTGCTCCCAAAACTAGCCAGAAAACATTCTAGGCTCTGGGGACCTGAGTGTAAGTTTACTGCCTATAACTTCTACAAAAGGAGTTATGTCTTAAACACAACTAAGATTATTACTACAAAAAAAATTATTGTTTAAATAATGAGCATGTTGGCCATTTATGTTGACAGTATCACAATTTATCAGAGATAAATGATCATAGGTAAGGTCACCAAAAAGAACCTATTAAAACATAAATGGTTTTATTTCTTCTGATCACTATATATTAGCCCTATATATCACTTTAGTGCTTCTTAGTTAAGAGTGCTGTTTTCCTCAAGCTCTAGATCTATATATAGTGCAAACATTCCCCTGTCTCATGATTCTTTCGATTTAGAAATAGTATATAACATTGTCTTAAAATCAAAACAATACAAAATTGGTTTTAACAATTAGTTAACTAGAGACAATAAAAATTTATCTGAGATTGAGAAATTTTCTCTTCAAATAGTGAAAGTTTCTCCCTCTTTCTCTATCCCTATGAATTAACATTGCATTTTATTATCTCAAAAATTTCATAATGTTAAGTGCTCATTACTGCTAGTATACAAATTTAGGATATATCTTTTGATCATCTATTATGTTAAGATAGAGTATTTTTTGTTAAAAAAATAAAATGCCTACCTTTTATATAAGAGTAGAGTGTAGACAGAAAAAGCAGTAATGATGTAACATTTATTTTTTTTTTGAAAAATTTTAAGGTAATTATAGATTCACATCAATTTGAAAGAAATAATGCAAAGATCATATTCCCTACTTCCTGCCAATAGTAATCTGTAGTATCATATGAAAGCAAGATATTAATGTTTATAGAGCCCACCACTTTTATCTAATTTTCCTTAGTTTTACCAGTACCCAATTGTATATAGTGTATTTAGCGACATATTCTTTATTACAGTAACTTTTAATTTGAAAATGTAATATTTCCCTAAGTTCTAAGTACACATTAACAGGTGCTAATGAGCTGATTATTCCTTAAAATTATAAGAATACTAATAATAGATTTTCCTTTTGGATCTTAACCAATACATTACATTTTTAGATCTGGTTAAATATTAATATCAAGTAGTTTGAAAACATTGACTATTGTTCTCCAAAATGGAGAAGACGAACAGAAATGATGGTTATTTTTCTTATAAATGCACACCATAGTTTTAAATCAGAGGTTCAAAAGAGGTTAAGAAATATGCATCCATTTTCAGTGTTGGGGGCATCAGCTCATTAAGAGTAATAGAACAGCCTTCTCATTTGAAAAAGGCACTGACTCAAATGTGTAATGATTTCACTTTCAAATTTCTTTTATCTCAGCTGCTTCTACTTCAACAAATACAAGTGCTTCAGATATAATAAGACTAATGAGCATTGCAGATGATTACAAAAATATAATACTTCCCAAGGCATAATGATATCTTTTTTCCCCAAATTAAGGGAAAAAAAGAAAAGTTTCTCTTTTTTGAATCTTTATTGCCTGAATATGACCTCAGTTAAAACCGAAATCTCAACTTTTGAATACATCTGTGAAGAAGCGTTTTGTGAGCAGTGCTCCTTAGTAAGGAAAGAGCTCCTTTGTAAGAAAAGTTTTATTAACTTTAGCAAAGTCTATGTATATGCCATAGGTTTATATCCTTAAATAAAATGTGTCGAAATGGGTCATTTGAAATCACTGCCTAGTGCAGCTTGGAACTGGCATTTTGCTGATAGGCTCGCCGTGCACTCTTGGGCACTTTTTCTCTAAAGTGGCCACAAGTCCAGTCTTCCGATCTTATAGTTGGATGCACTATAAAAGGGCCATTTTCTAGTAAGTACTTTGCTTGCTTCAGAACCAGAGAGCTCTTTTATCAGTCACAGTTTGGAAACAGCAAGAGGTGCAGTGTACCACTTTGTTCAAAATAGACATTGTGCTGTTTACATAGAAAAGGTGACAGGAATCAAGAACGCATAACCAATGCCACGCAGCATAATTTAGAAAACAAACAAACAAAAAAAGGACTTAATCTGACCCGCAAGATGAAACATCTGCAAACCGCCAGAGCAAATTGTGTAATGAACAGCATCTCCTGGGTCTCCTCATGTAATTCAGAGCTGTTTTTGGCTCTCTTTCATTTTGGTTTGAAGACAGATTGTTTTACAAGGTACATCAGCCTTCAGGGAATAGCAATTTCCTCCCCTTACCCCAGCAACAACACAAATGTAACTTTTAAAACTGTTTATCTTTGATCAAAAATATATTACTTAGCACACTAAGTAAACAGCCCAACAATTTGTCATTGAAATTATTGCTTCCTGTGACTATTTTTAGTCTGTGTTTTTAAAAAACATTTACTGGCCAGTTGGTAATGAGGGCTGATAACCTTGCCATTTGTTTCTTATTTTTATAATGATCTCAGAAAAGCATTTTGAAATATGATCTTCTCTTTAGTGTAATGGGTAAACTACTACACTGCCAGGAATTATACTCAACTTCCTCACTCAATAGTCATGGGAACTCAAACAACAACCACAACCCACACACATAATGCAGGAAATGATTCAGAACATTATATATTACAATTCTGTGGTAATTTGTTTACCAAGAAAGGCCACTTTAGTGTTTCCGAAAAAAAAAAAAAAAAAACAGAAATATTAAATCAAGAACATTCAAACCATGAAAATGTTAATATAATACTATGTACAATTGTAAATTAATTTTTGAAAGTTTGAGTTATTTATTAAATAATATTTAATCTAAAAATAAATATAAAAATCAGCTTAATTTTAATTCTACATAGTCACAATATATTTTTATTCTTAATATTACTTTGCTCTATATATTATAAATAAGTCAATATACTCCTACAATTAGTTATAGCTTTTTTAATGGCAACATTAGCATCTTTTTATATGTTATCTGAATTTTTTCTGTTCCCCAAATTTTTTGAGTAGAATTTTTTTTTTTGGTTTCACTTTTTTTTTTTTTTTAATAAAGTTTTGTTTTGGAAGAACATTACATTTCACTTTTGGAATAGATCTTTAAAAATGAGGTTATGAGTTCCTTTTCTTCCTTCATATTTGACATGTATCTAGAACATATAGAACAAGTCCTTACTTATCATATAGTAATAATGGACTATACTATGGATACTTTGGATTTATAAAGAAGTTATTTACTTCATCCTTAGTAATGAACATATTAAAAATTCTATTATAACCTATTCTATTATTTAAATTCTATTATTAAATTCTATTATTTAATGATCACACATTTGATTTTTTAATATATGAATACAAATAATTTTATAGTTGGTGAAAGAAGTTTCATTTCTTCTTTTATCTGTTTTAACTACTAGTCCAGCAATTCTGAAAATAGCCATATATTGATTGTATTTCATGTTCCATGCTGTGCTTCTCAAATTCTATGCCTCAGAAAAATTATAGAATTAAAGAATAAAGAAAAATTTAAACTGTCTCGGAAATATGTAGTTTCAATTTACTGTGAATTCCCTTCTAATGTGGGGTGGCTTTTGAGGATATAAAGTAAAGATGTTGAAACATCTTTCTGCTTTTCCTTTTATTTTCCCCATATCTGCTTAAGTGTATAAGTTAGTATTCTGCTAGAATTTTTAAGCTATGAATCCTCCATAACTTTCTTGAAATATTTGTTAACTAATGGAAATATTTATGAATGAGGCCAGATATATTTTAATATTTTATTCTATGTCTAAATGTGTAAATTCATATACATTGATATATTCATATATATTGATATATATTCATATATATCCAGTTTCTGTGTGTATAAATGTATATTTATATACATTTACATGTATATATATACAGTTACATGGGTATATATATGTACACACATACAAAACTAACAATTATGTATCTCAATAATTTTCTTTTATCTTTACAAGGTGAAACAGTTAATATTTTGATGGAAAGGGGACAGCAATGCAAAATCACACTTTCTCCTTTCATAAGCTGTCATAGAAACAAGTTAAGTTCTTTCCTTCATGTTCCTCTTTGAGCCCAGGACACATGAGTAGAGAATGCAACAAAATCAAAGATGAGTTTATAAGTGTTATATAGATGTGAAAAGTGAGTTTCAAAACCCAAAAGAAACATAAATTTGCAACAATATTAAGGCGAATATTCATTCTCCTAAAATTAATAACCTTTTTTTATTACATCATACTTAGTATTGGGGGAAGAAATAGATTAATTCAGAATTTTGACACAGTAAATAAGTAAGATATGATATAAATCATAAAGGATAAGAAAATAAAAATATCTCCAAATAACGCCTAGTAGGTTCAAATTGGTACAAGAAAAAGTACATACCTCAGAATATAATTTCGTCATCATTTCCAAATGTCAAGCAAAGTTTAAGGAAATCAAAGGACTATATCTCACAAATAATATTTGACAGTGCCAATTTTCTTAATGCTTAAGATATAGGCAAAACAAATCAAAAACCAATGGCAGCTTACAATTTGAATATAGTGAAAGAAAATAATTCTACATAATAAAAGTGGAATTTTGGGGCCTCCCTGGTGGCACAGTGGGTTAAGCAACACACTATGAAGCAAACCTCAGCCACTGCAGCACAAGTTCGATCCCTGCTGCCGGCCAGGGAGGGGACCCACATGGCATGGCAG
>JAGFMF010012298.1:5844559-5899559 GCA_019455555.1 Galemys pyrenaicus
ATCTGCCTGTTCTGCTCCCTGCTCTCTGTGGTGAATCCTCTCACCCCCACACCTCTGGCCTGTACCCCAGCTCTTGTATGCATAAATAAATAAATCTTTTAAAAAAAAAAGTGGGATTTTTTATATTTTGTTAATTCAACTTTATATTTTTCGTATTCTGTATAATTTCAAAATTAAAACAGAATGCCTAAAAACAGAAACTACAAAATACCATAAATCATAAAAATATAAATGGCAGTTGAAGGTAATGCCAAAGGAAATGTTAGAAATTAAAATAATATGTAAGTTACATCATTCTGAAAGATGCCATTTCATACAGTCACTATTGAAGATCTTGATTCTTCTAGGAATGTGTCAATTATCATACAATTTTTCATGTAGCAACTTTGTTATACAAGTAGATGTAGATAAAGAAGGAAATTACATTCTTCATACTCTTTTTTTTGGTACATCCAAGTCAAGGGTCATTCAAGAATGCCATATATTAGAACAGCTTTTGTCTGGTTAGAAACATAAAGAATATTGATGTATACTTTTCTTGATCAATTAAGACTTTAATAACTATTTTTTCTCAAAAAAAACCCCTTTTTACCGCATTAATTATTCCTCAATGTATGTTCTATTCTGTATAACAGCTCCACATCAAGGTATATAAGGCTTTTCAAATGTCCTTTATTTGCTTTTCCCCCTCACTAACTATGTGACTCAACCTCATCTTAAGGAACATCTGAAAGAGCATATGTAAAAGTTCTACATAGTACTTTACCCCAAATTTGGTTTTTAAAAACTACTATTGCAACACCTTTTTTGATAAATGTTCAGAAATTCTGGCATGGCCTGAATCAGTCTGTTATCAACACACAGTCCTCTCAAATTCCTTAACCATATAAAAGCTAAATTCTTGGAATAAATATTTCTGTGTCTTTTTCTATAGGATTTTTATCTTTTCTCGATTCCAGCTCTCTCATGATTGATAATTATACATCTACCATAAATATTTTTATGAGTGAATGCTTTATATAAATGTACATCATCATCCTCTTCTATATGATTAAACTAAGACCACTCTGTTGGATAGTTGCAGAGTCAAAATCAATTACTGACTGTCAAATTTCAAGACCAGTTCTGCTCTGTATGTGACATGCTGACTCCTTTGACATTTTTACCTCTTTATCTCAAATTTTAAGTAATAAAAATGTTTAATTATTCTAAACAAGACCTATAAGATGTCTTATATGTGTTAGTCTAAATGTCTAAAATCTGTTAATATTGACTTTCATTTCTGTTTAGCATAGGTTATTTAAAAGTTTTCTTGAAATTCAAATGCGTATTTTCTTTTGCTTTGTTAATCTATTAAGAATCATTAAGGATTATGAGTTACTCTAAAAGAATAGTTTCCCCAAATCTTAAAACAAAACAAAAATGAAATTAGCAACTCAAGTTATTGAAGCATTAACTTTACTTTATTCTAAACATTAATTTAGGAGGTCTTCAAAGATATTAACATATAAGTAAAATGATAATATTCTTTCTTTTTGCATTATAATTAACATTTAAAGCAATAAGTAATGTGGTGAATAAAATAATTTTAGGAGTGAAGTGCACATTAATCTTAGAACTTCCAAGAAGAGCTAGCAATAGAAGTAACGATTTTCAATATGCTTTCCCAAGGGATAGGCCTTACTTATTTCAGGGAAAGCTAAGCCAAGTAATCATGGCAGACACTAGCTGTGGTAGGCCAGGCAGCTGCTTAACTTCCCTCTTAGCTGGTGATAAAGTGTAATGGTTAGCAGCTGCTAAAAGCAAAGCAAACAAGCAAACAAATAAAATAAACAAGGAAGGAAGTACCACTAGCAGATGGATGTCAAACCCTTTTGGGAAATTTATTATATGTGTATATTTTTTATAGCAAAAAAAAAAGTCTCAACATTTGTTAAGCGTGGGGTCAATAATTTAAAGATAACTGAAATTACCCACTAGACTATAAGCTCTTTAGTAATGGTGATCTTTATTTTATTCATTTATCTTTATTTTGTTCATTTATCTGGATCACAGTAGGTGTTCAATAAATATTTTATAGTCATGGGTACAAAGAGAAGAGAGAACTGATCAATTGGAAGTCAAAGTGTATAAGTGTCAGGCCAATGGCATCAAAGCTTCACCACAAGCCAATTGGCTCTTACCTAAGTGTTCTACTGTAAGCTGTCCACACAGGCATTCAAACCTAGTTCAAGGCCAAGGGCTATTTCTTATGCTTTGGTCCTCCTAACAGAGCTAAATGGTTTGCTTTGCACATGGTGGGTGTTTGATAAATATATGCTGATTCATCAAATAAAAGCTAAAAATGTAGACAATTAAAAAATGTTACGCTTGAATTAATTATTTCTTAATATCTTGATTTTGTATTCTGTGGTCATTGAACAAATTCAGAAGCTTACATCTTAGAATTTGTTTTTAGTATGTGACATTTTATATGAAATTTACATTTTAATTTGGTCAGCCTTGTAAATTCATGGACATTAAAATAATCCTGCCATTTGAGATCTGATGATCATTTAGGTGTAGAAACTAGAATCAGATTGTCCATGTTATGATCTTGGCATCACCACTTATTAACTTGCTCATTTTGGGAAAACAACAATATATCTGTATATAATCCTCCTTTGTGTACAATACAAATATTTTTAATGGTATGTGTTTCATAAGGTTATTGTGAGAACTGTATACAGGAGAATATTTTAGGTTGTGTATTCCAATCAACATATAAAATATTTACTTATTCATTGATTTATAAATGGACACTCATACACAGATAGTATTGTAGATGACTTATTGCATTATAGGATCTGAAGGATTTTAAAAGACTTGATCATGTTAAAATACATTTCAGTATCTTAGATGATGGAAATTAAATGATTATATTATTCTTTTTCAGAACATATTTCTTATGATAAAAATATACATTAAATTATTATCAGCTTAAAACTACTTTTTATATGTTTTTAACAGAATGAATAGTCATCTAAGGAGCAGAATTTTCAAAGAATAATTATAGCTAAAATTTATTGAGTACTCTTTATGCCAGATATTGCACAAAATGTTTATATAACCAGAGAGTTGATGAGTATACAAAGGGTCACATGAGTGACATTTCTGGGGAAGAGAAAATTCCCCATAGAACTAGTATTCAAGTACAACACCACAGATGAATATTAAAGCAATTGTAGTACTTGAAATATTGAGCTGGTTTAAAGTGAGTTTCAAATTGTAGTTTGTTCATTTAAGAATATACCTTAGGCATGTAATATATGCCAAGAACTCAGAATAAGGTACATTGAGAGAGAATATAGGTTTACCTAGGTCTAATAAGTAGTGTCACACCTTGCTTTTTGTTTGCAAGGCAAGTTAAAAATACTGGGAAAAAATACTGCTGATGACTTTATAAACTACATATTTCTCTCTCTCACTTAATGAGGGTTTAGCTGGAAATGGTTCTATTACTAGAAACACTTAGAGCAAGACTATAGTTCCTGACAACTTACATTTGATTTATTCAACAAACATCATACACATAGAAATAGTTTTTTGGTTTCATTTTCTTGACACCATCTCCTTACTTTGGTTCTAGCAAGGACTATAATTTCTAATACATTTAATAGTGTTTCCGGAAGAAGAACTAATATAGAAAGAAGACTATCAAATGTAAATGTAGAATGACAATCTCTGATGTGAACGAGAGGGAGGAGGCCCTATGGAAAATATTAACAACTAAGACCATTGGTCACATAATGAGATATTCGACCCATAAAAGTATGCCATCTCATTGGTACATAAAAGACTGGGTTTCTTGTAATTCAGGGAACTCTTAATAAATTTTCTCACTTCACATTAAAACAAAGGGCATGACAATTATTTTATCCTATCCTATGTCAAATACATAAACAGAATAATGGCAGTCATAATATGAGTTAGGCTAGTAATCAGAATTTGAGTCCTATAGGTGAGTTGCACATTTTGAAATTCCTGCTCAGTATTGCTTAGTAGATTGGAATACTCCTGGACTATGATTTAACCAGGATCATGACTCATTTTAGGAGGTAATTGGCAAGACATATTAAAATAGAACTAAATCCCAAACATAAAGAATAAAAATTTATGTGAAGAAATATTTTTCACCCCCGTACACTGTTGTGTTTTGCTCTTGGAATGGCATTACGTATTTCACAGACAAATGCAGTCTGCCACCTGTTCTTGTGCCACTCATGAGCTAAGAATCAATTGTATATACCTAAGTTGTTAAAAAGAATACAAGTATATTTTGTAAAGCGTAAAAATTATCTATAATACAAATTGCAATGTCTACAGGTATGGTTTTATTGGATCACAGATATTCTCAACTGTTGATGTCTAATCCAGGCCTGCTTTCACATTACAGTGGCAGCGTTGAGCAGTTGTCAGAGACGGTGGCCTACAAAGTCATGGTCTTGTTCTTCATAGGCAACGTTTGCTGACCCCTGTTCAAGCATGTGTACTGATCCGCAGGTAAAATAAAAATGCTAAGGAAAATAATTATCCCAGTCTGAGTCCAGGCAACTTAAGCAAAATTACACTGCATTTTCATAATCTTTAGTACTTTAATTTTAATTAAAAGCTAATAAACATTTCCACAATAGTTTTAGGACCAGTGGAAAAGGAGCACTAAAAGTGAAAAAGAGTTTTTCAGCTCACAGGAGCGATATAGCCACATTGTCTCTTCTGCCCAAAGGACTTGGATAGACTTTTGTGGCCAGCTTCCATTTAGATACACCACGATTCAAACAATGAAAGAAGACAGAATTGGCAAAATTTGGACTTTGTACCAGCTGCAGGAGTTTGCTCTGGATCAGATGTCTGATGAAAACACTCAGAAACTGGATATTCTTAGTAAAGATCTGCTTTCTGTCCAAACTACTTGACTTCACAAAATTCAACAAATCATTCTTTTTTCCTCTTTTCAGAAGCAGTGTTCTCATCCATTGTTAAGTAAGTTTCAAGTTATCACAGAAATGTAAAATATTTTCATGCAAATGTAAGCCTATATCTGGAAAGTTCTGGTTCCAACCTAATGGGCCACACTCTGAAAATAACTTTCTCAATGTGTTGAAGAATGTTTTCTTCATTTTTATGGCATTGCTTTACTTACTATTATAGTGATGTACACCATTACACTTTAAATATATATTTATACCTTTACACACTTTGCTCATCATATCCACTTTAAAGACATGACTCTAAACAGAATAAAAAGACACATTTTTCATTTGTGATAATTCTACTCTGTGAGGTAAAAATAATAGTTTGAATCCTTATGTTCAAAGTCTTAAAACTTTAATTTGTACTGTTACACATATTTTTCTTTAAAATTAATTTGGACAAAAGTTAATATCTTATACTTTAGGGATTTAAGACTTTCTTGGCACTGTAAAATTATTGCATTGCGTTTAAACTGTGCTTTACAGATTTAGTGGATTGTTGGTGATGAAAATGCCAATGTAAATTTAGAGTGCCATGAAAAAAATCATTGTATTCTAAAAACAAGTAAACCTTTAAAAGCCCTCCTATGTTACCAGCTTCAAAAACATGGTAATGAAAATTGGAACTTAAAAGGATGCTAGCTATCAAGCTAATTAAATGTTTAAACTCCAAGCCAAGAGCTTACTTAGATCATAGAAAAATGGTTCCCAGGTCAACAGACCTCAAGCTGTTCAAACACCTACTAGGATAATTTTCCCTCCAGTATGCAAACAGGAAGATAATAAAAAAAAAAAGAAGGAAGTTTAAGCAGTATTTTTTCTATTGTACTTAGCACATCTCATATATATAAAGCCCATAGATATTTGAGATCTACCAGATTCCTGTCTCATATATACATATATATGTCTAAACTACAAATATAAAGTAGGTTTATCTACAGCTCAGCAAATTAAAATTAGAAAAACAAAAATAATTTCTTCTTTATTCATAAAAACAGATACAGCATGACTCATTCTTGCTCTCAAGTTTGGTTAACGTTATGTTACTTTTAATTATATAATAATGCATATAACTGCCTACTAATGCATATAATATTAATTTGATAAGTATTCTCTTTCTTTTCTGATTCCTATAAGACTCTTTTATATAAAAACAAAGCAAATAACCCAGTCAAAAAATGGGTGAAAGAACTAAAAATAATCTTCTTTAAAGAATAAATTCAAATGGCCAATATGCATATGAAAAAATGTTCATCATTAGTTATGAGGGAAAAATTCAAATCAAAACTATAATGATACACTATCTTGCCCCTTTATGAATGGCCCATAATAAAGAAACCAGAAACAACAAATTTTGGCAAGAATGTGGAGATTAAGAAATATTCTTACACCACTGGTGGGAATATAAACTGGTCCATCCACTAATGAAAGCTATGTAGAATTTCCTCAGAACACTAAAAAAAGGTCTACTGTATGATCCAGCAATTCCACTCCTAGGAATCTACCCACAGAACACAAAAACACTAATTTGGAAAGAAATCTACTCTCCTATGTTTTTTGCAGAATTCTTTACAAAAGCCAAGATATGGAAACAACCCAAATGCCCCCAAATAGATGAATGGATCAAAAAGTGTGCTATATTTATGCATGGGATATTACTCAGTGATCCAAAAAGCAAACTCATGCTATTTGTGGCAACATGGACAGAGCTGGAAGGAATTATGCTACCTGAAGTTTGTTAGAAGGAAAAAAGATAAATGTGGGATATAGAGAAACCAAATAAAAGGTAAAGGTCAAAATTATCAGTTGACCATAAATCCAAGGCATACAGCAAAGGAGGGACACAAAAGAGGGGAGGAATGAACACAAAGAAGTATAGTGATGATGTGTGAGTGATACAGTGGCAGGAGAAATAGGGACTACAATGATGTAAGGAAAAAAATTAAATAATCGTTTACAAATTTTTTTTGTTATAACACTAGAGCAATAACCAAATAGGCATTTCTTATAACATTGTTGAGTTGGAAAATAGTGGGATTATCTTTGCTTATTTGGTTTTCTTGCCCTAAAGTGAAATCATGTAGCCACATGATGAAGGTCCACTAATTGTATATATTAGCTTTGCATTGAGACTGTTTTCCTAGATATATTAGTGGATATTTTTAACATGTATATGCCATCCTTCAGTGCCTTTGCAGTTGTTATCCTCCCCTCTTTTTTACAATAAAGCCATTCTCTTCATGTAAATGAAAAAACAAATACTATTTATAATAACATCTTTTTTATTTTTCTAATTACAAAGTGTAGGAGCTATAGCAGTACATGGAGAAGTTCTGTCTCCCCAGTCCAGCCACATTGTGTCACCTTTAACCAAAATATCCTTATATGAGTGTATTTTAAAACATCTCTCATGAAAAGAGTTCTCACTTTGAAAGAATTCCCTCCTCCATGCTTGCTTTCTGGTCTCCAAACTAGGAAATGAAAGAAGCTGATCTACAGTCTTGTTATCGCATTTTGTAAAAGAAGATATTACTATAGAATAGGTTGCTTAATTTTTAATTTTTAGCCATGTTTTTGATAAATGCAGTACTAGATAAAAGTAATTAGAGAGAAAATGATACATTCTCTTTGTGAAAACATAGTATAAAATACAATTTAAATTGCCAAATTTGTAACAGACCATTCAATAACTTCTAAAATCAGTAACCACTCAAGCAGTAGCTTCCTAAACTGGGTTTGAGGTAATGACCTACGTATACAGACTGTGTAAGCCACTAATTGTAGCCCTTAAGACACTGAGTCCACTAAGCATATAGTATCAATTTGTGTGATCATTAAGACAGCAAACATTTAGATAAGGTAATAGATTTAGCAGTTTGAATACATACAATTGATTATATTGATTTCCCAATATAACACATACATTTGTTGAAGCTCAATGTGCATGTGTATACATTATATACATGCATATAGATTGCATAATATAAAATTTTATAAATTTAAAAACGTTTTAAGAAATAATATAAAACTTTTTTTTTCATGCCTTCTATGTTAACAATTCTATCAGTTTGGTATAGCTGGAAGCATCAGGAGACATTTGTAAGGAGATAATTTTCTAAAAATATTAGATTTGTGACTGAATTTTAATAGAATGTGTTGATACCAAGGACAATACAGTTATGAGGTACTATTTTAGTAGGTAGTATGAGTTACTATAAAAGTTCAATTTTTAATAATAGCTAGATAGTCATAGCAAATTATTTCACTTAAATTGCATTTGTAATAATATCAGTTTGAAGGAGAAAGACTACACAAGAGAAGATTTGAAAATATAGTTCATTTATAGACTCAAAAACTTATGGTTTCAACTAATATTTTATGTGTAAAATATCAAATGCATATATATCAAGAATTTGACAAAACAACTCCATTTTTTCCTATAGCTTAAGTAATTTGTTTGCTAAAACAACTTTTGACCTGCAATTACTTCATTTTAACCACTGTTATTTACAATAAAAAATAAATTCTTGCTAGTAAATATTTTACAAAATGTTCTCAGTTTGAGAACTGAGTCAAAACTGTCGTTATTAAATTGATAAGTATTTGGCCATACATGACATTATAAATAGATTTCAAAGTTATCAAAGGTCTAGAAAAAGTAAAATTTCTCACCATAGAAATAGGTTAATATTAAAGTTATTGAAAATTTTGCTTTAAAATATTACAAGTAATATTAGTAAAATTTATTCAATGATTCGATGCTGAGTGTAGGAGATTATAGTTTAAACAAGTGTTTGCATATTTAATTCTAGCTGTCTTTTAATGTGAAAAAATATTTAATAAGCAAAAATAACCCAAATATACAAATATAATTTGAAAAGGGTTATTGAAGAAATTGATTCACATATTCAGAAAAGTATTCATTTCTTTTCAGTGAGTATTCTATGTGTCAAGATAGTTGCATGGGAAAGAGAATAATAAGGGAAATCAACTTTTTCTTTATTCATCTCTGATTACATTTGATTTGTTATTATGAATACATATTTTTAATTAAATGAATGGCATATACTGTTAAGGATGCAAGTGAATCAACATTCATAATTTTGTGCAGGAAAAAATATTATAGAAATAAATGTTAATGGGATGTACACCACACACTTAACTTGACTCAGGATATTCAGAATGTTTAACCTGATCCAGTAAGTACACGGATGGATGGATATTCTCTTCACAAATACACTAAGCACCCAGGAGTCCTTTTTAGTTTTATCTTTGTCCAACATGAGGCTACACAAAGACATCCCTTCTCCTGGGTCTGCTAAGTGTTGTCAAAGGATGATTCGTATGGTACAGGGGTTATTGCTTCTAATGCACAAAGCCCTGACTACCAGTGATAAATTAATCAGTGTACCTGACAGATTAGTATGAAGTTCTTCTGCAGTAAGAACCACTGGTGAAAATCTTCAAAGTTTTCTACCATAAAGAACTTTGTGATTGGCTGGTAGAGTCAGTATCAAACATGACTTTTGGTACTCAAATAGTGCTTCTCAAAGAACAACTTACTTCCACTCCAGTTAAACAGGGCATTAGCTTTACTTTGACTCTCCTTCCTCATTACAGGTGTTTAATGTTAAAACTTTTCCCTCTTATATTTTTACTAATGAGCATTAGCAAAGTCTGTAAGATTGCTAAATGCATTGTCTATAAATTTATGATTAATAGTATTCACACATGTGTGGAAAGATTTTAACAACTGCATCATTAATATGCCTCAAAAATGATGTATATCTGAAAAGTTAAGCAATAAAGAAATAGTTTTATGTTCTAAAATGCCTATAAGCATGGATTTTTTTTAACATAAGTGAACTAGTACACATGCCAAGGTAAAATCATATCTATTCTAAACAATTTTTGACAAATTTAGAAATTAAAGAAAGAGTTTTAACTCTTAGATCATACTTGTTCTGGAACAGTGAGAAAGATGGATATTTTTGAGTTAATTCTACTTGGAACATTTTGAATTTCTTTGGAATATAAACTAATGTTTTTCATCAAATTTTACAAATTACTTCTTCAAGGAGTAGTTCTGCTTTTCTCTTCTCTTTTTTGTTTCCTGTGACTCCCCTTATATGTGTGTGTTTGTGTGCTAAATGGTATTCTATCCAACACTGTAAGATAGATGAGTCAAAATTCTTTTTATTCCCCCTTTATTTTTCTATTCCTCAGACTAGATAATCACAACTGCCTATTTTAAATTTTATAATTCTTCTACCAGCAGTAATCTGTTATTGAAACTTTCTGGTAAATTTAAAGTTTCCATTATTTTACTTTTAATTTAGAAAATTTTTGTTCTTTTAAAAATAATTGTATCTCCTTACAAATATTCTCTATTTAATGAAATACTGTTTCACTTTTTCTATTCTATAGACACATCAATATTTTCTTTAGTTCTTTGAAAATATTTCTAAGAACTGATTTGACGTTGTCTAGTAAGCCCAACATTTGAACTGACTCCTCAGAGTTTCTTTTGCCCACTTTATCTCTTGCATGTGTGCCACACTTTCCTATTCATAAGCAGGTCTCAAATTTTTGTTTAAAATTAGATGCTTAAATAATGTGACAATTCTGAAAATTAGAATCCTGCCTTCCTAGGTCCTTTACTTCTAGGTTAACTCACTAGACATATAATAATTATTCAAATTCCCTTTAAGGACTTCAACCAACAAACTTCCCTTTTGTCAAGGAGGACTTGGTTGTGTTGGGCATATTTTTAATGGTCAGACAGCTTAAAAGTTTCTCTGACTTTCCAAGTCTACTGTAAGGATTTAAGATCAGTCACAGGTAAGAGACTGGGATCCTCTTTTTTTCAAATTAAATTATTATTATTGATAAAAAGTTGGTTTACAACTCTGTATATGATTTAGGATTATAGATTCAGACATCTTTAGATGTTTGTTACCATGCACACACATCACAAGAGTGCAAATAATCCTCCATCATGGTCCATTGGGATCCCTTCTCACTTTACACATCATCCCCACCCTTCCCTTCTAGTAACCAAAATTCTGGGATCTACTTTGGTTTTGTCCATTATTTTACTTTGCTTCTTTCTATTACAAATGTAAGTAAAATCATACAGTATTTGTCTTTCTCCTCTGACATATATTACTTAATATAACCCCACCCCATTTTCATCCATAGTGTTATAAATGGCACTTTTTATAGCTGAGGAATGTGTTTATAGATAAATGAACATTAGAATTTGTTATAGATATATACCTATCATATGCCACATTGTCTTTATCCACATTTCTGCCACTGGGTACTGCAAGTCTCTCATTTAGATATGAAGGAGAATAAAGAGCTTCTAAGACAAACAAAAGCTGAAGGAGTTTGTAAACACTAGACCTTCCCCAAAAGAATTGTCTAAAATAGCCTCCCTATCTAGATTTGAGATAGAAAATTCATAAAATTAAAAATAATAATAAATTCAATAAATTATATTCAAAAAATGCATAAAAACTTGAATAATAAAATGGATGGGACTAGAAAACCAAAGATAAAATTGTACAATTAGGTCCCTATATATCAATATTCACTCTGTAAATGAGCTAAAAGCATCAATCAAAAGGCATAGTTTGACTGGTTGAATTAGAAAACAAAATATAATTTCCTGATGAGTTTAGAGAGAAATATAGGCAAGTAGTACCCTAAGAAGGCAATGACAACCACACTTAGACAAAATGAACTTTCAGCTAAAACATAACAAGAGACAGCAGTGGATGCTATGTGATTAAAGGATCATCAGAAGGACAGAGCATAGGACAATATGTATATCAAATGATGACCATCAAAATATTTTAAACCACAATTAGTAAACCTAAAATAACAGATATGGTAATAGTAGTATATGGCTTCAGTACTACATATATTAATGGACAAATAAAACAGACAGAAATTAAGAAAAGAAACAGTCTCAAACACAGAATTTGATCAAATGGATTTAATAGACATTTGACAATGCACCTCAGAGAAGCTGAGGATTTGTTTTTCTTAAGTGCTCACAGAACATTCTCAAGGAGAGACCACATGTTGGGTAACAATGTAAGTGTCAATAAATTCATGAAGAATGAAATAAGATCAAACATCTTCTCTGATCATGATGAATGCACACTAAAATATAACCACCAAAATGAAAAAAACTTAAAATACGTGGCAACTAAACAACATACAGCTGAATGACTATTTGGTTAGTGATGGTATTAAAGGAGAAATTAAAAAAAATACCTAGACACAAACAAAAATGAAGACTGACCTATCAGAACATATCAGGTGTCAAAAATGTAGTCTTGAGAGGGAATTGTATAACTGTAGAAGCTGAGATAAGAACTAAGAAAGTTTCCAATAATCTAACCTTACATCTTAAAGAAGATCAAGTGAAAACAAGTCACTAGAAGGAAGAAATAATATATATTAGAGCAGAAGCAAAATAGGAATCAAAAATATATTAAGGGATTAGAAAAGAAATAATCAAAAAGAATGAAAAAGAGATAAACAAATATTTCTCTAGAGATTACATGAAAATGACTGACCAATTGGTACATGAAAAATTCCTCACTTTTCAGCAGGAAAATACAAATCAAAACCACTATAAGATACCACCTCACACTTAAAGTTAGCATATTAGTGATGTATACACAGGAACCCTAAAATTAAGGATAGTGCACTCAAATGGTGTCCTGCCAGCCATAACATAATGACAAAGAGCATTTTCTTAGTGTGACAGATCTTTAATGGAATTAGTGTTCACAGAGAGGGAGAGAGAAGAAAGCATATTCTTAATAATCATTTTCTGATAAAACACTCAAAATTATCATCTCTTTGTGGGAAAATGCCCAGTCAAATAGGATTGGCCTGAAACAGGGTCACTGATATGTAAAATTTTGCCGAAAGTCTAAGACACCCTATCGGGGTGTGTTGGAGGAAGACCAACAAAGGAAAAAGACAAGTGTGAGACAAAAGGAGCAAAATCAAAACACAAATCAAGATTAACACGGCCATTGTCTCTTCCAAAGACAACCTTCCCATGTATCTCTCACTCACCTCTCTTTCAAGTGCCTCTACATGTCTCCAGTTCTGTCCTCCACACATCTTCCAGTCTCCTTCCAGAACAATCAGGGTCCAAGTCATGTAGCAGAAGCAAGAAAAGTCTAGTTTTCATGTGTTTATTTATATTCCAAGAATGGCTGCTAACTCTACCCTTATTTCCCAATGATTCCCCCTATTCAGAAGGTCAGATTCATGGAATGCTGGGAGTCGTAATTCTAGGCACATGAGATCTCTTCATGGACATATGGCTGGAGTCTGTAAAAATGTCAAGGTATAGAGCTCATTCAGGATGTCATTCATGGGCTTAGAGTTTACTCCTTATTGTTTCTCTAGCAATATGAGAATGTCTATATAAAAAAGACCAGAAACAAAGAATGTTTGCCAGGGTGTGAAGGAAAAGGACCTCTTGTATAATGCTGATGGGAATGTAGACTGTTCCTACCTATAGAGAAAATATTATAAAGATTTAAAATATTAAAAATAGCTTTGTGATATGATCTAGGAATTCCACTGCTAGTTATCTACTATAGATATACGAGTGTACTAATCAAAGCAATATATTCATTCATAAATTCATTGCAACATTATTTAAAACAGTTAGGTGTGAAAACAACCTGTGTCCAAGGACAGCTGAGTGAATTAAGAAGAGTGATATATGGGCCTCCCCGGTGGCTCAAGGGGTCGAGAGTGCCACACTGTGGGGCTTATGCTGCCACTGCAGCATGAGTAAGATCTCAGACCAGGGAAGGAGCCCACATGGCACAGAAGATCTCTCTTGCCTTGCCCACTGCTTCCTTCAGCAGTGTATTTCAGTCAATATGCCTGTTCTGCTCCCCACTCTGTCTCTAGTGAATCTTCTCATCCCCTATACCTCTAGCCTGTACCCCAGCTTCCTGTATGCATAAATAAATAAAGTCTTTTTAAAAAGAAGTGATATATATATACACACACACACATTTATATCAATGCAATATGTATTATAGAATACTACTCAACTATAAAGATGAACTCTTGCCACTAAATGACAACATGGATGGATTTGGTGTGAATAAAGCGAATACTAATGTCAGAGAAGAGAAATAATAAATGATCTCACTCATTGTGGAATATAAAGAAACATAACAGACAAAACTAAAGTAAAGCAAACCCTAAAAATCTGACTAAGGACTTGAGGGTACAGAGGGAGTGAGTGGAGCATGAGGGTGTAAACAGGAAAGGGAATCAAATAAAATATGGTGGAAAACTATGGGTAGTTTGAGTGTGAGTATGGAATAATAACAAGTATCTGAAAAGAAGTGAATCTATATTCCTAAATCATACACGATTTTAAAACAAATGCTACCTCAGTAAAATATAATACCATTAAAACAAATATATGTTGTTACCCGTTTTTCTAACCAACCATATATAAATGGAAGTTCCCACAACCCCTCGTTACAGTTTGATAATTTACCAAAATGACTCTCAGAACACAAGAAACATGGTTTATTTGTGAGATTACTTAATATAAAAGGATATACATTTAATATAAAGAACATTGAAATGGAAAAGAAGAATAAAGTATGGAGGAAAAGTTGCAAAGCTTCTAACACTCTCTAAGATTTCTATGTGTTTTGCAACATAGAAACTCTTTGAACATGACCTTTAGAAAAAAATTTGTATGCTTAATTATGTAATCATGATAATGGTGATTAAAAAATCACCATTGTGATTACTTTGATCTCCAGCTCTTCTTCCCTTCAGAGACTGGGTGGGGGAAGTGAAGGTTACAACCCTTCCAATCATACCACTTTTTCCCCTTGGCAGTCTGCTCCTTTCCAATGGTTATTTAGAGGCTTTCAGAAAAATCCAGTCATTAATATAAACACAGGTGTAGTTAAAAGAGATTTGTTATGAATAACAAAAGGCATTCCTTTCACCTTTATTGCATTGGAGCTATTTCAGAAACAGAGGGAAAAAGAGAAAATATTATAAAAATGGTTACTCCTAGGGTTCTTATCACTTAGGAAATTACAAGTGATTTAGAAGTCTTGTGCTAGAAGCTGTTGACTAAGATCAAATCACATATGTTGTAAATCATAATATCATATTATTTAATCCACCATGCAATCTTTTTTTATGACATAGGTAGTGATTAATTTTTTCTGTATAGATAATCAATTTTTTCCAGCACTAATTATTAAATAGTCCACTGTAATTGATTTTGTTTGATACCATGTCTGTCTGACATCATTTCTGTATAGTGTGGTATATTACTGAACTCTCAAATATAAAGTTTTCTGAAAATATTATATTTCATTATCAACATTTTGTAATAATCTTGATAATCACTGGTTTACTGCTTCTGTTCATTCTACTACACATCCTCCTGACTATTCTTGGTCCTTTGTTCCTCTGTGAGTTTTTCTGGAATTTGTCAGATTTCATTAAAAACTCTGATGTCAATGTAATTGCATTAATTTATACATCACTTTGTAGAAACTTTATATCTTAATAACCTTGTGTCTTTCAGTGTGTGAAGTTGTATGTCTTAATTTATTTGGGTTCTTATGTCTCTCTATTATATTTTGTAATTTTCTCCATAAAGGCTTCACACATTTTTATTAGACTGAATAGGAACATCATGGTTTCTATTGCCACAATAAATAGGATCTTTTTATCTCTGGCATTGCTTAATCAGTATGTGAAATGTTGCTGATTTTTAATTTTTTAATTTAGATACTCAATGATTATCTTATTGGATACAATTATTGATAATAGAATGGCTCTGGATAGTCAGTGATCTCATACTAGCTGCCATCTAGATGATTTTTAACTCTTCCATTCTTACATGTACACTATTTACTCAGAAGGGAAAAGGAGAGCTCATAAATTACAAGGAAATCAGGAAATGTACCCTTTGTGGACTCAGGAAACGGAAATAGAGATTGTGAGTAGTTAGCCAAACTTTCCCACCTCCTGCCCTTCTGATCACTAAAAATGCATTTCTCTCTTGCTTCAAAATGATATACTGGTTAAAAATAAATTATGTAGCATGGTACTTATTCACTACATTCAATTCTAAGTGTAAAATGATTCTGTGTGTGACAGCTTTTGATGGTAAAATATATGTCACTTCATCCAATACAGAGTGGAAAAACAAGGACAAGATTGTTACTGTACATATTTCTATGCATAGTGGAAGAAAAGTAACTCAAAATCCCTACTAAGCTAACATCTTAAAGACTTTCATTCTTTTCTCTGGAAAGAAATGATTTGCCCATTGTCATCTGGAGGCATCTCCTTGTCTTCATCAATAGGTATTATGAATCTAGCTTCCTTTGAGTATATGTCTTTCTCATTTTCATTAAGATGCCTTAGTAAAATGGGAACAGAAAGAACAAGCCTAAACATAATAAAGAGCATATGTGACAAACCCACAACCAGCTTCATACTTAATGGTGAGGCACTGAAAGCTTTTCTTCTAAGATCATGTATTTGACAAAGAAATACATATATGTGACAAGAACATCCACTCTCACCACTGCTGTGCAACATCATACTGGGAGATCTTGCTAGAGCAATTAACTAAGAGAAAGATATAAAAGAAATGCAAACTTGGAAAGAAGAAGTAAAACAACTAATATTTTCTGATGACAAAATACTATACATAGAAAACTCTAAAGACATCACTAAAAAATAACTATTAGAAATAATAAATCAGTATATTAAAGGGGTTGGCTAAAGCATTTATATATAAATCTTATTTGCAATAACCAACTGGAAGAGAAAGAAACCCAGAAAACAAATCTACTTATAGCAGCATCAAAAACTGTTAGTACCTAGGAATAAACCTAATAAAAAAGGTAAAAGACATACTCAATAATATATAAGACACTGCTAAAAGAAATAAAAGACAAAGGGAATGGAAAGATATTCAATGCTCATGAGTTGGAAGAATTAACATTGATGAAAAATATCTATCTATACATACATATATTTTTATGCAATCCCTTCAAAGTTATCAGAGTTTCAGTGGAATTCTTTAGGAAATAGACCATATATTACTGAAATTTATAGAGTCACTAAATAGTCAAGCAATGTTGTCAATAAAGATGAATGCAGGTATCAAGCTCTCAGCCTTAAAATTTTACTGCAAGGCAATTTTAACAGTATAGTATTAGAATAAAAGTAGACTTGTATATAAATGGAATATAACTGAGAGGCCAAAAATAAGTTCATATATATGGACAGCTAATTTATGGCAAAAGAGTCAAGATTACATAACGGAGAAAGGAAAGTCTCTTCAGATATGGTTCTGTGAAAACTTGACAGTCACATGCAGAAAAATGAAACTGGACCATTCAAATAGTCCAGAAAAAAATACAAAACTAAACCAAAACAAACTCTAGAAATATGACTGCATTATTGAAGCTACTAAATGGAGTAAGAATGGGAGAGGCTGGGTTTGAAAAATGTAAAGAAGAGGGCCTATTGATCTATATTAAGGTTTATGGGAGTTTTGGCGGTAAATATGGTGTGGGTGCATGCTTCTGAAGAATAGGTGTTAACTTATTCCCTTCAATCATATACAGTACTGAAAATAATATAATAATAAAATTATTAATTTTATTCAATAAAACTTATCTTTTTTATTTTCAATTAAAAATAGACTACCTATTGTTCTGTTTTTTTAAAAAGATTTATTTATTTATGCATAAAATAGCTGGGGTACAGGCCAGAGGTACAGGGGGTGAGAGGATTCACCAGAGACAGAGCCGGTAGCAGAACAGGCAGACTGACTGAGATATACTGCTGAGGGGAGCTATGGGCGAAGAAGGAGAGGTCTGCTACACCATGCGGGTCCCCTCCCTTGCCAGAGATGAACTCGTGCTGTGAAGCTGTGCCCTGGATGCTTCACAGTGCGGCGCTCTACCACTGTGCCACCTGGGAGGCCCTCCTTCTGTTTTAATTGCAAAAAAGTTTTTCTTTGTTCACTTCCTTGTATTACCTGTTTTTAATTTTTTTTTTGTCTTAGAATAACCTATTTTGCTACTTTCTCTATAATTAACACTAGTGTTTATTTAAAAAACAATGTAATCCATGTGTTTCAGATTCATTTCACTTAATCCAGATATTGCTGTCTATGAATGCACTAATGGAGAATGAGTCTGCTTTATTAACTGTTTGAAATACTTTAAAGGAACAATTTGCCAAGAAATAAAGTAACTTCTAAAAGTTTCATGTTTTTGGTATTTGTGAAATGTATTTCACCATTTTTTTTAAGTTCTTAGTTTATGAAATTTCAGGAAAAATAAAACACATATTTAGCTAAATCAACACTCTTTCATCTCCTTTCTTTATTAACATTTATGGATCTAGAACTCAGAAATTTATAATTTGATTTGATTTTTTTTATATTCAAATCTGTTTCAAACAATAAAAACTAAATGTACTGCTATGAAGAGATTTTCACTGAGAATAATGGAGGGACTGAATATGATTATAAAGAAAATGGTATTATTTCCACATGTCAGTGACTATTACTCAATTAACATAAAAATGACAAAAGGAAAATTGTTTGCCTTTTTAAAATTAGTATATGAATTTTCCCATACTTTTATCTATCTGCTGGATATGAGTGACTGTGGTGTCTTTCTTGGTCTCTAAAGGAACTTACTTCCAGGTATGCACATGTTCACATAATAACAAAAACTTAATCAAGGACAGCAAAATCTCCTTCACCAGGAGCAGGCTAACATAAGAAAGATGGTACAGAAGCAAAGCTATGTACAAACTCATCCTCCACCAATAATAAACTGCTTGACTTAAAGAGAAGTTTTTCAATTTTCTGAGACATTTAGTATATTTTAATTGTAAATAGAGATAGGAAAGCATATCCAAATTACAAAAATTGAGAAAATTAACTACACTGTTTTATTCCCCACTTCCTTTTAAAAATGGTTCTTATTTAGTTCCAGGTGTTAATGAGCTGGCAGATATTAGTTCATTCCTTTATGCCAGGTGTCTACAGAGGATTTAATTTAATAATAGCTTTTCTAAATGAAAAGTGAAATTGCTGACATTCTTCTTTCAGTCTGTGTAGTATTTCCATGATCAGATCCTCACACACATTATTTATTTATTTTTGGAGGTTTTTAAGATCTATATTTATGCATACAGGAACTGGGGTGTAGGCCAGAGGTGAGGGAGGTAAGAGGATTCACCAAAGACAAAGTGAGGAGCAGAAAATGGTGATAGTGTTATAGGACAGGAGGACACTTTAGAACCCCCAAACCTGCTCTCACTAAATGGGTTCTGCCATCCGCCACATCAAGACAAATTCAAAGTTACCCATCCCCTCGAGGGTTAAAGTCCAGCCAAATGGAATTGGCCCAAAGCAAAGCCCAAAAGCCTGCACAAGTCTAAAGTATCTTTGGTGGAGACCCACAGAAAAGGGTCAGAAAGAGTCTGGCAAATCTGGGAGTAAAAGCTCCCTATAGGTCTCTTACCTGCATCTGTTCCAACCAGTCCAGGACCAAGAAGCAAGTACAGTTTCTTCATTTATCTCTCTGCTCCACGTGCATCCTCTAGGTCTCCTTGATGCTCTCCATCCTGCGTCTTTCCTTCTTCTTTTCACACACATTATTTCTGATGTTAAGCTTTGAAGTGCAACTGGAAGACTAAGGTAGAGTTGCTGGAGTTCAAAGAACAATTTTTGTTTTTAGTATTTTTCCTTTATGACTAGGTTTAAAGAAACTCTTTAGCTGGTAGTTGTTCACTTTCAAATGCTCCAATTTTAATAAAAAAATTCTATTTTATTTAAAAATGTAAAGTGAAATAGAAGCTGACAATTTGGACTTGTCAATTTGAAAAAAATTAACACAATAAAGTAAAAACTAGCAATTTTTTATGATTCCTAATGTAAAGCAAAAAGGCCCTTTGGACAATATTTGAGTAACTAAAAAATTGGCAGGAATAACAACAGGAGACAACATGTGGCAGCTGTCTATCTTTGATGACTATTTTTGGAAGCTGCTATGAAACTACTCATGGTCAGTATGTAATCACATGGCCGCACCAAGATTTTATGAACACTTAGAAATGTAATAGGAGGATACATGGGTCCAACTATTTTATTTTTTACAGATGGAAGAAATTTAGAACAGATATTGTGTAACCTTTTCTCTTACCATATGATCCAAATTTGGTTCTTTTAAAAATTCTCATATAAAACATTTCCTACTCAGTAAGCATGAAGAAATGAAGGAAAAGTACTTTCTTGTCTTGAGAATTTGATCCATCAATGTGTGTTAGATTTCTACTAAGACAAATGGAGAGCACACAGTAAGAACATAAGTTGGTGAAATTTTCTTCTCTGTAAAAGTTGCTAATTGTTACTTTTACTAAAAAAATGGATAATTTTTCCTCAAAATTTGATATCATTTGTCATTGGTCATCTTAATACACTTCTACCTAAATATTATTTCCTATATTTCTCATTGTGTTTCCATTTTTAGCCATTGTTTTCTGCTTTAAATTAAAAACAATTTAAAAATATTTATCACTAAAGTCTGTCTTCTTCAACAAAGTAGCACAGTGGCAAATGTGTTAACTTTCGGAAATGTGTATATATATGTATATGTATATGTATATGTGAACTTTATATATATATATATATATATATATATACCTGCTCACATTATACAATTAATATCTATTTAGCAAAAATAATATTTATCCTATGGAGATTATTAAAGAAGTAAATAGCACAATGTCTATTCACATTTTGGAGAGTTGAGACTTGCATACACAAAAATATTATGAGCAGTGCAATAAGCAATGTAAATATTCACATACCAAATCATGAGATAAAGATTAAATGTCTCCATGCATTATTTTTTTTTAAACATATTTATTTATTTACTTATGCATTTAAGAGCTGGGGTGTAGTTCAGAGATGTGAGGGGTGAGAGGATTCACCAGATACAGAGGGGAGCAAAACAGGCAGATATACTGTAAATACACTGTTGAGGGGAGCAGAGGGCAAGATAGGAGAGTTCTGCTGTGCCATGTGGGTCACCTCTCTGGCCAGGGATTGAACTCGTGATAGAGTAGCTGCTAACAGCTTCACAGTACTGCCACTTGACCTCTTGCACCACAAGGGAGGCCCCATTCTTGAGTAACAAAATTCACAAGGAATACAGAAAGTCTCATATAAGCAGGATTTAAAGTACTTTTTGAGTTAGGTAGGTAGAGTTAGGTAATCAAAGATGAAAGAAGGGATTTTAGAGACAAGAATATATGGGTAAATTACAGAGGTGGGAGTGAGCAAGGCAAGTACCAGATTGTTGAGAGTTCTGTTTATACTAAGAAGAGGATTTGAGAATAAAATTGATTTCATAGGTAGTCTGCATACAAAGTCTCCAAGGATGTAAAGAATTTATCATTCTTTATATGTCAAAGTCAAGAAAATCTTAAATGCTTTTTAAATTTTTGATTGGTGTGTGATTTACAGGAATATTACAGTTTCCATATATTCACATCAATTTCTTCTAATATTGATGTTTTATAATAATATCATATATTTCACAATTATTAAATCAGTTTTGAAGCATTATTGGAAACTAAGTTCTATACTTTATTCATATTTCCTTTGATTTCACCCAAAGTGCTCATTTTTTTCTGTTTTCAGTCCTTTCTAGGATACATTAAGTCATGTCTTCTTAAGCTTTTTGAGTTGTGACAATTTCTAAACTTGTTTTGCTTCTAATGAAAATACCAGGTTTTAGTAGTAGTAGTAAGGCATTTTTAAGATTTTTTAATTTATTTATGCATACAAGAGCAGGGGTTCAGGCCAGAGTTGAGGGAGGTGAGAGGATTCATCAGAGAAAAAGTCAGGAGCAGAACAGGCAGACTGACTGAAACACACTGCTGAGGGGAGCAGCAGGAGAGGCAGGAGAGGTCTGCTGTGCCATGTGGATCCCCTCCCTGGCCTCGGAGCAAACTCTCACTGCTGTGCCATGGATGCTTCACAGTGCAGCACTCAACCCGCTGTGCCACCAGGGAGGCCCAAAGCATTTTTGATAATATTCCTCAATTAGGCATTTTCAGATTTTTTTTTCTGATGAATTTGCTAGTGTTATATGATTGGGAAGGAACATCTGAGAAGTGAATCGCAACATATCAAGAGCGCAAGCTATCAACTTGATTTATCACCATTGACTTTGATCACCTACCTAACTGAGGTAGTGATTGTCTTATTTCTCCACTGTAAAGTTATTATTTTTCTCCTCTTGCCATATTCTACTCCTTGGAAGGAAGTTACTCTTTACAGTCCACCCTCAAAGTGTATGGGAGTTATATTCCACGCCCTTGATTATAGTGTGCAAAAATTCTGTCTGCATGGGAGATTCATCTGTTTTATTTATCTTTTCAAGGAGTCCAGGCTTCTTTTAGTGGGGAATAGTATTAGAAACCAAGATATTGAAGCTATGTGTGCTTATTTTATTGGGGTGTCATTACTTTTTGGTACTCATAGCTGACAGCAATATTTACTAAAATTTAATCATAATTTGGCTGTACACTTTGTTCCAGCATATTATACAGGTCATGAATGGGCTACTGTGCCATGTTTCCTAAGTCCTGGTTAAAAAGAAGTGGCTTAGGAAGAAGAGAAATCAGGGGCCTAAGTATTGTGTGGAAATATGACAAAGATTTTCTTTCCCTTTCTAAAGTAGGGGTGACTTTGCCAGTAGAGTGGGCATAAAACACATAGATTTTGAGAGTGAGAGTAGCAGGTGAATGGAGTACAATTATATCTTGAAAATCTTACATTCCTTTTCCATGTAGGAATCTCTATATAATTGCAGCACTGTGGTGGATGTGGCAGAGCATGCAGAGCTGCCTCCAATAGTGTTATTACTTGAAGAACTGTTTGCTATTGGAGAACAAATAGTCGGGAATGCAAACTAAGAAACTGTTCTGACCTTCTACTCTCTGGTCCCCGGGGAGGCTTTTGTTTTTTTTTTTTAAAAAGGGAAGTCATTGATTTTTTTTCTTTTTTTTTTTTTACATCAGACAGGTACATATCACAACTCTTCATAAATTGCCCATGATTCCCTGTATTATGTTCCCAGGGAGTCTTATGTAAGAGGCAACCAATGATTTCAACTTTTCAGGTATGAAGTTGCCCTTAAATTATCTCCTTTATGGTCTTATCCATACTGTGTCAATGGCATCAAAACAAAACAGGAACATAGTTCAGGCATATAAAGAATAGATATTTGCTTGCAGGGGAGATGGATTTTACTTGGATGTGTTTAATACACTTTTATGAATAACTCAATGTTCTCTTTCTCCACGAATCTAGGACTACATAGTATGTCTCTGTGAACATACACATTTGTAATAAAACTAGATTAACACCACATTGAATTCTTGCTCATCATCATCATCTGCAAGCATAATGAACAGTTGGAATGTTGTTTCCACATCTCATGCAATTATTCTAGTTCTCAAATACCCTTTTCTCTGGTGCCTTAGAGAACTCATATTCAAAACAGCTCTAAACATATGTAGTATTAAGAATGCAATGGGGTCAAAAGAAAAAAAATTGAATCAAAGTAGACTCAAAGGGACATATTCTTATTTCCTACTTGAATATTTGTGGACTTTTGAACAACTGATTGCATTTAGGGTACCAGTATGATACATAAGTGTACAGAGAGCCAGAAAAATGTTAATACATTAGAATCTACACAGCACTAATGCTTCTTTGAGCTCATAAAATTTGACATCTCTTAAAACACAATCACCTTATCCGTTTCCATGTACTTTTATGAATTCTATCTTTCACTGAATCTCTCCCTTATTCAGATGTTTCGTTTCATCTCATATGATGTTTTATAGAAGCAATACTCCTGTACTCTGTCTTGTCAACAACTATGGTATCAAGACAGCAACTGCATTAAGGGTTCACCTGCAAAAACCCTGCAGTTATCAAAGATTGCTTTGTCTCCAGGGTATAGCATGTCCCAATCATGGTGATCCAGGTGACTGTGACATTCTTATTGGACTGACCCGACTCTAATAGAAATGTGAATGTAGTCATTCTTATGTGATGCACATGTGTGGGGAATTTATCTAAAAGAAAGAAGTTCAAAGAAACCAAAAGATGGGAAAATAGAGGCTTCACAGACAAGTCCTTTATAGTTCTGATATTTTGAGGAAAGGTGTATGTTGTTAGTTCATATACATATGGACTTAACTGTGATTATTGACCATTACATTTTCCATCACCAGTTTATCATCACACTGTGTATTGGAAGCAAGTTCTGTTATAAGAAGTAAAGTTTGATCTGAGCTGAGAAGTAGAACTAATCACAAGTCATTTTTACCACTGACCTTGGTCAAACACCTTGAATAGTCAAAAGAAGAGATTGATCTGTCCATTTCCATGTATCTTCCACCTCTTTGACTCTGTAATCAATAAATACTGTCAATGACTTATTATAACGTATGTCTGAAGGAGTATAAACCAGATGGGTGGCCTCGAAATAACAAAAAGGGTGACATCATGTGATTTGAAGAATGACATATTGTATTTGGGAGGATTTCAAAGTTCATATTATCCTAAGGGCTTGCATTTTTATTCATATTTCCCTTATAATTTGTGTAATTACTCAACAGTTCAAACACCACCCAAATAGGCACTATGAGATTGCATTTACATTTTAGTATGCCTAGCTGTTGCATACCTAAAGAAAAAAATAAATAAAAACCCTGAAAGGCAGCCAACTCAAATATTGCACACCTGGCTCCCATTTGTTATAAGATTATCACTGAAAACAAAGAATCTTGACTTTTACAACCCCCTCAGTCTTGTGGCCGCCTCAGCAATACTCCCCAGTCTAACCTAGTAGGAAAATGGATCTGAGAACAAGAGAACTCTCCAAAAGATACCATGTTATGATCTCCATATTAATGTCTCCCTCTCCTGGCCCCTGAACTCAATGACAACATTTAAAACAGGTATAAAAGAGGAAAGATGACAGTAAGAAACATGTTGGGTTGCTTCCATCCTACCACCCACATATCATGATAAAACTGAAAAGCAACAAAAACATTTTCATTTGGCAGGAGCGTGTTGCTTTTCTTTTGGAGATACCAAGGACCCATAAAGGAAAAACAACTCTTTCTTGAGTTCTTTCTGTTTTAAAAATGTTTAACTTCCTTAAATATGCAATTGGATTAAGAAATCATGAAGAAAAACACAATAGAACAGACTGCCAGAGGGGCTGTCTGCTGCTTAGGTGTGTCTACATTTAACCATTCCATTTTACTTCAACTCTAACTTGTAATTTCTAATTACAATAGGCATGCTAGGTTCATGGGGTCTTAGAGAAAAGTAAACACAAAAACTCTAAATATAGTAGTTTATTCAAAAAGTATTCAAGTTTATTAGACCAGCCCTTTGGCTGTAAGCCTGACTGCTCCCCCAAGTATCCCAGGTATTGAGCAGTTTTTTTTTTTTTTTAAATATGAAGACTTTTTTTTTTTTTAAGATTGATTTATTTAAATCATAGTGGTTTGCTTCATAGTGCGTTGCTTAACCCACTGCGCAACCAGGGAGGCCCGGTATTGAGCAGCTTGCCATATTTTTTTTTCTTTTCTTAAAGGTCTAGATGCATTTATTTGAATAATATACTAATCTCATTTAAAAGCACCTACACATATCTGAAAATCTTTACTAAAAGGAAATTCAGTGCTACAATTCATGTACAGTTATTGTATCTTTTTAAAGTCCATTAAAAAATCAATATCATTATATATAGAGAACTGCAAAATTCTCTTATGCTACATGAATTGTACAAAAATATTCAGCTATTACTTGTCAATTGAAAATAGCTTCACCCTACACTTGAATAAGCCTTTTGGTTATCTGCCAGGTAAACCCAAACCAGATACAGACTATTTTCTTTTTCTTTTCACTCAGGAATGCTAATGATAATGTACAAATGCTCCAAAATAGGCAATAATTTTTAACTTTTGTGACAATTGTAATCATGACACTGGGAAGAGTGAGTGAATAGTGGGTGTAAGAATTCCAAATAGTTGATTATGGAAAGATAATCAGAAACATGGGCAAATTCCAGTGAAAGTGGGAAAACATAAATACTTTATGATCAGTAATTCCACTTCTAGATATCTTTCCAAAGAAGGCAAAAAATACTAATCTGAAGGGGACCATCACTTCTAAATTCATTGTAATACTACATATTCTCATTAACTACTTTGCTAGTAAAGACAGTTCAAAAATATTGATAAATTTTATCAATATTAATATTAATATTAATTCTTGGAAAATATCCTAGGAATTACAGAAAAATATGATTATTACAACATATTTAAAATAACATTAATTTTGAAATAGTCCAAATGACCAAAATTAGGAATTTACTCTTAAAAGTAGTTTACTCAAAAGAATATTAGTCATTAAAAAGTCAGTCTGTTGAAAAATACTTAATTACAACAAAGAATCTTTGATATATAATGAAAAGAGAATATACAAATAAGTATGATTCATAATCTTAGTTTAATAAATCAAATTAAAAATATATAAAAGTCACTAAAATTGATTCATTCAGTTTGTTCACTTATTTATTCTGCACATGGTTACCAAGCACCCAGCATTGCATATGCAAACTTCTGCTCTCATTGGTTTACACTGTTAGTAGCTAAGAACTATAAAAGAGAAGTAGACAGGTAGATTTATTTATTTATTATATCAGAGATAACACATTCAGTTATATTAATTTTCATATAAAAATATGTGTGTCACAAAGCGCAGTATCATTGAACTCCCCTAATATTGAATACCCAACAAATGTTTACCTTATAAAAATGATAAAAATGAAGTCAATTAATAACTGAAAAGTGCCTAATATAGTAAATATGAAATAAATGTTAATTATTATTATTGCTATCATTACTATAATTATTATTTTCACTTCTCTAAGTATAGTAATCTTTATGAATTGGGTCCTCTAACCTTTGACTCTCATGATGTGAATTTGATAAATGTCCCCTTTCTATAAAGATATCATTTGAATTTATTTATTCTCTTGTTAATGTTCTAAATGTTTTCCCATCTATTGTTCTAAGCTTCATGATAAAGCTAAAAAAGGAGAAATTTCAATCAAACTGTTTAAAGGTAGAATTGAAATATATGAGCAGATATTTGACAACTTATATACTTAGTACAGCCTTTATACTGAATTGATGCATGAGTGATAAATAAGGAAATGCAGAGAGAGGATAAAACTAGAGATTTTAGAAGTGCAGTTTTTCAGGGTAAGAGGGAAAGGGGAGGGGAACATAGTCAAAGAAGAATAAAGAGTGGATGTGGAAAAATTCTATAAATAATAAATAGCATCACTGAGAGGTGAAGCCTTTCATTTTCAAAGAAAGGTCTTACTGACATTGTGAAAAACTCACTAAGAACATTTTAATTCAATTTCGTAATTAAGGCCATAAGATGGCTGGGAAGGGAGAGCTATCAAAAAGAGCTTCTTTAGGAAACTGTAGGTGTTTTATCTCCACCAATGTTCCTTCTTTCTCCTCCCTATACATATGCTCTTTCCTACAGAGTAATTTTGATTTACATGATATCTAGGTAAGGGGACTTTAATTGGTCCACACAGAGAATCTGTATCTGTTGAAGCCTGGAGCATAAATTAGACTGGCCCCTGACTCCTACCGGCTGCTATCCATGAAGTGTACACTCCCCAGTGATCTAAATATGACTACATATGCAGTCTGTAATATGACCTGGTCTCAAACCAAATGTAGTTCTAGTGACATTCAGTTAGACTTTACTGTTATAATAGCAATATCACCACAGGTCAAGGAACTGAGGTGACAGTAATGCCAGCTACTGAAGTATCTCTACCCCATTGTGCATTCTGGCAGTGGGACATTATCCAACATTGGATTCAAGAGCCATTGTGCCCACTACTAGACAAACCTGAGCATCTTGAGTCACTAGGAAAAGTGTCAGTTCAGATTTAGTGTCCAGTAATCCCCAAAGAAACTTTCTATTTCCTTTTCCCCAAAGCACTGTCATCCTGGTAAATAACTCAAGCTTTTGGGAAAGCTAAAAGGAAAAAAAAAATACCAGATAAAAATTGACTATATTGTCATGACTTCTTCAAGAATACTTGACATCCTTCATAAAAGAAGTTTGGGTCTATCAACTGACAACCTTTGGAACTGGTGAAGGTTATAACTTTCTCTTGGTATAAGTCAAGTTAAATTTCTGTTCACCATAATAGAACTTTTCCATTTAAACAAATCAAGTAAGATTTAGCATGCTGCTATTCTATTTCTTTTCTAGGGACACTATGATCAATTAGTCAAAGGTCTCTGATTATTGCTTTGGCTTTCCTTCTTATTATGATAAACTATGTTTACTTGTAGAACTCACTTTCCTGTAGTAAGTCGGGATCTAGAGTGTGTAGCCAGCACTAGGCTCTTCAAGGATATTGTTACTCTTTTATTAATGCTTTTCTCAGAGTGTTGCTGAAGACAGTGTCGCTGTACTCTCCAGGAGACATTTAGATGACTGGTGACCAGGTTTTCTAATCTAGTATTCTAATAATCCTATATCTTCCTTTATGTTATACCAAAGTTGTTCTGGTATTTCAAGTTTATTTAGCATGAGTGATATTTATTTCTAGGTTTTTGTCAATAAACCAACAAATTTCTCCAGACACGTCCAGCAATCCATGCCAATACATTGAATCTAGAATCTTTGTAAATCTCTTCTTTGAGGTAGAGGCTACATCCTTCATGTAGGGAAAAATAATTTCTTCTACTGACAAACTTTAGCAAAGTTAATAGCTCCAATTATACCAAAATAAGCCTACTTGTCCAAACTTAGTTTCAAGGATCTGGCTCTTCTCAATAACTTAATGTTATAGGATTCACAATTTGGAGAAAGTCAGTTTATACTGTAATTCAACCATTGTCAGAACTAGACCTTTGGTTTGTTTTCAGAATATTTGGTACCGCCACTATAGTAATGCTTCTTTTAAGGAAGTCATAGAAACTCTCCAGTCCTGAGACTTTCAAGTCCTAAATTATTATTTCTTTTCCCACACAGAGTGGAATATCTGCATAAAAATATATAAAGAATGTGTATACACATGGAGTACTATTCAGCTATCGTTCTGCCCTTTGCAACAACATAGATAGACCTGGAGGAAATTGTGCTTAGTGAAATAAGCCAAGAGGCATGAACTTCATATCCATAAATTATATAGCATTATAAAACAATGATATTTAAGGTTTTTAAAGTGAAATGATGCAATTAAATAAAAAGACCAATATCACATAGTTTCGTTTATATGTGGTATATAGTGAAAACAGATACATTAAATAAGAAAAAAAACAAATTTTTGGATAAACCATTTCATGGTTACCAGAAGGGAATGAAGAAGAGTGGAGAGTATATGAGTAGGAAGCAATATGGTGAAGGATAGACTAGAATTTTAGCAGTGACTTAATGCAGTATATAGGCATGTTGATTTTCAACAATGAACACCTGAAAAATGCAAAGTTATTCAGTTAAAAAATGAGAAAAAAACTAACTACATTGAGAAATGAAGTTTATATAACATACAATTTATACTCATAATTTATAACACATATTTTTCTAATATATAATTATCATTTATTTTGCAGACACTTTTTCTTTGTGGTAATAGGTTAGTCTTAAAATAGTTTATTATCTATGTGTGTATCTAAACACTTTCTTTTCAGTGGAATCTTTGATTTTCTGCATGCATTTAACTATTAAAAATTGAACTATTGAATGTGCTTTCATATATTTTGAATATTAACTCCTTATCAGATATATTTTTTGCAAATATTTTTCTGTTGACTTTCATTTTGTCAATGTTTCCCTTTTTTGTTCAGAGTATTTTAGTTTGATGTAGTCCCACTGGTACTTTTTTTTCCTTTACTTTTGGTGTCAGATTATACAAAATAATCATTTCCAAGACCCATATCAAGTAGCTTACAAGCTATGTTTCACAGAAGTTTTATTTAAAGCTTTATGTTCAAGTCTTTAATTCATTTCAAATTGACTTTTGTGTATGTTGTAGTTATAATCATTTCTGACACTAAATAGATCACTGTCTTCATTTAAAATTTTTCATGAAATCTGTATATTTGTCCATTTTCCATGATTGATTTAGTGGTGAGACTTTCTTATGTGTGAAATTCTAGTTAAAATATGTGAGGAATTGCATAAAGATCCTAGACTTCACAATGAATAAGAACTATGTAGTACTTAAGTTTTACTCAGAAAGTTGGAAAGGAGGGAAGAATTATTTTATTGTTTAAATAGAGACTTGTATATGAACAAATGGCTTAACTGCAGTAAGAATAGAAAATAATTGAGTGGTTATAATGTCTAAAGCATACAGAAATACAGACTTATTAAAACAGAAGAACATACTATTTTGACCTCCCACATCCCAAACCAATTTATAACATCCTTGCCTTGGTAGTTTTCACTTTGTCATGCTATTTTGTCATGATCCAAACGTGGGGTTTATTACACTCATAGGATAATCTATTATTATTTATCTATTTCTATTATTAGGTCTTGAAAAGAGAACAAACAGTCTTGTTAATAGTCCTATGTTACTCAAAATCCAATTTATATCTGGAAACCAACTCTATCTCTTCCCATGTATGTGTGTGCATACTTACATATGCATGTATATATCACATGTACATATATTTGTGTGTGCATAGATACATATATATACATATACTCATACTTAAAGGAAAAAAAGAGAAGGCTTTTTAATCGACATAGGATTTTTCTAACAGTCAATGTCATTCTCAACTAGAAGCACATGATGTCATTTTTATAGCATTTCTTAACCATTACTTTTATATGAGTCAACTGGTTTTCCAGACATCTTCTGTAGAGACTTAAATGCTGTTTACTATCATCACTCCAATGTGTTTTCCACCAGAAATAAAAAAAAGTACATTCTAAACTTGTTTATAGGAGGAAAAGACCTATGTTGATGTCAAAGAAGAACTTAAAATTTGTTCTTTCAGATAATCCAAAAGACAAACTGCAGTTCCACAAGGAATACTTCCCCAGATAAGTTTACTTACTGTCAGGATAAATGGTGTATTTGAAGGAAAGGGTAATAGCAGGTGTGAGAGTGGAAACTGTGATTTTGATTCTGTGTCAGGGATCACAGGGAAGGTCTGGGGTTAGTACACAACAGAGGCAATCAGTTCAAGTTCAGAGAGAGAGAGGGGAAGAGAAACACAAAAGAAAACACTCTAATAAGTCGAGAGTTCAAGAAAGCACTGTGCATGACACGACCAACACATGCTGCTGAGTCTATTCTAGCTGGAGGAAGATTCACGCGGCTCATATTCACAGGTGCTTCCTACTTGGGCCTCCTGAGGCACTTTGAACACAAGCGCATTGGTGCATTCATCGTAGTGCTTTGTTTACAGACAACTGAAAGTCAGAACTGAAAACTAATATTTCCACTGATATTATCTGTTCTCTGTATCCCAAAATCTTTTTTAACATAGCAGTAGATAGTCTAGCCCTTAATATTTCCTTATTTAAATATATTTTTTAAAGTAGCATTTGACTTGAAATTCTGAGATTTTTCTCCTGTTCTCCCTGAGTAGGCTAGGCAATGGGTTTGCAGGCATATGTGTGCAGAAAAAGACATGACTTTTATTAATTTTTGTCAACCTTATTAAAGGGTACTTAGAGAGGAGGAGGGCTGACTAAGCAATTGGGAGGATAAATAAGACATTCTGCAAATAAACCTCTGTCATGTGATCTATAGTGTAAGTTTTCTTTTTACCCCATGGAATCTTCAGTAAAATATCCAATTTTTTAAATTTGATAACATTTTAGAGGGTTTTTGATAATAGCATAGAGGGTTTTGGAGGTTTTTTCATAAGTAAAATTGGTTTACAGTTTCCTTTTTTAAAATTTTTTGCTTGTTTTTTTTTGTTTTGTTTTGTTTTTTATTTTTAGCCTCCACCAAACCACCTCTACCCAACTCCCCCAACCCTTCACCCCTTCCACTGTTCCCTCTGGTAACTATTATCCTCTTTTTTTCTGAGTTGAAAGTTTAAAGAAAAAGATCTATTTTTACATATACATCTTGAAAATGGAATTGGTTTAGGAGTTGCAGCTAAATACCAAATCTTGAGTCAGATTGGTGATGGGTAAGAACAAACATTGTCCACAGAAATATAGTGAAATCCAGTTCACAGGAGCTCCTTGATGTTATTGATGGTTAAATAAATATGCACTCATAGACACTACTACTTTGTTTTGAATAGTAGTTAATACGTCAGTATCTATTATACATTAGGCCTATGGTAAGTACGTTCTATTTGTCATTTCATTTAATAACATAATAGACCATTGTAATATTTGATTAAATGGTCCCCAATAAATTGTACCACTCTCTGCTTTAGTCTCTTTTACTTTGACAGTGTGACTCACTTGTTCTTTATGATATCCACACAGGGGTGAAAACAGAGACTTGATAAACATTTGGACACTGGAACTTGTTCTTTCTGAATGTTGATGATATCACAAAAGTGAAGAGACTGGCCCAGCCTCCTTAAGAATGAAAGACACCCAAAAGAGTAAAAAGCAGTCCTCCTAATTCAGTCTAGTGTCCATCTAATTTACATTTGAAAGCATCTGCATAAGTTAGTTCATAAGTAAGACCATCAGAATTTAATGTACAGAAATGTGATAAATAATAAATTCTTATTTTAATACATTACATTTTGAGGTAATTTGTTATTCTGCAATAAATACTGATACAGAAAATCTGTACTAGAAATGGATGCCCCTTTACAAATCCTAAATCATGTAGTGCCAGCATTGGATAAGGTAGAATAAAAGCTGAAAACAAATAAGGACATATTGATATTGGGGGTGAAAAAGGCATAAGTAAGCTGCTATACAAGAACAGAAAGATGATGACCTCTGTTTTGTAGTAGTGAATCAATTGACAAAATATCAGCTACTATTAAGTGGAAGATGTGATCTGGAAAACAGACCTTTAATGGCATATTAAAATGTATATTGATTCTCATAACTTCACAGTAATGAATAATAATAGAACACTAAAGATAAATACCAATATTGTCACCACTAGGGATGAAGAAATTAGGCTTAACAGGTAAACTTTCTCAAACTGGCTACATTCCTATTTGTTATAGGAAAGACTTACCTATGACTGTATATAAGTATTCATCTTAAAGTATACTCAAATGGAGATTTTTATACAACATGATTATGAGGCAGATATAGATGACTAAAATATTTTGAAGTCACAAACTTAAAAGATAGTATGGAAGCAAATATTAAACATAATGGAAGTGAGAAATTTTCAGTATTTCTTATATATTGTGAAATAATTTATTTGGTATACACAATGACATATATAACTTTGCCTAGTGCATACTAAAAATGTTAAAAAAATATATTCTTGACATGTCCAAGTCAATAAGATTTAGTATTATATATTCATCCTATCTTATGTTTTCTCTACTTGTTCATTCAACTAACATAGACATTGCTTGGCCCTTGTAAGTCACCTTTAGTCCATAATACAGCAATACATATTTGAGTCTCCCTCAGGGGCCTCCTTGGTAGCACAAGGGATAAAGATGCAGCACATTGAAGCTACAGTCACTGCAGTAGGAGTTCAACCCCCAGCCAGGGAGCTGACCCACATGACATAGCAGACCTCTCTTGCCTCACCCACTGCTCTCCTCAGCAGTGTACTTCAGTAGCTCTGCCGTTCTGTTCTCCACTCTATCTCTAGTGAATCCTCTCACCCTTTGCACCTCTAGCTTGGACCCTAGTTCTTGTATGTATAACTGAATAAATCTTGAAAAAAAAGTCTCCCTTCAGCTCATGCATTCCCTCCTTCATCCATACTCCTTGCTTTATGCCTTTTTATGGACATTTGATAGTTCCATTTTTCTCATGTCACATTTATGTTGAAGTATTTTCAATAGTTTGTATCTGGCCAGTTTTACCCTAGGACTCCATATCTCACTTTCCTGCATATTTGTATTGTATTCTCTCATCTATACTGTACTTCCACATCCTTTATTAAGCCTCATCAGTCTAATTACCATATGTTGTCATTCCTAGAACATTAGAGGTAACAAACTGGTTTTACTTAGAATATCTCTTACATTAACTGATTGTGTCAACCTAGGGCATTGGTTTGACAGTTACAACTACTGTTTTCCTCTCTGTGATGCATCTTCTCAAGAGATTACAATCTGTTCAAGAGCAAAAATTCATTTTTTTTCACAGTGTTCAATCTAAAGAAAGACCTGTTGCAGCATTAAGTTATTTTGATAAAAGACAATAAATTCATGTGAATAAAAAAGGTCAAAGTTTAAAAAGGTTTTGTGAATATAAAAGGTTTGTTTCAGATCTTTTCTAATTATTTTGCAAATAAAAATGCTCACTTTCCTAAGACTTGGATGTTTAAAGCTATATAATCCAAAGTGCCAAGATTTTTTAAAATATGGTATTGATGAGAAGCACTGAATATTGTTTAATACACTGAATTATAGTAAATGGGCATGATTGGCCTATGGTGAGGAAGAAATGCTTAACAACAATAAAAAGAGTCATAGGAGAGACTAAGTTTGCATTGTTAGAAATATGACTCAACTAGAAAAAAGTTTGTTCAAAATGATAGAAAGTATAAATGTTCCTAGAATATTTCCACTTCTAAAAAAGGTATTAAAACTCTCAAAACAATAAAGACTTGGAGTAATTTCTGAGTTTTTTTGTAACAAATATTCCCTAAAAATTAATCAAATTAAATTTTAGAGTTCAGAAACTACATTTCCAGTTAAAACGACTTTTGAAATAACTCATTTTGATGAATAAAATATTTTTTATATTCAGGACAATTTTGATAATAAATTTCTATTCCAATTGTTCATTTATTTTATGTCAAAGTAATGGTAGTGACAAAAGCCTAGTGATAATGATAGTATTGAATTTGCTTGCTTAATTACTGTCATGGGTATAAAGTGAATTAGAATTAGCAAATATAATCTTTGCTATTTTTTATTTCATTGTTGAATAGTAAAAGAGAAGGTAATCGGTGGGCAGTGACATAAAGTCAGACAAAGGAAGACAGTTCATTTAAAGATAGTTCATTTAAAATGTCATCACCAAATATTGCCTTTTATTATGAACTGTTTGTGTCCCTTTGAAATTTATATATTGAAACCCTAACCCCTCAATGCAATAGTATTTAGAAGTGGGGCTTTTGGAGGTAATTAGGTCTAGAGTCCTTAGAATAAAAGTACAAACAATTCTTTCTTTCAGTCTTATAAATATACAAGGAGACATTGATTATCTGGAAGCTAAGGAGAGGGCTTTCACAAGGAAACAAATCAGCCTACATCTTGATCTTAAACATCTCAGATTTTAAGACTGTGAAAAATAAATATGAAATGTTTATGCCATTCAGCTTATGACTAATATACTTCTAAAGGGTCATATGTTAAAAATGGAAGTAAACCATTGTCAACTTGAGTCAGATACTACAATAAATGGAACTTGTTGGAATAATATTTAAAATACTGATAAGTACTGAAGAGCTGACAGATTTATTGAAGAAAAAGGTCATTGTGTTCCATGGGACATCTATGTCTTACTTTCATGTCCTTAGTCTTACTACAAAAGTTCATCCCATAAATATACATATCCTTGAGAAGATTTGTGAATGAATAATATTTCTGACATTACATGTGACATCCAGTTCAAATAAAAATGACTGCCTGTTGTCATTCAGATATTAGCAATAGTCAATAACATTTTAGTTTCAAAATACTCAACAATATAGCAGACCACAATGTTCATTAAGTAGATACAAGTTAAGGTATGTTTGTTTGTGGGATTAAATACTCATGACTGGATAGAGGTATTTTTCTTACTCAGATCAATTTGGTATAACTTTCACAGATGATCACTTTCATCTACAAGTCCACTAACCCTTTTTTCATTGTTTCTCACCTAATGCAATTAGCAGAGAAACAACATTTAGAGAGATCAAAGGAGAGCCCTGATAAATATAAATTGGAATGCAGTTGCAAACACTACCTGAAAATATTGACACTTTTTAAACATTAAACTTTTTTTTGAGGATTAACATAGATGTAAAAAAGTTCACAAATGTTAGCTGTCCATTTTGATGAATTTTAACAGCAAAAAATGAGCAAACAGAATGTGTAGGAGCACTATATGAAGAAACAAGACAGTCCATGAATCCCAGAGATCTCCTTGTGCCCAATTATACCCCATGGATCACTTCTAATTCATTACTAATGGCTGAATTTAAACTTTATGTGAATAGAATTAAGTGCCTATGTCTGATTTATTTGGTTCAATATTGTGTTTGTGAAATCTGTGTATATACAACTGTACTTTTTTCATATTCATTGTTATTTCAATGAACACTTAGCACACTTTATTCTAGTGATGAATAACTGATCATATTTTATCCATGTTAAAAAGGTATTTATACATATATTGTACATACTTATATATTTATTTTGTGGGCACTGTTTGACATTTATGAATGTTTGTGTTCTCTTATGTCTTTTGAAGAATGTATACTTATATATCTTTGAGGAAGGAGTGGTTGGTTCATAATGGATGTACGCTTAGCCAAAATATTCAAAGTGATTGGCTCAAATTTTATATTCCTAACAGCAGCATGGAGGGTTTAGGTTACAGAAGAACTTGGAAATTTGATTGTATAAACCATAATTTTAATATTTAAATCAACCCAGTCATAATCTTCTTTCCTCTCAGTCATAAGTTAGAAAAGTAAAAATAGACAGATATGCAAAAAGATGGAATTCCCTAAGGATCATTAAATTTCAAAACTTGTTTAATGGAATATGATATTTTCTCAAATATTGGCTTATAAATGTTAATTATTTGATTAAAACAGATGTAATGAATTATTCAAATTAATATCAACATGGTTATCTTAATTCTATTTATTTCTTCCCTGTGAATTATCACACATACACCTTTATCTTGATCTTGAACACTCACTCACCAAGTAAATAAAAGTCATTTTTAGTGTTCTGCTAAAAGACCCAACAGGAGGGGGAAAAAACAATACATATTCATAAACAAACAAAATTAGAAGTCAGTGTTCTGAAAAAGCAGTGCTTGAAAAACACCATGATTTTAAGCTTTACAGAACATATCATTGTACTCAGTGTAGGAGGTGAAGACAAGAGGCAATTTATTCTGCAGCTGGTTTCAAAATAAACAGAGCAAAGAAAGATAAGGAGTGAAAGAGGGATAAATCCACCGGTAGCAAACTTGATGGACAGACAGGCTGCCATTAACAATGCTGTTGCCTTTGTAAGTACAGAGTGATGTGGAGATACCCTGGCATTTATACTGTAGACATGGTCCTTAAAGATTTTACACCTCCAATTCCTTAGAATTATCAGCTATCTCCAGCCTGTCAGTCAACCAAGCAATCTTAGATTTTTAGCTTGCAGGCCAGGCAGATTATTGACAAAGCAATCCAGGGTGATATAACACACCCTGACAAACAACAGTGAGGGGATTGTGTTTACCACTTTCACTGCACCAATTCAGCTAAATTAATTCTTAACACTGAAAGTGAACTTTCTCTTGATAACCATTCACACGCTACCAGTGTTGTTTTTACTGAGCGCTAGCTCAAGTGGAGGTGTAATAGTGTCCTGATGTAAGTAATTTAATCTAGTGGGGACTAATAGAAGCGAAGAAGGAATCTGGCACCACGGCAAGAGAACTAATGAAGTGATCTGTAAATAAAAAATCTGTTTTAAGATCTAGTTAAGGTTTTGACTTAAAAATAAAAAGTTAGGTCTACCACTCTGCCCTGAATTCACATCTTCATCTGTAGAGAAGGAGTAGACATAAGTCCTTATTCTGCCCCAAGTGTGAAAAACAAAGATAGCAAAGCAACAACCACAAAACAGAAAGGAAGAAATATTTAACAAAACTTATCTGAGGCTTTTTTTTTTTCTTCATTGCATTTTGGCCAAAGACGGTTTTATTGTTGAGTAAAAAAAACTTTTAAATCCAGGCAGGGGGTGTAAGTTTTGAGAAATATTGACACACCCTCAACATTAGCTATTGTTTTGGGAAACGCTACATTCAGAGCTAATTTCTGGCACTATATAAATTTTAAAAAGTATGTTGCCTATTAAATCACTTACAGAATATAAGTGCCATGTGCAATTGCTATGCTGAAATCATTTCTCTACTTTCATGGCTTGAATTTTTAAGCTAATTTTAATAGCATTAGACTAAAACTCATGTGTTTCTGATGGAGAATATGTGTGTGTGTGTGAAATCTGAATAAAGCTTTAATTTTATATGGAAAATGTGCAAAATGAAGTATAGTCAAACAATAATGTAATGAAGAGTTCGAAATCTGTCATAAGAAAATATTGTGTCTTTCAAACACCTTTGAAATTTCTTGGGATGTGTATATACAGGATTGTCTAAATTTCATGAACTTAACATGAATATTGTTTTATTCTAAACTAGAATTTGAGTACAACTTCTGTAATTGGAGAGATTTTATGAAAGACATGCATACATTTGGTTAAAATTCATATTTTGTACATAATCCTAACACAATGCATAGTTAAGTTTCATAGTCAGCTAAAAATCAAAGAAATCAAGTAACTTACAAAATCTCATCCTCATTCTATTTTTGGTCACATCCAGGATTTTTTGCTTGTGCATTTATTTTAGAGTCTGGTTTCTGTTTTTCCTTTAAATCCAACCTGGAGTAACACCCCACATTGATTACCTCCCAAACCCTGACCTTGCTTCTGTCTCATAAGTGCCAAGTTTATTGCCACTTCAAGGCTTTTATTTCTGCTGCTGCCATCCCCAGATCTATGCATGATTAGGCTCTTCACAGAAGGAGCTAGAATGTCACCTTCTCTAGGATACCTTTACTAATACCCTAATTAAAATGCCATCTTTCATTTTTCTTCTATTCACTTACTCTGCTTTATTTTATTTATGGCACACATCATTTCTCAAAAGTATATCATTTCTTAATCTCCCTGTTTATTTGTTACCTATTTTTCCCATTGGAATACAAGATCCTCGATGACTAGATCTATATCTTATCACTGGAGTGAATCTACCAATGAGTGGATATCAGCAAATCTCTATTGAAAGAAAACTGATTCTGGTAATGGCATTGGGAATATGTAAGGGATGAAAGATAAAAATGTATATTCAACACAATTTAATGACTTGACTATAGAGAGCAAAATAGAGAAAAGTTAAGATCACTATATGGTTTCTGATTTGCTTAGAAAAGTAGGTAAAACAATACATACAATTTGTCTAGGGAAAATATAATATATTGACCTTCGAACATATTTGCAGTAACAAAGAGACACCTATATAAAGATACTTTTACATAAAAGGAATTAAATGGTGGTTTTCAATTAGAGATAATTTTGACTCCCAAATTAGAGGTAATTTTGGCTCCCTAAGGATCCAAATACCTGGAGATAATTTTTGTATCACAGCCTGAGGTTGCTACTGGCATCTAGTGGGGAAAGGCTGGAGACAGTTTTAAACATCTTGAAATGCACAAGACAATTCCCTATAAAAAAGAACTGTTCAAATCCAAATGTGATATTGAGAAACTATAAATACAGATAGATAGGAAAATTTATTTGGAGATGGCTGATCAAATAATGGTGGATAAATAATCCAGAAGAATAACTGCAGATAGGTAATAGGACTAATTCATATTTATCTAGCACTTACTCTCTGTCAGGCATAGTTCTAGGCATTGTACATACATTGCCTCATTTAATCCAAAAAGCAGCCATATGAGAAAAAAAAATCATTATTGTCATGAGTCTATAGATAAAAACATTAAGACACATTAAGTAAATGAACTTATGCAAAATTATAAAGCTAGAAAATGGTAGACATAAAATTCAAAACCATGGGATTGGACTCTATTTAGTAAGCTATACCTTTTGCAATGACTGTATGTTACAGTAAAAATGAAGGAGAACCATCAGTAAAAATATAAAAGAAGTTCTTAGAAGCTCAGAAAGCAATCTGGAATTGAAGGAACTCCAAATATTTCCAAAAACAGCTAGACTATATATAGTGTCATGTGTGCATTGAGTAAAGATGATGTCACTGGAATTGGCCAATGATCATTGGCAACATTCTGAAAAACACCAGTCAAGGAGATAATAGTTACTTAGAAGTAAGTGTCTCTATGGCTCTGAAAGAAATATATTGTGCAGTAATAGTAGAACTGAGAGAAATATGTTTCAAGTTAAGTAACTTCAGTCTTTGGTCACAGAAAATGAGATAGAACACTAAATATTTTGATACTAAAATTTGATCTTCAAGGATACAAAAAGCTTGGAACATCCCTGTGGAGAATTCAGTAAAATTGATGCACATTTTTAAAAAGTAGGAGAAATGCTTACCTGAAATATATGAGTTTGTAAAAAGTCCAAAAATCCATTTTCCTACCATTTTCTTTAAAGATATAATTGAAAGTTATACTATGTGAGTCTGAGTTTACTTTAAAATATGATAAAATATAATTTGCATTGGACTACATCTATTGGGTTCAATTTTATTGTTGAAATGACTGCTTATAGAATGAGATAGATTAGGAAATGATCTAGGAAAGTTGCTTGGATAAGGTCAAGGATCTCGGAGTTGTTATAAGAAATAAGAATAAAATTAGGGTTATAGAGGATCAGGAATGGATGGCTCTATGGCTCAAAAATTTCCATGTTCATATTTTTTCCAACTAAAACTACCTTACTGAAGGATTATTATGTTTTAGCAAAAATTGTAATATTCATTAACTTCCCACTATTAAAATTATGAATATCAGTTTAAAATTGATCTAGCTCCCTCTTACTTCAGGTGTTGTTCTCAGAGAGTGTTCTCATCAGTTGGAGTGGGCATTACCTGTCAGAAGATCATTCTCAAGTCCCATTCCAGTCTTGCGAATCAGTCTTTTTAAGAAGATGCTCTGTGATTCACATACCTATCACAATTTGATAAGAATTATCTAGAGTACAGATGTTCATGCTGATTTTCTTGCTTTTTTCTAAGCTATGAGCCTTTTCTATGAAATAAAGTATTATGTGAAACTACAGTTTAATTAGATACAGGGATGTGATTAATTCCATGTCTTCTCACTGCCTTGCACTGTTCCCACAGGAGATTCTGGCATTCTGCAGAAAAGTGTTTGCAAGTCACTGTCAGGTGATTTTTCATATTCCTTCATTATGGACTCATATGTTGCATTCTGAGCCAACATATTTGCTGTATGACATTGGCCTGCCCACATGGAATGCTGTGTTTCCTGTATTCTTGACCACTAGGTAGCTGAGAATCAATTTATCGGTGACAAAATCAGTTTCTCCACCTTCCTATAATACAGTCACTTGTCAGACTTTAAGGTTTAATTGGTCTCTTTTTTAACTGATCTCTAGACTTTCTTTGTGTTTCTTCAAGTTTCCATGAAAGTCATCTTTCTGTTTCCAGTCCAATCCAAGATACCACATTGTATTTGTTTCATGGTTATTCAATCTCCTCTGGTTAGTGAAAGAGTCTCAGATTTGTCACCACCTTGATAACCCTGAGGAGTTTTGACAGGTATCCTGTAGGACATTCACCAATGACGGTTCACCCAAAGTTTTTCTCAGGCTAGTTTCTGGTGGTAAAATTTTGGTGAGAATAACAGAGAGGGGAAGATTTTCTTCCTTGCACTCTGTCAGGGAACATGATACCCATAGGTTTTCCTGGTAATGGCAGCCTTCAAGGCTTTGTTAAGGTCATGCTTACCAGGTACTTCCAATGCAAAGTTAACATTTTTCTCTTCCTTACATATTTAGAAGGTAGAGGAAAGAAACAATGTGTGCTAGAAGGTAGACTGTCCTATACATGAAGTTTTAATTTAGTTTCTCATCTCCACACTAAACAGTGAGCTTTATGGTTGACAGATGGCCTACTGAACAGAGCGATTTTACCTTAATCTCTGTATTCCCTCTATCAAGCAAAGTGCCCAGATATAGTGCCCACTTTCCTATGAGTTAAAAGTGACACAAATTGTGGGCATGCCATTTCCAAAATATTAATTCTCCTCAGGTAGTAAATTTAAAGTTCATTATGTGCCAGATATTTTTAGAGACCATACTGAACATAGTGAACAAATGATTCTTTTAAGTCCTCAAAACTTAAATTAACTTATTCACTAGATTATATAGTTTGAACTTTACTGTTTTATAAAATGTGTAGCATGGGGGTGCTGATTTTAAAATGTGCTACTATAGCAGCTAAAGTATAAAGCATATGCCAAACTACCAAGTATAAAAAATATACCGATATTAATTTTCCCCTAATAATGAATCTCACTATATCTCCATTATATTTAAATGTTTATCTATATATGGAAAAATTTATGTAAAGACCACTAGCGAATGGTTATTGCCAGTGATTCATTGGTAATTATAATGATAATTTAGTTTTCCAAATGTTCTCAAGAGATGGCAAACATTTTAATGGTGGTAGATTTTGGAATTCCAACTAATACTTTCCCTACATTGATTATCTTTTGAAAAATAAAATCATTGTGCACGTATAAACACATAGATATATACAATAAAAATGGCATGCATGTTTCCTTATGCATTCGTGTCATAGATGCAAATATATACACCCATTTTACATATAAGCCTTCTTAAAATAAAACTGAAAAAATAAGATGTTTTTCTTTATGATTAGGTAGTTAGAGGAAATCTCTCTATGTATCATAAGGTTAATCTAGGGGAAAGTTTTCTATTATTTCTGACCTCTGAATAATTTTCTAGTGTGATCAGGAACAATGAAAAATGCTATAAATCCCCTTAAGCCATTACATTCTTGAATCGATTACCAATGTTCACAGAAAAGGAAATCGCTGTGTTGTAACAATGATAATTTGTATGTTTAATTATTTATAAGGACACAATGGTCGAGTTTCTAAAAATCTTTTCATAAAAAATTCTCAGTATAAATCTCTGTGATATACAGTAATGCTACTTCATCTTTGCTCCCAGCCGTGCGGCATAAACCCTTTCATTAGTACACGCCTTCACTTAAGGGGATTGCTTTAACAAAAGGATCCAGCACATCATTATGACTTTTAGAGTTAAGAGATGACTGTAGCAAAACAATAAATACCCCATCTTATTAAGATACATCAGTTACGGCAGGACTGAGCTGTTTTATATTTGGTTTCCACACAACGCATTTCAGTTCCGGCAGAAACCCAGGGATGCACTCCAGAGAAACACATAATGAGGTCAGATGGAAAATCTTGTCTTGTTTCAGATATGAATTCAATCCATCCTTTCTTTCATGTGAGACAATATTCACAGAAGGAACTGCTGCTGACATGTTTTAACTTCACTGACACTGAAAATCTTTTCTCCACAGTTGGTGCTTTTAGCATCCACCTGAAAAAAAAAATCTACGCAGAATAATATTATCAGAGATCGCCACGCATAAAAAAAAATCTGGTTATATTTATTTGTTCACCTCTTGCTATATCCATTACATAATTGTGTCAGCCAATTTTTACCTTATAAAATATAAATAATGATAATCAATGCGAGTTGAGGCCATTTTGTTGTTGTTGTTGCATTGTGTCTTCAAAGCCCAGTCTTGAAAATTAGGCAGGAGAAGCTGAAAATACAATAGCAAAGAAGGGGATAAAGAAAAAAGTAATAATGATTTTATGGTTTCAAAACCACAACCTTGGCATTTAGCTGTCACAAGGAAGTTCTTCACTTTAAAACCAGCCCCTAGATCGTTGCTGTGTGATAGTGTAAAGTCAGAACAATATGTCAAGATCTAGTCCCCATCTTTCAGGTAACTATTTCAAAACAGCTAAAGAAATAGCAGCATTATTTGAATTGAAATTACTCATAATAATATCTATTCCCTTCCTCTCTGTCTCTCTCTGCCCCCCTCCCTGAACATTAAATATAATGTTGTGCCTAATAAGAAGAATCAGAATAACCTGAGTCTGGGAATCAGATTGCTCATAAGAAAACAGGGCAGATACCCAATGCAAACATGGCCTTTATAAGAAATAACAAAGCATTATATGGTAAGACGCTGTGATTAATAATATATTCCCATGCTATGTCTCAGAACTTTGTGTGAAACTTTTGTCCTATAAAAACACTAACAATAGATTTCTTATGGAATTCCTATCTTGATTAACTTTGCTGTGTCTTTCTTACTTTGTAAGAAGCATGTTCATAGGGATAGAATAAAAATAAATGAAGACTTGGTAAATCAGATGGTCCCTACATTCATTCTTACAATGCCAAATGAGCCATCCGGAAGCCAGTATTCTAGGTGGATCTTGACCTTTTGGAAACTCTGCCTCCTATTCTTTAAAAAAGGAGGATGAATCTATGTTTTTTAGGTCTTTTTCAAGAATTTATTATGTCTTTTATCAATTCTAAAGAAGTCCTGACTTTAATGATAGATATTATGTGATTGGAAAACAACTAGATATCATTTTTCCTAGACTATATTCTGTGTGTGCAAGTATTGGCTGTGAGTAACTTAATGTCTCTACCTTTTGAGAAATTGTCCAAGATCTGTTTCAAAGGGGAGCTTTATGATGTCCTGAACAGTGTGCCTCATGTCCCAGAGAGAAAGTTACAAATCAATACATGTTACTATCAATTCCTCTTGTCATTCTGAATATAATTTGGAAGTTGTCAGTTGTACTTAAACTCATAGTGAGTATATTTTTCCCAATGATTTAGTTCTGATACTTGAGTATATATAGCACGGTTTTAACTTTTCACAGAGATCCAGAGTCAAAATGAAAATATAGCCAATATTGGGAATGGAATAGAAGAGTCAAATAATGTCCCCTAAGAAACCTAGTTTTAAATATATACCCAACACTTTCTTTTTAATGAAGTACCAGATGTGGAAATTCCCAGCATAGGACTTGGTATTCAGTACATGCTTAGTAAAGGCTGAATACATGATATATGTTGATTACAATAAAAGCCATACTAACAGAGAGTATAATATACTATAGAAACCAAAGCACATTCATTTTCTATGATATGCTCACAAAAATTTTGAATCAAACTTTAATCAATTTTTACATGTTTAAACTGTATTTTTACTCTACTTTATCATTTAATTCTTGGTATGAAAAATTAATTGACCTTTATTGTAGTTTGCAGAATTATCAAATATACAATTTTGCTTTGAAATTAGTTATTTTTAAATTTTAAGTGTACCATTTTCTTTGTAGTTATACAAGTTCAAAAGTCATAAAACAAAATGTAAAGTCTACTTTATTCACCCTTTCTTCCTGACCCACTGCCCATAAGAAGTTTCTTCTGTATCCATTAAGAATTATTTTAAATAAATAAATGAATGAGTATTTTATATGCATGCAATCATATGTGTGGATGTGGAATTATATGAAAGTTTTCAATGTAGAAATATATGTACAAAATAACATTTTTCAATTGTGCATTATAAATGGACAATTCAGTGACATTAATTCATTCACACTATTGCACAACAATCACCATTATTTCTAATTTTTGTCAGCCCAAACAGAAGCTTAGAACCCATTAAGCATTTCCCATTTCCCTCTATACACAGTCTTTGGTAAATTCAAATCTACTTTATATTTCCATAAGTTTTATATAAAATTTAGATATATTTATACATTATGTAAAGGTAATATTATATAAAATCTCTATTTTTTCATAAAAATGAACTATATAATATTTAACATTTTGTGATTTGGCTTATTTCACTTAGTATATTTTAAAGGTTTGTCTATGTTGCACCATGTAATAAAACAACAGTCTTTTTTGTGACTGAATAATATTCTATGTACTTTTTTTTGTTTCCCAAGGTTTTGTTAGTCATCATTTGCTGATGATCACTTTTGTTGTTTCTATCTTTTGGCTAAATGAATAATTCTTTAACCAACATTAACATGAAGATCTTTTTTGAGTACTGATTTCAATTCTTTGGCGTATGTAACAGGTAGTGGATTTGGTTGCTGGATCGTATGGTAATTTTATTTATTTAATTTTTTGATGAAACATACTATTTTCCACAGTGGCTTTATTATTTCACACACCAACCAGTAACTAATATTTATTTTCAAAGTTCTTCATATCCATCTTCATAGTTCTGAAATGGTATCTCAATGTGAATTTGATTGCATTTCCTCAATGACTAATCATGTTGAGTATCTTTGTCCTAATTACTGCTTATAAATATAAATCTGGAGAAATATCAGTAAAAGTTCTTTGTCAATTTTTAAATGGATTATGTTCTTTTTAATATTGTAGAAAACTTTAAATATATTGTGGATATTCAATCATATATATGTCTATATTTAATATAGCTATATAATATTAAAATATTTTCTCCATTATGTAGATTACACTTTCATTTTCTACATGTCTTTTGATGAAGTTTTTAATTCATAGCTTTTAATTTACTTATTTGTTATTTAATACTTTTTTTTGGTATCACATCTAAAGAATCTTTTGCCTAATTTAGGACAAGGAAAATTTGTCTATATAACTTTCTCTAAGAATGTCATGGATTTAACTCTCACATTTATATCATTGATCCATATTCAGTTTATTCTTTAACATGCTGTTAGATAGTTCAGTTTCATTTTTTTTGCAAGTGAAAACTCATCTGTTACAGACACATTTGTTAAAGAAATGACTCTTTCCATTTTTGAATGTAATACCTTTGTCAAAAATCAATTCACCATAGATTTTAGGTTTTATTATGAACTCTTAATTCTCTTCCATTGATCTATTTGTCTTTCCTTATGCCTGTACTACAATGCATCGATTGCTGAGGTTTTGTAACTTTTGAAATTGGGACTTGTGACCCCTTGAACTTTGTTCTTTTTCAAGTACATTTGATTCTTTAGTCACTTTGAAATTTTATATAAATGTGAGTACCAGTGTTTCTATTTCAGAAGTAAAAGGCCAGAATATTTATAGGGATTTGTTGAATATGTACATTTCTTTGGGTAGTGTTGACATCTTAACCATAGCCCTGAACACAAGATGCCTTTCCATTTACTTAGGGATTTTATCTATTCTCACTATTTTAGTGTGTCTCTGATTTTTAATATGTAAGACTGTCACCTCATTGGATAGATTTATTCCTAGACATTTTACTATTTATATGCTTTTTTAAAAAAGCATTTAAGCAGGACTGCTTTCATTTTCAGTCTATTCATTGTTGGAGAAATATAAAATTTTCTTGTGTATAGATCTTGTAACCTGTCCCTTTGCTAAATTCATTCATTAGCTTTTGTAGACTTCCTAGGATACTTTATCTTTTCTTTCAATATATGGAATCATGCCATGTGTAAATAGGAATAGATTTATTTCTTCTTTGCATTGTTATTGCCTTTTATTCTTTTTCCTTGCCTAATTGCTCTGGATAGAACTTACAAGAAAATACAAAATAACTTTGGTGAAAGTGTGAATCTTTGTCTTATTCCTGATTTACTTAAGTATGTCATCACTAAGCTGTGGGTTTTTCATAAATGCCTTTATCATGTGGAGATAATTTTCTTTGATATCTTGTCTCTAATCATAAAAGGACATTGAATTTTGTCACGTTTTTTTCTGAATTAATTGAAATTATCATGAGTTTTTTCCTTTCCTTTATTAAAATGGTAGTATATTAGAATGATTGATTTTCTTTTAAGGTGAATCACCCTTCTATTCCTTGGGTAAATCCCACTTTCTCATAATGTATAATCCTTTCAGTATGATTTTGAAATTGATTTGTTACTATTTGTGAAAGGTTTTTAATTTATATTTAGAATATGATTACTTAGTATATCTTACATTCTGTGATAATTTTATTTGGCACTTGTGACAAGGTAATGCTAGCTTCATGGAATTAGGAAATATTACTTTCACTTCTACGTTTTGGAAGAACTTGAGACAGATTGGTACTAGTTCTACCATAAATGTTTGGTAAAATGCTCCAATTATATCTTCTGATACCATCTGATCCTGGACATTTCTTTATTGGCAGTATTTTGAATACTAATATAGTCTCTATTAGTTATAGAACTATTGTATTTTTAAATTTTTTGTCTTGATTCAGTTTAGGTAACTTTTCCTGTTTTTTCTTTTCTTTCTTTCTTTCTTTTTTTTTTTTTTAGTTTAGGTAACAGTGATTTACAGCACTGTATATCAATTAGGGGGATGTGTTCACAACTCTCAACATTTGTGTTACCACACCACAACCACCACCAAAGCACCCAATTTACCTATTTCATCTTGATTATTTATTTCATATAATTACAATATTCTTATAAACATTTTTGCTTCTTTAAAGTTGGCAGTGTTCTTAATTTCTTCTCTGAGTTTAGCTATTTTAATATTTTTTGTCAATGTATAGCTAAAATATTTGTCAACATTTTATCTTTTTATAGGAACTTTTTTTTTGGTTTCATTGACTTTTTAAAAATTATTTTCTTCAATCTGCTAGCTTTGGGTTCAGTTTTCTAGTTCCTCAAGGTGTACTGTTAGATTACCAATTTGAAATATTTCTTCTACTGGAAGGTGGGCATTTTTTAAAAAAGCTTTATTTATTTTTGCATACAAGATCTGGGGTACAAGCCAGAATCCTAAAAGGTGAGAGCAGTCACCAGAGACAGAGCCTGGAGCAGAACAAACAGCTCTACTGAAATCCACGGCTGAGGGAGCAGCGGGAGAGGCTGGAGAGGCCTGCTGTGCCCTGTCGGTCTCCTCCCTCGCCCCGGATGGAACTTTCGCTGCTGTGCAGCAGATGCTTCACAGGGAGGCCCTGAATGTGGGCATTTACAACAATATAGTTCCCTGAATCATTCTTTTGTTGCATCCCTAATATTTGATATATAGTTCTTTTTTTTCATTTTCAAATATCCCGTTATTTTACAAATATCATTAATTCTTCTTGTTTTCTTCTTTGGGTTAATTATTATTAATATATGTGTTTTTTAACTTGGACATATTTTTCAATTTTCCAGTTTAGGAAATACTTGGTATAAGTTCAATCTTTTAAAATTTATTGACATTTGTTTTGTGATCTAACAAATGTTAATTCCTAGAAACTGTTCCATGTGTACTTGAGAATGAAGACATTTACTGTTGTTAGCTCAAGTGTTTTATGTGTGTGTGTGTGTATGCATTTATCTGTCTATTCATCCATCCATCCATCATCTATCTGCCAGTTCCATAGTGTTGTTTACAGTATTAGTTAAATCTTCTATTTTCATAATTATGTCCTGTCTAGGCAATCTCTCTACTGAAAGTGATGCTTCGAAAAAACATACTTTTTTTTTTTTTTGCAGAACTGTATATTTCTACCTTCTCTATTATCAAGAAAATATTCATATATTTTGGGGTTCTATTTTTGGTGCATTATAATTACAATTTTTATAATTCCTTAATAATTGACCTTTGTATCAGTACATGTCCACCTTTTCTTATAACTTGCTTTTTTAATATAGTTTATAAAAATCAATTTATATTTAGTCTTACACATTCATTTTATATTCTTTATCTTTTTTATTAAAGTATATTCTGTCTGATATTCATATAATCATTCCATCTCTCATAATGATACCATTTGCATGGAATACTTTTTGTCCATTTTTCCCCTTTGAACTTATTCACCCATTTTAGAACAGATATTTAAGTCAATTTTAGAGTAATTATAAATTGAAAGGAAGGTATAAAGATTTACTATATGCTCCCTACTCACACACATGCAGGCTTCCTGATTTAATATTCACGTCCAAAGGGTCCATATATTAAAATTGGTGAACCTATATTTACACATGAATCACCCAAAGTTCACAGTTTACCTTAGAGTTGAGTCTTGGTGTACATTTTATGAATTCTGGAAAATATATAATTACATGTACAGTGGATCATTCTACTAATTTGCTTTTTTAATAGAGTTTATAAAAATCAATTTATATTTAGTCTTACACATTCATTTTATATTCTTTATCTTTTAAATTATGTTTATTGAGGTAAACATAATTTTAAAGTTGTATCTTTGGGGTTACAGATTTAAACTTCTACAAATGCTTTTTTAATTGAGAATTGAATTCACTCAAATTTAATATAATTAATGATTAGGATGGATAGTACTGTCATTTTCCTATTTCCCTCTTATGTTCTATTCCCTTTTTTTGCACCTCATTTCCTTAGTTACTGCCTTCTTGTGTGTGTGCATGTTTTCTAGTGAAAACACACAAGATATCTGAAAGGTAGGCTTCAATAAGAAAGGTTCAGTTTGAAAAGGAAAGAATGAGACAAGAAAAGCAATGATAAACATAGAAACTGCTAAAGATGTTGAAAAAATCCAAATAGTCATTGACTCATAATCATAATTATATGGATGAATAATTTGAAGGATTTTTATTTACTTTTTTTGTTATGATTTTTATTTAATTATTTTTGCATAGAGATCAGATGTAGGCCAGAAAAGGGAGGGTTTTGGGGGAAGGGTGAGAGGATTCACCAGAAATAGTTTGGGCAGCAGAACAGGCAGATCTACTGAAATACACTTAAGGGGAGCAGCAGGTGTGATAGGAGAGGCTTCTGCCACACCATGTGGGTCAACTCCTTGGTCAGAGATGAACTCAGGCTGCCCTGGAGGGCCTTCACAATGGTAGCACTGAGAATTAACCCCTAGGACATCAGGGAGGCCGCAGAAGGATTTTTAAAAAAAGGTAGACTTAGGGACTCCCTGGTGGCACGGGGTTAAGTCTCACAGGCTGCAGCAAGAGTTTAATCCCAGGTCAGGGAGCTTAAGCCATGTGACTCAGCAGACCTCTCCTGTATTACCTGCTATTTCCCTTGGCAGTGTATTTCAGATTTGCCTGTCTTCTCTTCACTCTGTCTCTGGTGAATCCTCTCACACCCTTCACCTCTGGCCTACACCCCAGTTCTTTATGTATCCATAAATAAAATATTTTTTTAAAGGTAGAATTAAAACACTGTAAAGCAACAACACTATAAAACAGGGTTATGGGCTTGAGTTGGTTAGTGAAAAAAAATTACTGTGTAATTAGTAAGTTAGTATATTTAGATCTACATGTGTTTGAAAAATATATAAAATAAAAATAATTATTGCTTTATCTTTCAATTATAATTTTAAAAAGCTACACTTTAAAGAGTGAAATGACGTTAATGCATTAACTTTCACAAGAAAAAAACTTTTCTGAACAAAAATTAATTTAGATAAAATATTAGTCTAAAACTGAAATTATCAGATAAAATATAATATACAGCAATTCGGTTAGTTTTCCTTATTGTTGTAATAAATCACAAATTAAATGCTTTAAAACAATACAGTCTTAATATCTTATGGTTCCACAGGTCATACATCCAATGCAAATCTCACTGAACTTAAATCAAGATTTCTGTATGTTTATATCTATTCTATAAATTTTAGGAATTTAATAGTCTTTTCTTGCTTCTAAGACTTCCCATTTTCCTTGGCTCATAGCCCCTTCAGATCACCTTCAAAGTCAGCAATGGCAGGTTAAGGTTTTTATATTGCATTTCCTTGACCCTTCCTTTTTTTATTGTTTCTCTCTGACTGCAGCAAAAAGTTTGTCGTCTTTTATGGAATCATGTGAGGAGATTATATCCACTACGCTAATCCATAATAATTGTCCTGCTCTGAGATTCATAAACCTGTCACATATGTAAATTCCCTCTTGCCATAGAAGGTAACATCCACAGGTTATTACAATTAGCACATGGACATCTTTGGTACAATTATTCTATATACCATCATCTTATTCTGCAATCAGAGAAAAAGAAAAATGTCATAACAGGATATTTGAAAGCAAGAAGATAAAAAAGATTTATTGACCCAATACTGGTCAAAATGATACTGTTGTCACTACAATATTATTAGATTAAATATACTTTAATTTTCAAGTATTATTAAGGAAAGATATATTTTCTCCATTTTACTGAAGTTATAGTTTATGTGGAGGTCTTGGTTCCATCTGTTCACCTGCCTCATGAGATATAAGATCTTCTTTGCTGTTTTTGTTTGAATATAAAATCTAAATTCCAAGTGATTAGTATCTATTTTCAGGTCTTTTGCTTTTAGTTATTTCATTTATGATCAAATTGATGCTTTATAAAAATGGTTGTACTTCTTGACCTGCAAATTAAGCCAAGGACAAACCTATTTTATTGAGATTGTGTTGTCTTTAAAACATTTGAGTGTCATTTTCACTGTAATAGTCCCACAATTTAGGGACTACAGTGTGCCAATTGCAAATGGGACAAGAGACGTTCTATAAGGTTAATGAAGCACAAGTTGAAAAAAGGGATTTGTTTAAGCAGGCTGGTTTTAATTTAGTAAGGTGACCTCATGAATACTAATCATTTTATCTGGAAACATATCTTATTTTCAAGTATGGTTTATGTTCAGAGCATGGATCAAGTCACCATCATCAATATTAAACATGTAAAAGGGAGAAATTGTAATGGTGATAATGCTTAAGTGATATACCACCTATTATGAGGACATAATGTGGGACATATATCAGAATTGTTAAAAGCATAGATTCTAAAGTCAGAGAGCCTATATTCTAATTTTGATTGCTTTCCTTATTATCAATGTGACCTTGGGTTAGTTACTTAACTTTGATACCTAAGTTTCCACATCTGTAAAGTGGAATTATAATTGAATGTGACTCAGAGGGTTGTTATGAGAATTAGTGATGTTACTATTTACAAAACACTGCTTGCAAAGTTAAGTACAATGTAATTCAACTCCTTCAGTATACTCATCAAAATCTCAAACAATAGCAGTTTTGTTAATATAATACCTACTACTACTCAGCACTGGCTGACTTAAGAATATTAGGAAATGATTTAAATATATAGATCTTATCCTTAAAATGACATAAGTACTTATGGAATTTAGAAATACCTAATTGCTACGCTGTGTAGCAGTGGATACAATAGAATTCATAAATTAAAAGATTAGGGTTTATCTCATAAAGAGAACAACTTAACTGTTCATGAGATCAAAGTGAGAAAAAGAAACAATCACTATGATAAATATATGCATATTCCTCTGCTCTTTTAATGTTTCTCAGGTGCTATAACTGTACATATAAAGCGTAAAAAAAAAAAAAGAGCATGCAAGCATACCTATGGAAAAAAGCATTTCACAACCTATGGAAAAAAAACTTCTTATTGTAAAGACTGAGGCATTTCTGGTCTGGAAAAAACATGTATCTTTCACACTACAAGGAGAAAAGTGAACCTCTTACATTTAGCATAAACTTGTATGACAGGTATATTATGAGACATATAATAATGACAGAAAACACAAGGTTGTTAAAGGTAGAAAGAACAACAGAATGGTCAGAGGAGATTTTTCTGGGACATGGCAAATAACCATCTGCAACAATGCAATGGCAACATCAATACTTAAAAGTGATGGTATAGATGTACTGGCATTCAGCAGCTTCATCAAAACAATAGGAACACCCATAGCATCAAATAAGAAATCAGATAGCTTGAGGAAATCCTAGCACTATCATATCTTCAAGTTGAATGAACATTCCTACATGAATTTAATTCAATTAATAAAATTCTATATTTTTGTAGATGAAATAATTATAAATTTTCATGAATTTCTCATAATTAATGGTTTTATCACTAAACTATGTAATTAGCTTATCAACATATTTACTTCTGAGATCCTCACAGATATGCTTCCTCATTATGCTCCATAATTGCAAAGAATTAGGAAAGAATTACTGTCTGTCTTGCACTTGAGAGTAGAAATCCTATATTGTGAAAAAATAAATATGGATGTATAATAAAAAAATTCATTGTTTGCAATATGATGGGGAAGGGGAAGAAAAGAGAAAGTATTTAGTGAAAGATGAATAAGACTTTGTCATCTAAGGAAATGTTTGCAGTTGTGGAAATATAATAAATAAATAAAACTTCTAAAGAATAATACACAATTAAGAGCATATGTTAAAGGATAGCCTTGTAGAAGTGAATACGATCTCTTGTTGTCTATCAGAAACCTACAGAAGGGTTATCTCAAGACCCTAAATTGCCAGTGTGAGTTCCTCTTATTTGCTAGAACATTCAGTATACTCATAAATTTGTCAGTACATATTGTATCCCCCTTTCCCTCCACTCCTCCTCCATTTCATCTTCCTCCTCTTCTTCTTTCTTCTCCTTTTCTGTTTGAACATACATTAATATATATATACAAACATATATATGCATACACATGATACACACAAATATATTTGAGAATATCTTTGCCACAACTATTTTGTCAAAACACTAAGACTTGAAGAGCAAATATTTAGGTCTCTCACAAAGTGAAGGAAGATGACAGAATCCTCATGAATCAATTTGTTGCTTTAAATATTTAAAGATTTTTAAAAAATATCTCATATGATCTACTTCCCAATTATTTTAATTTTGTTAAAGATTTATTTGTTTACACATATAAGAACTGGGGAACAGGCCACAGGTAAGGGTGGGGCGGGGGGTGAGAGGATTCACCAGAGACAGAGTGGGGACATAACAGGTGGATTGACTGAAACACACTGCTGAGGGGAGCAGTGGGCAAGACAGGAGAGGTT
>JAGFMF010012298.1:5904559-5986038 GCA_019455555.1 Galemys pyrenaicus
GATTTGTGATAAAATGTGACTATTGGAAAAATAGCCATTTAGTAATTCAGTTTAAAGATTTATGCTGACTGAACTACCTAATGATAGACAATACATTTAGATATGTAATAGATTTAGAATTTAATAAATTTTGAGGTAACACTTGTGTATAAAAAGTGGCACTTCACCTCTACTTATAAAGAAGTGATTTATTCTACACAAATTCCTGTACTATGAATAAAGTCTTTTTTGAAACACATGGGCTCCATAGTGAAAACTACAGAATCTCTTATATCATGACAATTATAAATTAACTGACACAAATGAACATAAGTAATATCAACAAATTAGTTGTGTCAAATGTTATTTTATGAAATGTTTGAGTTTTTCTCACATCTTCCATATATATCTAAATACAAGAATGTTGACATTCTCTTGTGAGGACAGAAATTACACTAGTTTTGTTCACCACCATGTCCAAATAGGTTCATTAAGTCATATCTTCAGTTTCATTTGTCTCCAGGTATTTTTTATGTATTTTTTATTTCCTCATTAACCATCTTTTTGTAGTGTGTCGTTCAGTGTCCACATATTAGAAGTTTGTCTGGCATCTTTTGTGGTTTGATATCATTTTGATCAGAAAAAGTACTTGATAACTTCAATTTCTATGTATTCAGACTTACTTTGTGACCCAAGATGTGTTCTGTCCCAGATAATGTTCCAAGTGAACTTGAGAAGAACTTGTACAAAGACTGTGTGAGCGTAGTGCATATAAAACTCAAGTAGGCACACATAGTCTAGTTACTCATTTAAGGCTATTCTTTCCTTTGTTTGTCTAATTTATTTTTATTTTTCTATGGATGTAAGTAGGGTATAATGTCCCTTACCTATATTATGTTGTAGACAAATTCTGTTTTTAGGTTTGTTAATTATTATATATTTTGATGTTCCTTTATCTGGTGCATACAAATGTTGTCCTGCTCATGTATTAATTCCTTAGTCATTATATTACTTCCCTATCACTTGTTACCATTTTTTAACTTGAAACTTACTTTATCTGTTATACATAGGTCTCCACTAGGTCTTTTTTAAAGGGTCCCATTTGCTTGTACTGTTGTTTTCCATCTATTTACTTTGAACCAAAGTTTATCATTGGTGCTCAGATATGTGTACTGAAGAAAGTTGGGTTTTTATTTTTATCCAAACAACCACTTTATGCCTTCTTGTTTGTGAGTTCAGTTCATTTATATCTTGGGTGATTATTGATACATTGGGATTTGCTATTGGCATTTTGTCTTCAGATTTCTGATTCTATCTATATTTCTATTTGTGGATTTTCTTCACATTAATTTAGATGAAAGTGTTCCTTTTAAAATTTCTTGCAGGGGAAGTCTAGTGTTTATAAACATCTCCAGATTTTGTTTGTCTGGAAGGCCTTTATATCTCCTTTGTATCTGAATTCTCCAAGTACTTATTGGGAAGTTTGTGAGAAAGACATTGTTACTAAGTATCACCTTCCTGAATTTTGTGTCAACAATTAAAAAGATTACAATGGCTGTATTCTCAGAAGGATAACCTACCAAGGAAGGATACTCTGCAGTTTACCACTTGAGGAGATAGTGACAACCCCAGAAGAGCAACAATTTCATTGTTTGTGATGTGTCACAGGAGGAGGAAAGAATATTCTGAATGTTTCTTATTTCATGATCACAAGTTTCCTGGTATTTGTGTATCATTTTAACTTATAAGGTCTATACATAGATAGCAGATATGTATGAAAAATTCAAACTTTAGAAGGACCTACAGTTTTTTCATAGTTCTAAAACAGGAATACTATTTTAGATTTTATAGTATCTACAGCCAAGTTATTATATTGCTTAGTTTCATTGGCCACAATTCTCTTTCCTTTTATTGTGATTTTATAATCTTATGTAGGGATATGAGATATTGGGAGTACTCCAAATAGTTAAATACTATAGGGATGCTACCATAATCCCCAAATACCTTTTCATGTATAATAGTTTTCAGTGCAGAAATATCAATCAGCAGGGAATATAGTCCTAGGAGCATGGTTAGTCTCATTTTGTTTCTGAGAACCTAATAAAATATATGGCTATTTGCCACAGAAATTAAATATTTTATACATAAGCTAAGCATACTCTGATTTCAGGTTCCCCAATAATTAACCTCTAAAACCTCTACTTGGTGGATGGTAAGAAATCTTAAGACAGACATTACCTATATACCCAGTCACTAAAAACGAAGGATATAATGAGAAATGTTGTCACGGATCTTGACAAGAAACAAACTGTATACTCAAACTAATAAATTGATGTAAGTTTAACAAAGAGATATTTAAGATTTTGGAAATCCATTGCAGTAAAGTTGGACTTGAAAAATGTGGACTTCAAATTTTGCTTGTCATCTTATAAATTTAGACTTAATCCTAATACTGAGCAGGAATTGTTTCAAATCTTTTGTGCATTTCCTTCACTTCTTTTTGTGTAGTATATATTATTTTCATGGTTTCTTAACTTTCTTCAAAAGTGACCATCTATTTTTATATTTTATATATTATCAGTGCCTAGTCCAATATTGTGACTGGTAAGCTTTCTCTTCTTTCAAGTTATAGTAGATTAAATACTAATTATTATGATTATTATATAGCAATAATTATAGGAACAAAAAACAACAAAAATTATCTAGACTTAATGTGTCCTTGCTTTGTGCCATATTAATGTTAGTGTCTTGTGTACTATCTCATTAGCTCTCAAAACAACTCAATGATATGAGTACCTTACCTTTATCCCCACTCTGTAGATTAGGAAATCGATGCATAAGAACGTACATAAATTGCTCACTACAAACAGCTAAGAAATGGTAGAGTGAGCAAATCTAAAACCAGATCCTGAACTTTTATTTATGCTATATTTTAAGTGTTTACTACATCTAATTGATTTAAAATCTTATTAGACAACCATTTCTCATGCATGAGAAAATAGTGAATTTTAAAAATATGAAGATCTGGTATGTTACAAAAATGAGGGTGTTATATGGTAAACCTGAGAAAAACAATTGAAATTCTGAAGAGAAAGATGACGTATAGATGAAGTAAATATTCTTGCAGTTCATAAGAAGAGTGTAGGGGTTTGTATTCAATAGAATTGAGAGGCAATTGTGGAATAAATTCCATTTGATCATTTTAAATGAAGGCAATGTTATGCTTTTTATATCTTGTGATATGACATTTACAGAAAAATAAAAAAAATAATGGCATACTAGTATTTTTATATAAAATAGATACAAAAGTCTAGTTAAGACATAAAAAGTCCATGTACCACCACAGATAACGGAGACATATTTAATTCATGTACTTTCAAATATGAGCACCATAGGGACATTTTTATCTTAGAGTGTTTTTACTTTATGAATCATTAGTTTATACATACTTTATGGTGGCTATGTCAGCCAATTTCTAAAATAATTATCTGACCTTAAAGTTTCAACTCTTTTGCTATTTAATTATTTCAATAAAATTAAAAGTTTGTTAGAGTTATAAAAAAACACTTTACTAATTCTTAGAAAAGATGAGAATTTTCACCAATTTAAGTATATTTACAATTATCTATCCTAAAAAGAGACACCGGAGGGATATAATAACATGCCGGAACATAATTGAAACTATATGATATAATGTAGAAACCTCAAGAAGATGTGCTAATTAAGCCAAATGATTTAGAAGGCTAGCATGCTGTCAGCTTTGATAAAGGCATTTTTGTTGATGAGTTTGATATTGTCCATGATAATTCTTTCCCTTTATCTTAGAAAATTAATTTGCTATCTGATACACCAATATAAGTATCACTAGTATTATCTATATAGTTACTTTAACCAAAATGAGTTAAAACTTGCATTTTTCCTTAGTCTAGGTTTATATAGCAAAGATGATGTGTTGCAATTTTTTCCTGATAAATAGCATATAATATAAATAGTAGAGAAAGGAGTGAAAGTACACAATATAGATATTGATTAAATGTCATGGTGTTCATATGACTAGCATTTCCACTCCTAGATATCTACAGAATGTAAAAACACTAATACAAAGGGATATATGTGCTTCTATATTTAATGAAGCACATTTACAATAAATAACCAAACTATGGAAATCCTAAGTGCTCCCTAAAAGATGAGTTGACTAGGAAGATACACATACACACTAAAATACTACTCAACTATAAAAAAGATAAACTCTTGCTATTTGTGACAACGCAGCTGGAAATGGAGAGGTTCTGTTAATCAAATTAAATCAGAAAGAGAAAGAGAAAGATCAGATGAATTTATTCATGTGTGGAGTATACAGAGAAGAAACAAAGGGTTAGATAAAACCAAGCCAATAACAACTCTTTGAAACTTGACTGTAAAATTGAGGTTACTGAAGAGGAGGAAGAGAAATGAGAACAGGGGCCTCCCTGGTGGCGCAGTGGGTTAAGCAACGCACTATGAAGCAAACCACAGCCACTGCAGCATGAGTTCGATCCCTGCTGCCAGCCAGAGAGGGGACCCACATGGTGAGGCAGACCTCTCCTGCTGTGCCCACTGCTCCCCTCAGCAGTGTACTTCCATTGATCTGCCTGTTCTGCTCCCTGCTCTCTGTGGTGAATCCTCTCACCCTCCCACACCTCTGGCCTGTATCCCAGCTCTTGAATGCATAAATAAATCATAAAAAAAAAAAATAAAAGAAATGAGAACAGGGCCTCCCCTGGTGGCGCAGTGGGTTAAGCAACGCACTACGAAGCAAATCGCAGCCACTGCAGCACCAGTTCGAGCCCTGCTGCCGGCCAGGGGGGGGGGGCCCACATGGCGTGGCAGACCTCTCCTGCTGTGCCCGCTGCTCCCCTCAGCAGTGTGCTTCTGTTGATCTGCCTGTTCTGCTCCCCGCTCTCTGTGGTGAATCCTCTCACCCCCCTACACCTCTGGCCTGTACCCCAGTGCTTGTATGCATAAATAAATAAATCTTTAAAAAAAAAAAAAAGAAATGAGAACAGAATGGGGAAAGGGGCACAATAGACCATTAGTGGAAGATTGTTAATGCTTTGGTGGTGGATGTTTTGTGGTAACATATATCTGAACATTGTGATACTGAACCACTAAATCATATACAATGTTGTAAACCAATGTTACCTTAATTAAAAAATTTTTTTCATGGTGCTTATATAAGGATATTTCCTTTATTATTTCAACCAAGTCAAAAACATAATTACCAGTGTTCTGTTTATTTACAAAAACAGAGTATTTATTTGTTAAAAATGATTTTATAAGTATCTTGTCTATGTTTGGTCCATATTGGTATTATGGCAATTATTAATTATAATATACAGACAACTTAAAACCACCTAAAAAATTCATTCACTGCCTACAGAAAACATAAATATTGCTGAGTTGTATATACTTTATCAGAATAGAAGTTCAGCATTTGAAAAGTTCACTAGCTTCTTCTCAGTATGGTTCATGAGAATCATTGTAAAATAAGAGCAATAACACTTTGACTTTCTTAGAATGCAGGCAGGCCAGGATTATGGAATACATAAATTTTTTCTTTCAACTTTTCGATGAAAAGGATTAACAAAAAAAAAAAAAACAAACCTGTATCAATTTAGAAAGTCAATTAGACAATTCAAATGCTGCTCTTTTTTAATACAAATAATTAACCCATGAAGGTATCTCGTGATACAACTATCTTATTCTTTACCAAATATTTCTGTTGTTCCTATAAATCATACTGTTCACCTTTTCTGAAGACTAATAACATTTTCCCTGAATTTCTCTTACAGATAGACAATTTTATACACACGACATGCCAAAGTGAAAAATTCTGGCACCATGTTGGGGGCTATATTTTGCCTCTGCTATTTATTAACAGTAAGATCTTGTAAAAATTACTTAACCCCTCTGAAATCCTGGGTCTTCATTTGAAATTAAATTATATATGCCTAGTTTGAAAAATTATTGGCTATATTAAATAATATAAATGATTATTATGTATGTGCAACCTATAATACACACTAAAATGTGACTGTGTATATATTACTATAATTTTTGATAATGCATCTATTAGAATGAAATCTAAAGACTTACATATACAAATGATTACCATGATAAGTTTAATGAAAATTCTTTTTATAATCTCTTGCATTAGCTTGAACTTTTAACGCAATGTTGTTTAGCAGTGAGGAGAGATAGCAAGCTTTCATTGCTTCCAATCTTAGGTGGAAAATGTCTAATATGGCAATAGTTAGCTACAAGTTGAACACATGGCATGTGACTAATTCAACTGAAATACACTCTAAGTGTATAATGCATACCAAATTTCTAAGACTATGCTTGAAAAGTAAAATTTCTTGTTAATAACTTTTGATACTGATATATGTTGAAATGGTACATTATGAAAAATTAATTTCACTTATTTTTAAGTGTGAGCTAGTGAAAAATTAATATATACTTATATAATATCTATATGTATAAATGTACCTACATTTATGCATATATGCATGAAGTACCTATATAGCCCGTTACAGATCTAGTAGACAGTGTCTCTTTTACTTCTGGAAAAGTTGATTTGATAATGCAACCATTTTAGACCATAAGAACAAAAAGACACATACTAAAGTTAGTTAAACAATGGTTGGAATGGCCTCTGCACTAAATTTTCTATTGTACCATGCTCTACCAGTTCATACACAGATAAAAATAAAATTCTATCCTACTTATGCCAAACATATTGTAGATTTTCTGTCAAAGAATTAACTAATTTGTGTGTGGGATGTGCAGGGATTTGTAAGTAGGTAAGTAAAATATATTCCCCAAAATTCTGTAGTGGTGTGATCAGTTTTCCTATTGGGTATTCATATGTTGCTTTACTAATCATTGTGAGTTAATTTATTAAAAAATTAAGAGTTAACTGTCAATACTAATTTTAAGTTTTGAAAATATTCTAAAACAATTTATTTCAAACCTGAGAACTGTCTAGTAAATGTAATCTCAATATAATTCTTGACAAAGAACTGAGAGCAGTGTCAATAACAGCATGAAGGAATAACAAAATAACAATACTTTCAATTTTTAAATTCTTACATACTGATGAACTTAATGCATTTAAAATATTATAAATAATCTAAATTTCTACAGTGCTCTTGTTAAAGTAGTCTGAGAGACAAGGTCACTATTGAAACAATATATACTGAAACTCATGTTAAAATATAAAATATATATTTTTTGTTTAGAAGGAAAGTCACTGAAAATTCACATCAGTATTAATAAAATTTCTAAAATTCAAAAGCTGTGCTATATTGAACAATTAATGGATGTTTATAAAATTTCATGTTTGGAGAAACTTTTTCTGCATAGTAAAATCTGTGACCAAATATATTCAGCACTATAATAAACCTGCTTTAAAATTCTTGCACAAAATTGACATTCAACCATGTTCTAACAGTTCAGATACTGGCAAAGTCTACAAAGATGCCACTGAAAAAATATATATAGTGCATAATTTTCATTTCTTTGCTGTCAGGGTAACATGTGTGCTTCATATGCTTTAGTGATGTCTAGCAGTACAAATGTGTCAAAAAATCATAAAAAAATGTCTTCTATGACTAACATATAGGATTTAGGACCTTACTATTTGTGATATTTATCTCTAAAAAGGAAAAAAAGAATTTATTCTTGGACAAATACATATACCTATATTTAATATTTTCCCTGCAGGATTTAATGAAACAACTTTAGCTGGCACAGTCAAGCCCCTCCAGCCACTGAGATAGCCTGGATTTAGCATACAATTTTATGTTCTCAAAATTCAAAACTGGTATTGGAGTGAGTGAAAAGTGCATACTTAAATTATAATCCTTCAAAGGAAATTGTCTTCTGCTAATTTTGTCTTATGATTCTGCTAAGGTTTTTACCATGGGAGATAAATAAAATGAATTATTGCATTAGCCTGATTATTCCATTGCAAGTGACAGAAACCAATCCAATTGAAGTAAAAATTTAGTAACGCTCATAAAATGTTGAAGATGGGAACTGGTATGAGATAGAGCTGATAGCACTGGAATTCTGTCAGTTTCTCCATGTCACCACACTGCTCACATCTTTTTGCCTTTGCTGGACTTCCTATTTGAGGCTCACTTTCTTCATATGGTATATAAAATGACTATGGTCATAAAATCCTGCCAACAGCAGAAGTCCAATAGAGTTTATATTAATAAAATATAGAGCTTCATTTGGTCTTTGAAATATGTAAACCACATGCAAGGATATAATAACTATTTTCATTCATATATTTAAGAAATTCCTGAAAAAGTCAAACAGGTTATAGTACTTTCTGTTTATGTATTTATAAATAGTCTGTGCATTCATGATTTGTGGTGTGTTTGAGTGTGATATCCCTACAATTTAGGTTTTTCTTTAAAATTGTGGTGAAAAACAGAACAAAACACTGAAGTCATTACTTAGGTCACAGCCTACAGGACTAAGAGTTTCTCAAAATCTGATTTTTTTTTTTTATGACTGATTTCCTGTGGTTTAATGATATCCTGATAAAGCTCAGGCATCTTACCAAATTTTTCGTATCTTTTCTCTGTGTTATATTTGTACAATAAACAAATGTAAACTTGGATATTAGAATTACTTATTTCTTCTTATGCAAAATATACCAGGATAATTTCATGCAAAATATATTATGAAAGATTCTTCTTTTGCATTTCTTTTATTCTTATTCTCTCATAATTTTGTTCATTCTAGTGTTGTTTGTTCACGCCTTTTTTTCTTTTTATTCTCTCATTTTCAAACCAGGTTGTTCTACTTTTTGATTTTTTTTTTTAACTACATGATTAAAGATGTGTTCATCTAGGGGAAAAAAATGTCACCTCTAGTGAACATTAAGCCACATTTAAGGATATAATAAATATTTTAATTCATATATTTAAGAAATTACTGAAAAAGTCAAATAGGTTTTTTCTAGTACTTTCTGTTTATATACTTAGCTTTCATTTTGCATAACTGAATTAGTTCCAACAATAAGCAAATAAAGGGATATTTAATAGTCTCAAGGTAGCAGATTTTTAAAGTTTTCTAAGCAATACATAAGATAGGTATAAAAGGGAGTAAAGATATAATAAATGATTAGAATAAATGAAACAGTAAACTTCTATTCAACTACTCTCATAGACTCATATTTCCAAAAGTGAGGTACCTGAGACTCTGAGAGTTTATAAAGGTCAAAACTATTTTCAAGAGAATACTAAGATCGTTTTTACCTTTATAACACTCATCTTCAGATGTATGTAGTGCTTGTTCCAGAGAATACATGAGATAATGGGACCTAATTGTTATGATGACATAAAGTATATGTTTGTATTTTCTTGTTTTTTAAAATTTTCTCAGGTGGTAAATTTAAGATAGTATAATATAGTATAATATAGTACATTTTCAGAGATTAACTTGTTTTTTTATTTGTAGTTGTATTTTGATCTTACTACTTATCTTTGAATTTCCCTTCTCTAACTTCTTCTATCATCCAAAAAATTATAATGTTGAAGTCTTAAAGTTTTCCACTCACAGGAAAATGCAATAAATAAAATACACTTTGTTGCTTAGCTTTGGAGTAGTATTTAAATTTTCACGAATGTTTAAAATTATTTAAAGTGCATCATTTTGAATTTTTGAAATATTAATATTAAAAACTGCAAAATATATTTTATATTTAAGAATGAATCCTTAACATAAAGGAATTAGAAGAATCACATTAGCAACACATAGCTGCACTGACTGCCTCTAAAGGTACTGAAAATAACTAAAAACGTCAGAGAATTACCTTACTCATGAGATGGAGGGAATGACAGAAATAAACTGATGAATTTATAAACAAGTAATAAAATATGATGAAATTTGTATACATTTTGGGATCATACATTTCATTAATTCACTTTTTTGTATTTCATGAAATAAGTAGTTTTGAATAATATGATACAATGCAATATTGAGATCAAATATTCATCATTTAGAGGAAGAGAAATTTAATATTTAAACAGGTATGATAAGCTCTTGCTACAGATTTTATTTTTTCTTTTTGATTAGTTTTACTGTGTCTAGGAACATGAAATCTAAGGCCAAGATGCAGAAACCACTGCATAGAATAGATAGACGCAGAAATTACTGATAGAACTGGAAACAGAACAGCATGGTGGTGGGATCAAGAAAAATGATGTCAATTAAAAAATATTTTTAAACATTGAATGACCAGTTTAAATTATTCATTATTTTTGAGAAGACAGGGAATGGATAAAGTACAATAAAGAGTAATAGAAAAACACATTCAGTAAACCAAATAAGAGATTTTCAGTGAAACCATTTTTGAACTTACAGCTTTTCAACTAAAGTAATCTGTTTTTAATTTTTAATACATTAGCAAGACACACATCAAGATTTACATACATTCAAGTAGGTTTCTCTGGCTTATGTCCAAAATGCTTGGTCTCTTGCAAATATTATTTGGTCTTTCTTCAATTAATGATTAATATTTCACCTTTCAGGAATTCTACCAGGTATCAAGGCCACAAACAAACATGACGTAGACCCTGTACTATGAGGAGAACAAACTTAGAGACTAAATGTGTAAACTATTTTCAACCTTACTATATCTTTCCTTCTTACTATTCCACTAACCTGAGTTTTATAGATAATCATCCTTACTTGTCATATAGTTTCTCTATGATTTTCTAAACACTTAGTAATGATTCTTAGTAAACTGCAAAATGCACATGTAGCTAAACTTACCCAACGTCTCAAAAACCCTGCCTTTTTAAAAAAATAATAATTTATTTTATGCATACAAGAGCTGGGGTATAGGGCAGAGCTGTGACTGAAGTACACTGCTGAAGGGAGCAGTGGGCAAGAGGGGAGAGGTCTGCCGTGCCCCTCCCTGGCTGGGGATGAACTCGCGGTTGTGCAGTGGCTATTTCACAGTGCAGTACTCATCTCACTGCACCACCAGGAGGCCCTGCCTTTTTTTTTTTTTACTTTTTTTTTTCCCCCCTGAATTCTTTCTTTGTGTTTATTTTATCATATGTAATATGGAGCCAAACTCTTGAACTTCTCACACTTGGCTTACTGGTGGTAATTTTGTCATGTGCCACCTTTCTCAAATTTGTTCTACTCCACTTATCTTTAGATTGATTTCTTTAATACAAATAAAGCATGTTATATTTTTTTTTCAAAATAGAAATGGACTAATACGACTACTAAACTATTGTCTTATGTTGGGAGAGATACTGAACACAATCGCTGAAAGACTTAACAAAAAGTGCATGGCATTTGTAAATGTTAGTAAAAGAAAGTAAAAGAAATCACAGTAGTGTCACTTTCTAAAGATTCATTAACTGATCGAATTAAATATTCAAATGAAAACTTTTTATTATTTCACATGAAGGTGCATCCTTGGTGACACGAGGGATTAAGTTGCAGCACTATGAACTTATCAGCAGCCACTGCAGCACAAGTTTGATCCCTAGCCAGGGAGGTGACCCACATGGTGCAGCAGACCTCTCATGCCTCACCTGCTGCTCCCCTCTGCAGTGTATTTCAGTAGATCTGCCTATTCTGTTCCCTACTCTGTCTCTGGTGAATCCACCCACTCCTTGCACCTCTGGCCTGTACCCCAGTTCCTGTATGTATAAATAAATAAAACTTAAAAAGAGTTCAAATGAAAACTGGGTACCAACAAAAGAGTAATTCTCTATAAATGACTATATATTATTTTCAATATCAACTATAATCAGAGATAATTACTTATATAAATGTTTAATAACAAAACAAATTGTCACAGTGCTATATAATCTTTTAGATTTTAAAAAATATATTTTATTACATCATTGTTAATTTTTGGATAGTATTTGATTTTTCTCCTCAGATGTAGTCCCCACAATTCTTGTGCCTTCACAGCACCTGTTACTCATCACTGCCATCCCTTGTCCTCTTCCTTATCCTGTTATGATCCTTCTCTTTCCGGCATCCCTGCTGTTTGCCTCAAATCTATGGGCAGCTTGCAAGTTTTGTCTTTTCCCCAATCCTTTGTTTGGTTTCCCTATATTTCAGATATAAGTAAAACCATCTGATATTTATCTTTTTCCTTCAGAAATCCTTTCCAGCTCCAGCCATGTTGCCACAAATGGTTATGAAAACAACCTTACTGCCCCAAAACAGATTAACAGATCAAGAAGATGTGGTACATATACACATGGATATTATTCAGTGATATTTTTGAATCTTATGGTTTATCTTGTTAGCTGTATTGAAATGTACAATTCTAGTATAAATGCACTGATAGGTAATTCTGGTGTTTAGTGTAAGTAAAGACAGAAGGAACAACAATATTTTTTTTTTCTTCATCACCTCACACTCACAGAAATAGAAAAACCTGTTTCCCTTAAGAATATTTTAGGTGGTAAAAAAATAATTTTGCTATATCTCAGTCATTGAAGACAGATGTATTTTATAACCCATTTGACAAAATGGAAATTCTTTGAAGCATATAAAGTACAATAGTTGTTTAGAGAAGAGTTCCTATGATATTGGGGTGTGTGCTGTAATGGTATATTTTCATTTGAACACCATTTTTACTTCAAAGAATGACTAACAGAGGAACTAAATTATTCAAACTTGGGTATTTGGCAGAAGTTTTCTCAAAACTGAGCTCTGTCACCTTATTAAGAGTGTACAGTTGTTTTTTTTTAAAGGTTTATTTATTTATGCATACAAGAACTGGGGTACAGGCCAGAGTCGCGGGAAGTGGGAGGATTCACCAGAGACAGAGCAGGGAGCAGAACAGGCAGACTGACTGAAACACACTGCTGAGGGGAGCAGTGCGCAAGGCTGGAGAGGTCTGCTGTGCATGTGGGTCACCTCCCTGGCCGGGGATTGAACTTGGCTGCTGTGCTGTGGCTGTTTCACAGTGCGTTGTTTAACCTGCTATGCTACCAGGGAGGCCCCATGAGTGTAGAGCTATTGACACCAACAAATCTGAGACTGTATACATCAGATCAAACAGTGACTTCTCAAAATTTCTTTATATGGTTCACAAATTTTGACACATATAGTTGAAATTTCTAATCTTTCTATTTAACATTCATTTCAATTTGAGACCTCATGCACAATAGGTCACTGTGTTCAGCTCATCATATTATAACTTTTTCTAATTTATTTACATTTGAAACAAAAAAAACAGTCACAGATTATCAATTATTTGACCTTTTAGCTTTCATGCACAGGTCAATATATCAAATAAAAAATTAGAATATAGATAATGGATACCATTCCAATCATATCAATATAGTTAAAAAATAAAGAGAGTAGTAAGATGAGGTTAATGGAAATATTTAAAGTGAAGAAGCCAAATTTCCTTATAGTGCTGGTAAAACTGAATAAATAGGAAGACAAAATTCATGTAAAAATTGTTCTTACAAATCAAATTAATGAGAATAAGAATACCAATTGAGAAATGAACAAAGAACATGGGTTAACAACAGAAATAATATGTATCTTTAATAACCATTAAACCACTGTCAATCTCATCAGAATTCAATGAAAAGAGATTAGAACATATTTGAGATACTTTTTCAACTGCTTAACACATTAAAACTATAATTATTATGCCTACTATTTGTGAATGTACTTAGAACTTTACAATCTTATAGATTATAGACTTTAGAATATTATTTGGTTCTATCTAAAACAACTTTATAAATAACTATGTAAAGATATGATAAAAATAAATAAATATAAATATATATATTAATATATTCATATAGATTCAATATGGTTATGGTTATCAAAAACAAAATTCAGCAGTGGGGGACTGACTGAATAAATTATGGCATATTTGCATAAGGGAAAATAAAACTAACATCACAACCTACCCATGAGAAATATGCAGAGATATGCTAAAATGATTGGGATATATTTGTATTTAAAAGCAAATTATAATATATAACTTTTAATATTAATTTGTAATTTATGTGTGTATATATGTGAATCTGCATGTGCTTGTATTCATATGTGTATTAATCTATGTGAATGTAAAAATGGATATCCTGTTTTTCAGAAAAGCAGTTATGCATCACAATTATATTTTCAGTCAACAATGGATCAAATATATGACAGCGATCCCAGTAAGCTATAAAATACAGCTTAGCTATGTAATAGGCTATACCATCTTGTTTGTGTAATTATGTTGTGTGATGTTTGCACAACAATAAAATCGCCTAACAATGCATTTCTAAGACTGTATCCTCATTGTTAATTGAAACATAACTGTGCAAGTTGAAAAGGTCAAATTATTCAGTCTCCTACATTTACTTTTGGAAAAGACCTGACTTAATTTTTAACAATTTCTAAAATGATTTTATAACTCTATTATAATTAAATGGAATATTAGGAAGTGAACAGTTATAATGTGGACATGGAAAAGATGACACATGAACATATGTTCCTACTCAACAATTTTTGGATTATCTGTAAACAAGAAATATATTCTGGTTTAAAAAAATTACAGCAGAATGCTTTTAGTAAACTCAGAATGGTCTGTGATTAATCATTTTGTTTAGTCTTCACACGTTCAAGATTTATTTCTATTTCAAATTCCAGAAAAAGTCACTTCTTTTCTCTGATTAGGGAGTAAGAAAGAAAAAGGGAAAAACAGGAGGAGAGGATGAGTGGTGAGTTAAAGGACAGATTGAGTGTATGCATTTTAATCTGGCAGTTGTCTTGTGGAAATTTTTTTGCCAAAAGACTGCTAATTTCATACAAAAATTTAAATATTGTAACACTCACCCAACTTAAACATTTGGCAAATAGTTATCCTATTTTAAAAATAAAAAATATTTCTCAAGTGCTTCTGTTTTCAAAATACTGTCACACGCTATTCTTTATGTTTGCTTGATCATTATTTTAGAGAAGTCTCTAAATTTGTATGTAATATAGATACAGATACATAAACATACGTATATTTCCTCCATTCCATCCATTCAAGGCTACCTTGGATTATCTGACTACTTACAACTGAAAAGGAATTATTTTTCTTCTTCTTCTTTCTTCCTTTTTTATAGACTAGAGTCACATCTTTTAAAATACATAGGAGATATACTGAAAAGAAACATTACATTCTTGGGGTGTGAAGTACATTTTTAACAGGAAAACTTGAGAAAAATGTAAAAGTTATTTCATATTTGCCTCAATTTAAACAACAAAAACCCCCGAAACCCACTTTTCACAGGAACATAGAAGCTCTCACTTTTAGATGTGAATCATCCCAAGGGAAAATTTGCTAGATTCACACGGCTTCAGGCACCATATTCTCAATCCCATGAGTGCCTTTTGTTATTTTTTTCTGTCCTCAAAATGACATTAGAAAGAGAATTTTTTTTAATGAAAAATGAAGCTAGGGTGTTGAAGTTACACAATCTGCTCTGTTCCACTTGACCACATTACTGTCAAATCTAACATAGTTTATAGAATTCCTAAGAAAAGTTCTTTTGAAAGTCTGTCTTCATTCAGTTAAAATGGAATGGTAGATGTGTTTGTTATTGTCTGTTTAAACAAAGTAACTAAATTTTTAGTTTAGGAGTAAGGAAAATATTTACATAAGAATTTACCAAAAGTTGGACTCTTATGACTCAAGATGTTATTAAGAATAAATGATATAATAGATTAGGCTACATTTAAACATTGTGCATTTTTACATTCTAAATGTTGTGCCTTTAACAGGAGGTATAATTTTGAGAAATATCTGGACAATTCATCACAAAAATATGCTATTCTTAACCACTTAACTCATTTAGTAAGAGAGAGCACTGAATTAAGGCACAAACTGTGCTAATAACCTCAGTTAGCCATTTCACCAATACTGGTCAAAAAGATGGTTTAGATAAATTAATTACGAGATTAAAAGGACAGCTCTTCATAAATATCAACTGACCATGACTTTATTCTAACTTGGTGTAGTTAGAGTGATGTTTATTTCAGTGTGAGGGACACTCATTTAAACTGACCCTTCAAAAATCATGGAAGGACATCTTTAGCATGGTCATGTTCTCAAGCAATTTTGCAAAATTTGAAAAAATAGGAAAATTTGATTGTGATCATTTAAGACTACTGTCTCTTTCCACTCTGATGAAATGCACACCCCATGAACATTGATCTTTCAGTTCTGGGAATTTTGAGTATTTTGCTACAGGAAAGTTTAATTATAAATACTTTATTATTTTCTTGTTTAATGGACATATTTAAGTGTTTTACAATCACTTTGTCTATAGTTAAACTATTGTTAATTGTCCCAGCATCATGACCCAAAGTCATAAGGACCAAAGTCATAGGATAATATGAATATGTTCTAGGAGCCCAGATGTGAGTAGACAAAAGTCTCAGCTATATAGAGGGAGAATCTAGAAATAGTTCTTCAAATCATACTACTTATACAAGGGGAAGCTCATGAAGTCTTTCTAAAATGTAACAGCAATCCTAAAAATCTCATATAATGTTGCCAATTATTATTTTTGAGGTATAAACTTTCCTAGCCTGTTAATAACAATAATAAAACAATTTACTCAATAGTCTAGAGAAAGTAGTAAATGATCTCTTCATCTCTATAGACAATATTATAAATCTGTTTTCATAAGAAGAGTCAGAGTTTGTAACCAAACATTAAACTAAAAAACACTGTGAAAGTATCTCTAGAATATACTCAATAGTAATAATTGTTATTTACCTGAATGTCTTTCTGTAACTTCAAGGCTAGAATGCTGGAAGAAACATGTTTGAAATCTCTCTGTCCACCTTTCTTGTCTCATCTCAGCTTCCCTTTCCACCAGAGCTGATTGAAGGACTTTTTCTGCCTTCCTTGTCTTTAAGGGCTCATATGGTTACATTAAACCCACCTGGATAGTAATACTGAATCACATTTCTAATTTAAAGTGAGAAATGACTAAATAACCTAATTCCATCTGCAAAATAACAAAGAGATGGAAGGTTTAGTGTGGGGAAACAACTTGAGAATTTTGCCTACTATAGTACTGATTTAGAAATTGTAAAGTGTAGGATAAAGTGATTGATCCAAAGGATTCATTCAGTTTTATCTCTATATTAGAAGATAGGTGAAACTTCTTTTCTATATATTAAGACTGTTAGATCATTTGATTAGAAGGAATATATGACAACCTACAGAATATTCATGAGAGGTTGTTACTATGCGCCCCTGTAATCAATAAAACAAAATATCCCTACTCTAAGACATAACAGAGAATTCAAACTATCTGCTATAATGCTTCTGCCAAAAAAGCTATCTAACCCTATCCATGCTTGAAGGATGGCCAAGGTTTGAATTCTTTCCTCGGGAGGGCTCAGCATTTTTTACTGAAAGCATCCCATATTAGAAAGCCTAGGTTTTGGGGACATAAGGTGTCTATTGCAACCATTCACTTATGCCATAGTAGCAGAAAAAAGGGAAAGATCACAGGTAAGTGAATAAGCTCATTCATTCCAATATATGTATAAATATATATAACCTTTTTTTCTTTTTTTACTAAAATAAGTGATAGACAAGTACTGACCCCTGGAAAGAGAAGACACTTCTTGTCAATTCCAGATGTGTATATTTATGTCTTTAAACTCTGTAATGAATTGTCTTGGTAACCTCAGCCACATCATTTTCAGCCAGGCAGAAGGGCTCCACTAGTATTGTTTTATGCTATGCTGTCAACATTAATTGAGATTTAAATTAAAAAAAAATCTTTAGCTTCTTCAAAACTCTTGTTGAAGTCAGTGTGAATTATGTTGATCAATGGCCTTCTATAAATTCTCCACATTACGCATTCCCTTCAAAATTCAGTGTCATGAATATTTTTATTTTTCTCATGATGAATTAGTATGTTTCATTTTGTCAGAATTAAATTACATATACCATCGTTTCCTTTTTTAACTTTTTAAACTTGGTTTACAGGAAATCTACAGTTAGAATGAATGCTCACTTCTAATATGTATAAGCTTTGGAACACATTTGTTTCCCCTTATTTTCTTTAAATTTTAGTGCTAATTTATATATGATTTCAAATTGCAATATGCCTAAAATACTTACAAATGAAATAGAAATGAACATATAATTCTAAACTTGGGGCTAAAATTCCAGTTAAAATTTGGTGTCCCTCCCTTCTAAATTTGTTCTCATATTTCATTACCTTCACCTAATTAATTTTCTGCATGTCCTCTGTATGTGTCTGTTGACTAGACTGATCTTTTATGTATTTAAATTTCCATACTATTTCCATGTAGTTATTTTTTATTTTAATAGATTTCATGTTGAATTATTTCATATGTATTTGGATTTCTCAATCTGGTACTATGACATTTCAACCACAAATTTTTGTTGAGGACTACTCTGTACTGTAGGGTGTTTAGCAGCATCTCTGGCCTCTGCCCACTAGATGCCAGTAGCACTCCTGCCAAATTGTAGCAACCAAAATTATCCCCAGACATTGTAGAAGGTCCCCTGGGAGTGAAGGGGATGGTGCTGGTTGAGAACCACTGATTTATTCAGAAAAAAAAAAAAAATGCACAAATAATGAATGAGCAAATTGATTAATTTTCATAACATAATTAACACAAGTTAAAATATAGTCAGCATCCCACAAAGCCCCTTCTAACCCTCTCATTTTTACTACTTTAAAATAGCTTTGACTTTTAAGATCATAGATTGTTTTTCTGCCTTTGAACTGTGTATAAATGGAGTTTTACAGTATGCACTTTCTTGCTTTCAATCATCATTGCTCTTATGAGATTCATTCATATTATTTATAGCATAAATCTTCAAAGAGAGCTGTATATAATAATTTATCATGCATATTACTGGTGAAGGATATTTTGGTCTTTCACAACTTTGTTTCTGGAAGTGTTTTAATTCAATTTCTCCCATTTAGAGTCTCTAATTCTTGTGTTACTCTTCAAATTGATTTTTGAGAAATTTGTTCATTTTTAGTTATTTTTCAAGAATACTGATATAATTGTTTATACTATTATCTTGTCATTTTAGTTACTGTAGATTTATAATTATTTCCCTTTACATTCCTGGTAGTGGTTAATTTTATCGTTTGCTTCCTCTTGAATATTTTTTCCAAGGGTTATCATCTTATTATTATTTTCACAAATCAAAATTTGGTTTTGTTGATCTCTCAAATATGTATTTGATCTCTATTTATTTTTCACCTTACTATGTTCCCTTCTTAGCTTTATAGTTATTTTGTTGTTTTCTTCAAAATTTCATATATATATTATATATTACCTCAACCTTTGTAAATTTTTTATATTGTTTTAAGTGTTATAGATTATAGTATTATAAATTACCATTTACTAATCTATAGATTATCATTTAAAACCAGTTTTAGCTGTCTCCTATATATTTGTTATATTATATTTTGTTATAACTTGGTCCAGAATATTTTTAATTTCTATTATGATACTGTAATATATGTATATTGCTATATGTCTGAATATTTTATAATATTCAAGTATTTTTGTCATTTCTCTACAGTAAAGAAAATATCTATCCCTTTTTAATTATGGATCTGATTTTCTATTTATTCTGGCATATGTGAGTGATGAAATAATTTTATTAGCAGACACAAAATATATGTTAGGTGCATTATTCTTCAAGTGTCAGTTCAGATTACTTAGTTATGTTATTCCCAACTTCTTTATGCTTATTCACATCTTCTTTATGTTTATTAGAATATTTTGTCTTTTTTATCATCTATTGAGAAAATTATGAAAATATTAAACATGTTGATCATAGATTCATTTACTAATCTTTTCAGTTTTTGTTTTATATCATTTTAGCTATTTTACAAAGTTCATACACATTTAACATGATTATATCTGCTGTCAGGTTGATTTTTCACCATTACAAAACTACCCTCAAATCTGGCAATAATCTTTGTCCTACGTCTGAATTTTCTGACATTTCAGCAGCAATAAATTTTGGCTTGTGTTACTTTTCCTCCTATGCTTTCATCTCAATGTTTATTTGCTCTTATATTTAGCATACCTTCAAAAAGCGCATATTTTGAATTTCTATTTTAATCCAGTCTACAAATCTTAGTTTAATTGGTATATTTATCTCATTTATATTTTATAGAATTATAAACATATTTGATTTCATATTTATAATCTTAGCATTTATAACCCATTTGTCAGCTATTTCAAGGCTACTTATTTTCCTTTTCTGGATTAAGTATTTTTTATCATTTTATTCCCAAACATGTTATTTATACACTATTTTCACTGCAGTCTAAATTATGCATAGATGATTTAATGCTATCTACTATAAATGCTTATTCTATGTATCAGAAAATATGATGAAATAAAATACATTAATTTATCATAACTTCAAAATTATGTTATTATTGTCATAGATTTTAATTCTACATATAATTTGGACACAATATGATACTAAAATTGTTATTTTTTTAAAGTCAATATCCATTTGTATTTATCATTATGTTTAGTTATTACTTTTCTTTTTAAACTGCATTTATAAGTTTATGTCCAAGATCTTTTTTCTTGCCACCTGGCGATCTCCATTTAGCATATTTCTTAGTGTGGATTTTCAAATGAAGTCTTCCAATTTTTATTTGTTGATATTTTGCTTTCATGTGTAAAGGATAGCATCACTAGGTATATAATTCTAAGTTGGCAGCTACTTCCTCTGACTGCTTTACATTTGACATTCCTTTGTTTTCTAGTGTCCATCATTTCTATAAATAAGTAAGCTAGATGTCAATATTACTGCAGATTTCTAAAGTACAACTTGTCTTTTTCTCTCAAGGATCTTGATTCCTCAAATCTTATTGCCTAAAGACTCTCTTAATTATCAACCTAGTCTTATTTTAGTCATCTGAATAGATTCTTACCTGTCAAAACAAATGAGAAAGAGGTAGAATTTAAAAAATAAAATGATCAATGATTAAAAATAGAAATTTTCTTTTCAATTTTTGTATGTCATATGTAGTTTTCAAAAGTTGACACATCAGTGTGAGATGACATGAAGTCACCTGTAATTAAAATATTTTCATGGTACATCAACAAATTTTGGAATATGTATCAATTATGTTAGGTCAGGATTTACACTGGTAGCAAATGAATCCTAAAATTTCAGCAGCTTCAAACAAAATATATTTATTTTTAACCATGCAAAGGCCATTGTACATGCATAGATCCTCCAGGAAAATTGTCTTCTGTGTTAACTGTGGGATTTTAGGTCACTTTATATTGTAATGGCACAGTATCTCCATGCATTTTTTTTCAGGTTATGCAAAGTAGGGACAATAGAGCTTAGATCAATCACATTCTCTCTTAACTTTTGTGGGAATGCCTTTTAAAACTTGTTTCTTGGGCCTCCCTGGCGGCACAGCGGGTTGAGCACCACACTATGAAGCATCTGCTGCACAGAAGCATGAGTTCAATCCCCGGCCAGGGAGGGGGCCCACATAGTGAGGCAGTCCTGCCTCGTCCACTGCTCCCCTCCGCAGTGTATTTCAGTTGATCTGCCTGTTCTGTTCCCCACTCTATCTCTAGTGAATCCTCTCACCTCCCGTGCCTCTGGCCTGTACCCCTTCTCTTGTATGCATAAATAAAAAATCTTTAAAAAAATTGTTTCTCTTATCAATGATCAGAAATATGAAAATGATTCCTTTCCAGCTGGAAGGATGATGAGAAAATATAAGGTTTTTGAGAAGTATTAGAAACACGCTTATAGTAGTAATCTATAGCTTCAAGTTAGAACAGCAAAATGTATTAACTACTGATAATAGTGAGAAGAAATATTACAATATTAGTTTAGGGATTGATCTGTGAGTGATAATTCTAGTGGATAAGGCAATAAATGGTAAAGCAAAATTGTGTGATTAATTTTAGAGGAAATATTATTATTATCAAATCTGAGAAGCTAAGACATTTAAATCTCAGGTGCTTCTGCTCAAACCGTAGATCAAGCTTTTAAATCTGTGGTATCCATAGAAATTGGAATTCAACAGTAATAAGTGGATCTTAGCAAATAGTGAAGAGTATCTCTGATTCTTCAATTTCTAATCATAGCTTTAAAAAAAATCTCAGGGAAAAACAATCTGACATTTTTATGTTGTCTTTGTAAGAAGGATACTAAAGGAAAATAGACATTTAAATTGAGAAAATGGCCTAAAGTGTCTGGTAGTATTTAAAGTGATCTGGAGAAAAACAGTTTGGAAAACTATTAGTTTAATTCAATTTAAAAAAATGAAAAGTCAATACAGAAGTAATTTTTTCTAGGTTGTATAGCATGACCTTCTGAATTATTATTTAATCAAATATATGATAAAGATACCATAGTAAAGATTTAGTAAGTAAAGACACCAGTAAATGTTTTGAAGAGGACAATTATAATAATATTTATAATCATTCATATACTTCCTCTACTTATTCCTAAATGAAGACAATGCGTAAACATTTGTATATGGGGATTAGGGCTTATGTTCTGAAAAGTTTTACAGATGTTGAAAACTAATTTACTCATATTTATGTTGTCACCTCACAAATCCCCTTATGAACAGTAGAATAATATTCTAACATAACTCTTGGTTTAGGGAAGTTCATTTTGAATTTTTTGGGGCAAAATTATATAAATATGCGAACTTTATTACATTAATGTTTTTTAAAAGATTTTTTTATTTTATTAATTTTTGCATAGAAGAATTGGGGTGTAGGTCAGAGATGCAGGAGGTAAAGGATTCACCAGAGACCGAGTGGGGAGGAGAGCAGGCAGAATTACTGAAATACACTGCTAAAGGGAATAGTAGGCAAGATAGGTCAGGTCTGCTGCACCAGGGTTAGCACCCTGGCCACAATCAAACTCAGGCCATTATAATAGAAATTTTCCCTAAGAACTTTCTTTTGCAAGAATATAGTTAAGACATACATAGATGTATTCTGGTTGATTAAAATTATGGAACTCATTTAACTTAAAATCAGTCATCCTTTTTTCTTTTTTTCTCACATTCTATTAGGTGGACAAAAGCTTTAATTGCAATCTCATACATTGATTTAAAAAACAATGCTTGTTTTAAGGAGATTGTTAAAAATCATTCCCTTGGAAAACCATTCAGATGCCTATATTAAATTATTGTATCACTTTACATAAGTAATTTTATTTATTTTTATATTTATTGTGATAATGTTGGTTTTATAACACTCTATATGATTTAAAGGTATAGGATTATACCCTGCAGATGTATGTGATTATACCATACTAACCACAAAGACACCCATAGTCCTTTATCAAATACATGTGTACATATACATATGTAACACATAGTAAGCCCACTCATTCTTGAAATAGAGGTAACAGATATATTTAGGTGAGAAATAGGGGGATTTTGTTTCACTAACAATTTTATAGCTTAACAACTATTTCTTTGCAAAATCTATGCTATCTGCATATTTGTGCACATACAAATATATTTTCCAACCCGCAAACAAATCTACAAATATTAAACATAAAAATGATATGAAAACTTTCTTACATATTATTTTATGAAAACTGAAAATCTTTGTGGGACTAATGAGAATAAATCTCTTGTTAAATATGAAATTAGCCTCATAAAATGTAAGAGGATGATCAGAGTCATAATTGAAAGAGTGCAGTAAAAGTGACATGTAATTTTTTATGTCATAATATAGAATTCTTACATACCCTTACTCCCACAAAAATATAAAACTCAGTTCAGAACATTCTACCATTTCTTAGTTGTTACTCTGGTCACATTTCCCGCCCTTAATCCTATTCTTTGAATCTTTAAAAAAAAAATCTGCTGAACACTAATTATTTAACCTTGCCTCCTACCTACTTTCCCTCTTTATTCTGAGGTTTCTTAAGGGCTATAATGAGCTGTCCCCACACAAACAGGCCAAATTAGTGGATAATTACTGCGGGCCTGTGAATGTTCTCACTCCTCCTTTCTTATAGTTTCACAACATTACCAGAATGGTCTGTCGCCTCCCTACCAATTAGGAACAATTACTACTTTATAACATTAGTGGTGGCAGGCTTATTATGTTCAGGGATATGTAAAAGTAAGGTAGAAGCAGGAGGAGAAATGCAAGGCCAAGAGGGGTCATTGTCATAAGAGAGGCTTTGGTAGTTTATATTCATCGTTTTAATTCCATTTCTTCAGGATTATAGCTGCAAAGATTTATATTAACTCTATTAGATGAAAGTGAACATCGTATATAACCAAGGTTGTGTTTTCTTCTTTTGTGCAGGATAATATCTCATTTTGATGACTTTAGTTTTTGAAATAATGGAAATGACTCTAGATCATTCTATAGGAAAGAGAAAAGTTATTTATATTTTGGTTCCTAGTAAAAATGCTTTATTATTATGGAGATTATAATCCTGACATCTGAATTTAATTTCTTAATCTTTATTGAGGATTTCATTTCAAAGGAAGATACTATAACCAAACAGAATAACACAATTTTCTTCCCAAACTGTATTTAAATAGGGAGTTTAGGTTTAAATAAGTCTACATCAAATATTCAGAGAGAAATATTTCAAAAGGTTTTAAGACTGAAGTTAACTTTTTGTCCTTCTAGAGGAACAATTCATAACAGACTCATCTACATTAGCGAACATGTTTCAAGTTCATGTCTAATGAAATTTTTAATGCTTCTTTGTGGAATATTTGAGGATCTGAGTGGTATTTATTCAGCAACAGGAAAAATAGAAATGTAGTGAGTCTCCCATAGCAGCAAAAAAAAGTTCTAACTTAGTGGTATAAACAGATGGGTTTTTTTTTATTCAGGGTATATTATAAAAATTCATTAAGTTTCTTTAGTTGTTTGGTTCCTTGTAAAGTTTGTACCCCAGTCACAGAACACAAGCCTAAACCTACCTCTTTGATGAAATTTTAATTAAATAAGCTCATGAAGGAGATATTAAGAACAGTCAGGGACATGGAAAACAATGCAACCTCACCATGTTAAGTAAAACAAACTTTTCTAGATACCATTAACAAGAGAAAATTTTCAGATGGATTTGGTAACCAATGCTAACAATGGTATCAAGGAACATGCAGATAAAGAGATAATAATAATGATATATGGCAATGATAATGATGATGATTATGATGTTAATGATGATGACAAGGGTCATAATTTTGAGATAAGGAGATTATGCTCATCAAACATGGGATTATCATTTTAGCCTGAGAGGGGAAAACTGAATAGGCATTTTAGAGAATTAAGAAAATATTAAACCGAAAGAAAATATTTGTTCAGGTTTGATTTGTGAGACATTTTCTAAATAAAAGGGAGAAAACGAGGCCTCCCTGGTAGGAGAAGGGTTAAAGTTTCAGTGCTATCAAGCTATTAACAGCCATTGCAGCATGAGTTCAATTCCCAGGCAAGGATCATAGCTCACATATGGCACAACCAAACTCTCCTGTCTCACCCGCTGCTCCCCTCAGCAGTATATTTCAGTAAATCTGCCTGTTATGTTCCCCAGTCTTTCTCTGGTGAACCCTCTTACCCCACCACACCTCTGGCCTATACACCAGTTCTTGTATGCATAAATAAATAAATAAAAATAAATCTTAAAAAAACATTAAATAGGAGAAAAGTGCTAACAATATTAAGTCTAATAATCCTGTAGAATGAGGTTTTATTTTTAAATATTTGAAAGAAGAAAAGAAGAAACTGAATGAAGAAGTATGGCAAAGAATTATGAGCAAATAGAACTTAAGTTACATGTTAATTTCCAAAATTGGGAGAAAAATCAGATAAGTTTTTTTCATGTTGCTTAAGAAGTATCAGAAAATGATAATAAAAATATAAGTGTAATAAGGTAAAGGGACATACACTGAGTAGACTCATTCTCTACATTGAATTAAAAAGCAATGATTTTGTTTTACTTAGAAATTCCTTAGGAGAAAAAAATGTTGCATGAAAAATCTAACCTTGACTGACAAGCATCTTAAAAAATGTCAAGATCAACAGTAATTCCCTGCATTTTTGCAACTAATAAATAATTCAGTTGTTCAATAAAATATTCTTTACAAGTATAGCAAATAATTAGTAGATTAAATGTTTTTTTCAAATTTTGATTGTATAAGCCAAATAGCTTTGCAAATAATATTGTATTTCTAAGTAGAATCAACATTGATCAACTTAAATACTCATGGTATTATAATTATTGAACAATCTTATGCTTTGTGTCACATAAAATAAATTTAAAGATAGATATTGGGAAAAAATCATTACAAATTTGAATAAAAATAACCATAACATTGATTTTATAAGACAGAGAGAGAGAGGAAAGCAGAAAATTGTGCAAGCCTTTGTGCGTATATATATTATATAAAATGATATATATATATGTATAATTTTCAAACTGACTGCTATGGAGCACAAATTGGAAAGGGAATATTTCAAAGATGTGCAATCAATTATATAGCACTATTCCAGGTAGAGGAACTGATGTGAGATATGCTTAGAAATCAATTTAATTTCAATGAAACAAGTGACACATGGAATAAAACGTAAAATTAGGGATGTAGGTTAATATCAGAAATTTATGCAACTGGTATACCATTTATGTCAGGCACTGCATTAAATGCTGGGTATAAATGGTATATCTCTTCATAAAAGTATACTACAGAAGATAGAGAAAGAGACACAAATTAGAAAAGATGATTTTTGAATATGTCTTTTTAAGAAAATAGAATCAGATGATAAAAGAAAGTAATTGATGATGGTAGGGTTTATAGGACTCAAAGTATTAAATTGAATATCAGACAAATCTTCTCAGAAATATCTACCTTTTAGATGAAATCTGGGGAAAAAAAAATGGAGCCAGCCATTATAAATGGTTAATCATGACTAATAAGCATCTTAAAATATGTCAAGATCAACAGTAATTCTGTGGGTAGAGTACCTGGGAAAGTACTCTAAGGCCAAAGGTAGGAAACAACTTTATATATTAGAGGGACAGGAAAGAGGCTGCATAGAACTTAGAAAGCAAGGGGAAGTGTGATACAAGATGAAATTAGAAGTCAGGTCATATTTTGCAGAAAATTTCAACCACAATGAGGACTTAGATGATGAGAACAATATTATAATATTGTTCTAATTTAAGTGGAATATGATAATTATACTTGAATTATATAACACTTTACCTTTTAAAGATTATTCTGAACTTCTTTAGGAATATTAATTGGAAGGGGTTCAGGGGGGAGGATAAATTTAGGAGTCTAAAATAGTGTCCAGATGAGCAAAGATTAAATAGCTTAGGATATTGACAATACTGTTAAGAAAAATTTAAGTGTTTTTATATTTCCAGAGGTAAAATTAATAGGATTTGCTGATGGACTGTGGGCTGTATTTTGATGACAGAGGAAAGGGAAAATTAGGGAGATCTGTAGGTATCTCATAAAAAATGTTTTGGAACTTAGTGTTTTGTTGTTTTTTTTTTTTTTTTTCCTAATTTGAAGTGGAGTATGAGTGGGACCTGTTTAGAGAAGAATTTACTGTTATACATCTAAGCATTAAAGTTTAAGTAGGCTGTTGGATTCATGAAACTGGAACTCAGAAGGGAGTTTGGTGGTAGATTGTGATAGCCATCACCATAAAAGTTTACAGGAACAATAGATTAAGTTAGATATTGAGTAAAAAAAGAGAATTAATGGAAAAGGAAGCAGAGTAAAAGGTAGAAAATCAAGAAGATGAACTGTTAAGAAGTCAAAGGAGGAAAGAGAAACCGAAGAAAACATGACAGTCCTGAAGTATTCAATAAAATGGGAATATAAACATATCTATTGGATTTGGTAAAACAGAAGTCATTGGGAATTCTGACTATGTTTCCACAATGATAGGAAACACATATACAAGATCGTAAGGACTGAGGATTCACTAGGAGATGAAGGAGCAGAATATTTAAAGAGAAGCAGAGAAAAGTCAGTTGTAAATTTGGGAGATTATAGAGCCTCTATGACTGGCAAGAGAAGTATTTCAATAAAGTAGGAGATATAATGATGCCAAGAGAAAGCAAAACATCAAAACAACAACAAAAATGGGGTATAAGATCCAATATGAAGTAGAAGGAAGTATTGTTTTCTTTCTAATCACTAGGGAAGGAAATCTCATCTGTGACCATACAAGTTTTTGGTATTTTCGATGAAGTTTGAATCAAAGTAGTCAACTAGGGAGTGAATGATAAGGGAGCATGGGGGTAGTATAAAATAAAGAAGATATAAAATAGCCACCGTAGAGTATGGGGCAGTGACTGTACTAAAGAAAATAAAATGTGTGGGTAGTTCTTATCATTCAATAGAACGTTAAGGGTCTGAATGTCATCAGCAAACCTAGCATGCTTTTTTTTTTTTTTTTTTTTTTTTTTTAGCGAAGGTTGGTGGCAGGCTGAAAGTGTAAAGAAGGCAGATTGCTGGGATCAGCCAGCACTGTAAGATAAACATAATCACACAAGATAAAGGGCAAGAGAGTTGAAAGTACTTATATTAAGTAATTTCAATAATTAATTCTATGATCCATGCTAGCAAATAAAAGATAGGAGGAAGTAATAGAGAGTTATAAAATTATAGGCCAAGGTCAATATAGAGGTCTTGGTTCATTACAGTGAAATTATGTATATGGAAGAGTAAGAGGTGGTAATGACAAATGATAAAAAGGGAAATTTTGAGGACTTCTACATATATATATAAAGTCAAAGGAACAAGGAATATAAAGCACCAAGGAAGATATCACAATCCTGTAGGATAAGCCTCTAACCTAAATCTTTCTGATACTGAGCTTTCTGTGGGTATCACAAAGTCTTTACGTTAAAACCCTGAAAATGTGGTGCCCCTTTTACCTGTTGATTTTCAGGTTCTGCTCCTAAATGTGTAACACAGTAGCCTTTGTTTCTAATATATATCTTCCACTGACTCTGACTTGTTCTGCAATTATTATCCTTTTTTTCTTTACAAATGTGAGTACAATGAATCCAATAAGGAGTCTAATGTTCCTGAATAAATCATATGTACCTAAGCTGTTTCCTATATACCAACACCTATTTTCTGGTGATATGCGGCACTATCTACTTTGGAGCTCCTGATATAGTGACACATATTTTCACCTATAAAATAGAAGCATATATTTCCCTTGAAATGTCCCATAATGTTATTCCTGCCACCATTTGGTCATTTAATGTTTGTAGCAATCATTTCCTCCTGAAAGTTACATTAACAAATTAAGCTTTCCTTTTCTAAAAGCTAGGCCTTAAAAATGATCTGAAGTGTCAGAGCAAAGGGCTACATGCAATGACAGGACACCCCTTGAGATTAGGGTTTTCAAGAAGGTAAGTACTGACATTTTGGGCTGAAAAACACTTTGTTATAGAGCTGTCCTGCTCACCGCAGGATCTTTAACCAGATCTTTGGTCTTTTCTTATTAAATACCAGTAATATCTCCCCAAAGGTGACACCTAAAAATGTTTTTAGACATTGATTAATCCTCTATAGGGAGAGTCGACCAGATTACATATTTTAAATTGGGAATAGGGAAATAAAATCCTTAGAAAGCTGCTTTTTTATGCAAAATGTCCACAAAATTACCTACAGTCCAGTTGAGTATGGAAAGAAGAGATAATAGCATAGAAGAACTAGCTCAACAGGTCACACATTGCATCTCTGGAGTTTACTTTTGCTCCTGTGAAGTATGGGAAAGATATCCAATGATCCCTATATCCTTGCTTGTTTCTAAAAGACTAACGCCATTGACAACCAGGAGGGAAAATACTGGCCAACTCAATCCTGTGCACTATCCAGAATATACTCCTACCAACTGCTTCTACATACTGAAGTTTCCTGCCCATAAACACTTCATCAGGCTTTTGTGTGTTTGGTAAAGTCATATACCATCTTTTATTTGGCAGACTTTCAACTCCTACAGTTTACTAATGATTGCCTAAAGCATACGTGGATTTGGAGAAATAAATCTAGACTATCTCCACGAGCTCCTCTTACATAGTCAATTTGTTAGCTGAAAACAGGCTATGTACTCTAGAGAGCAGTCCTTTAGTCCCTTAGATTTCTTGATGTTCCTCTTTGGCTTATATTGATTTGTTTCTAGTTTATCTTTTGACTTACATAGGCTAAATCTATTCACAAACCTCAACTATAAGAATACGCAGTTATCCCCTGAAATTTGTTTCTCATTTAGGAAAAGGCAATGGGGACAAACTTGGGACTGATAGAAGAATAGAACTTCTACTCTAAGAGCAATCATGTGCATGCCAATGAAGAGTCTGGAAGTAAATGTAGCTGAGAAAGGACAGCACCTTATGCCTACCTACTCTGGCATGAAATGCCTGCTTTGGAAAAAATAACTCATCAGGACTTACACCAGGTTGCTAGCATATAAGATGCTGGCATTCCTGAACTGAGGTGACAGAAAAAGGTGAATGGCTTATAACATCATTCAGTTTGCCATATGCCTTTAAGTGATCATAGAAAGACCTAAACCCCTAGGTGACTGAGCAGCAAAATGATCACCAACATAAACCGCATAGGTTACCAACAACTTTTATCTCATAAGAAATGTATGAGGCTAACATATTAGTATTCTTATTTTACATGGGAATGATATGAAACCTAGAAAGGTTAATTTATCCAAATTTTCCCAGATAATACATACCAGGGTACATGCATTTGTTATTGCAATCCAAAATCCCACCTTTATAATTCTTGTATTAGCTTACCACCCACAAAAGTGACAGTGGGCTGTAACTTCCAATTTCTTCAAAGGAGGGGATTGGACATTAAGTGCTGTAGCTTCTAGCACTAACACGCTATCAGTTTCCTAGAGATTTACAACCAACTTTATTTCCATTCAAAACACCTGCAAAAGCAGTATTTGTGAATTTGCCATATGTTTTCAGCAGAAAGCTTTCACTTATTTCCCTATGGAGTAATGTGTTAAGATTTTTTTTTTTTGTAGGTTGGTGTTTATGATGAAGTATTTCATGTTTTTAAAATGTCACATTATAATCTTAGGAAAGTAAAGGATAAAAAGAGAACAAATATGTTTGCAAGTGGACTAAATCTAGTGCCTTCTGTTCTAGGTTATGCACATAGAAAAGGAAAACTGGGATGGCTGACAGACTCAGGAGGGTCCATTAAAATTGTTAAGCACCTGATTATTCATATTAACAACTAGATTATTACAACATTAAGACAAATAGAATACACCATAGATTTGTAAATAATTTCCAAATTTTCAATCCCATAAAAATGACTGCCTACAATTATTTACAATACTTAGGTAAATTTTTGGACAGTTATTTAAATTTAGAATAACATCATTTTATGTGATTTAAATGTTTTTACTAACTGCTCACTACTCTTCCCTCATTCTACACATTTTCCAAAGGAAACAAAAAAGTTGAATGCAGAGGTAAATAGGATGTACAGCTACAACATTTGGTGTTTATCATTGAAATAATGGCTGCTAATTTTAAATAGAATTTAAAAAGAGAGTTTTCATATGTATGTATGTATAGATGCATACATACATATATGTATGCATATACTATATATAACTGGCACACCAAAAAGGTATCATTATTAAGTATATATATCTACTACCAACTAATAAAAGTGTTCTGTATCTGCTTTGGCCAATAAAATAGTCATGTGGCATTAGTGAGGGCTTGAAATACTACCAGTGTAACTGCTAAGTAAATTTGCAACCTTGTTTAATTTTACTTAAGTAGTCAATTGTGACTAGTAGGCTACTGTATGACTAGCACAGGGTCAGCCCAAGGTGATCTTTGAAACCTTTAAACTTTATTTGAAAAACCTCTCTCTCTTTTCTTGTCTAGAATTTTGAGCTTGAAAACATGTGACCAGGATGCAGAATGGATCAGCTTCTCCCTTTATCCTATGGTTTGGTCAGATTCCACCTCCTTACCTCCCAAGTCCCATCTGCTATGGTGGGAGGAGAGGCAGAATGGTGGAAAAAAGGCAAACAAGAAAGGTGGCCTTTCAATTTTCATAATGTCACTTATATATGCAATTGTTCAAGCTCTTTATTGTAAGCACTTTTTACATTAATTCACATTAATACTATATGGACAAGTATTATTTGCAAATTGCAAATAGGAAGACTAAATGAGATAAATTCAATTACTTGCCAAAATCACATAGCTTAGGGAAAAACAACAATTCTAAGTTTAAAATCCAGAAATGAAGTCTTTTTTTCTTTAAATATACTGTTTTAGTATATTCACTAGGTTAGTTTAAGTATCAGTTTTACAACCACAAAATAATATATTGGTCAATAAGCAACATGTATAAGTTTATATATATATGTGAAATAATTATATGCTTAAATATTAATACATGTGCATTTGTCACAGTTCTTTTCTCTAAGTGACAGGTTTTTTTTTTCCCTTTAATTTTTTCCTATATTATAATCTGAGTGCTTCTTATAGTCAGTGTGTGCACATGCTTTAGTAAAGTGGTGCCTCCAGTCTTCAGAAAAGTCATTAATAAATTAACCCAATATTTAGCAATTTGGCAACTACAGAATGTAAATAAATCAGAATAACAGCTACTTAAAGACAGATTATCGCTACAAGTATGCACTGACACATTCCAAAAGCATAAAAGATCCAGAATTGACAGAAAATAACTAACATGTTTGCATACTTTGATAAAGGTCAATGGTCAAAGAGATGTATATTTAGGGCTAGTAAAGTGAAATAGCAGAAACTTTTATAAGTTTCTCTTCAGATATTAAAACTTTGAAAATAAGTTTGGGAGATTTTTAAAGAGAAGAAATATATAAAATTAGCTCTTGTTAGCAAAAAAGTTTTAAATATAGGGTATATCCCTAGTCATACTGGATATCCTAAATAAAAACTTTTCAAGCTATTGAGAAGATATGTCTAAATAATGATCTGTTTGATCAGGAAAGAGAAAATCCCCCCATTTTTCTTATTTACTTTCATTTTATTCTGATAGTAAGTTACTAATCCATTAGGTTTATCTTAATTTACTGATTTTAAGTATTAATATATTAATGAATGCATTAATCTTTAAAAAGTCTGACTACCATTCTGTTGCTATCAGGAAAATAAATCTTCATACATGTACTTAAGGTAGATACTATAAACATGTCAGAATGTATGAAAATGATTTCACATCTCTAGCCTAAGTACGTCATGTACTATGAGCATGATAAATTTATTGTAACTGCGTGCATAGAACTTTATAAGTGACATAAATGAAGTGCCTCATTTTACGTATGAGATATAAGGAAGTTACATGATTCTCCCAAGTGCTAGTGCCATTTGATAAACAGATGCATTTAGGATTCCCTTTACATAAAAAAGGGAAGAACACTTTGAGATATCAAGAAAGAGGTATGATTCTAAGTTTCTAGATTATTTTCAATCTATAATATTTAATTTTCTTTTGATGGGATGTAACAGGTACTTGCATAGTCAAATACATGCAAATGAAATGTGTTAGTGAATAAAGGTTGTATCCTGCTATTAAATATGATCAAAACTATTTATAAATATCTATGTCTATCAGGTGCTCTTATATATGAAGCATACATACTCAATAGCACATAGAATCATAACTTTCCTTCTCACATTCTCATTGCTTCCCTTCTAGTCCAATTGATATTTGTCTTAACATCATCTTTTCCTTATCTCCTGGTCTAGTTAAGCATCAGTTTCATCCAGTGTCTTAACTTCTTGGAACACGTATTTAACAGGTCATTTAATTTACTATTCAAAATTATTCTCTCTGCTTCTTCCATGATCAAAAGTTATTGTAAATATGGAGAAATGTGCACCTTCATCATTCTGAGGCATCACTCTCTTGCTGAATTTTGCAGCAGAGGGAAATTTTAATCTATTTAGTGAATAATAATTGAGGGTGGAGGGCAATTGGGATTAGTCACAATTTTATCTACCACTTATTGCCTGCTGAATAGTCTAATTTCCTTTCTACTCAAAGGAAATTATAAAACATGAGCTTTTCTATATTTAGAACAAGTTATCTTTTGATATGTGAAGATTTTATCTAGCTGAGATAGTGGAGGAAAGAAGATGTTGATGATTTTTACATGCACCATGCTTTCAAAAAAATTATTAACAAAATTGCTAAAACTGAGATATTCCTTAGCTTACTGTTTCATGACACATTGTTTTTTCTTAAAAGCAACTTTAATTTTGAGAAATTTAAAATGATGGATTTTTAGAAAATTCAATTTTCTAACTATTTTGCTTAATTTTTTTTTCATCTGATAAAGACCACCTATGTACGGGTGGCACTGACAGGAAATATAAAGATGAATAAGAAATAAAGAGAGATCTCAAGTAATTCACATTCTAAAGTATAAAAGAAACAGAATTGTAAAAGTTGTGAGGTAGAATATTATTTATTCAATTTTATGAACTTACATATGTGTATATATACATGCATTTATATATGTAATCTCTAGTAGAATCAAAAAAACTTTAAAACTGAGTGCTCAAATAAAATGTTACATGAATTCATTCATAATCCTGATAAAGAAAATATGTAAATTATAATTTCCATTTAATAATAATTGAGCCTATTCCATAGGCCAGGAATGAAGGATAACACAGAGATAACATAAATTTCCCTTCTTTTAATAATTTCAAAATATAGCATGAATGTTGTGACAATGGGAGTAAAGAAAACAGGAACATGGAAGATGGACGACTGTCTAGATTGAAGGACTTGGGAATACTTACTAGGAGTTGTGTCATTTAAGTAAAATCCTGAGGTGAATGGAGTTTTCCATTAAAGGGGGAAAAATTGAAATTTTAGGCTGACGCATAGGACACATAGGACCCCAGACGCAAAGAGAACTTGTAGGTTAAAGAAGCTGAAAGAAATTCCTTAATGCTATATAGTAAATGATGTTCATGAAAAGAAGTAGATCAGCACCCACCTTTTTCAGGGTAGGACTATTAGGATTTTTTTTTAAAAGGTTTTATTTACATATGCACACAGGAGCTGAGGTATAGGCCAGAATCGTGGGAGGTGAGAGGATTCACCAGAGATAGAGCAGGGAGCAGAACAGGCAGATTGATTGAAATAAACTGCTGAAGGGAGCAGCGGGCAAGGCAGGAGAGGTCTGCCTATGCCATGTGGGTCCCCTCCCTGGCCAGGGATAGAACTTGCGCTGTTGTGCAGTGGATCCTTCACAGTATGATGTTCAACCCGCTATGCCACCAGAGAGGTCCATGGACTGTTAAGGATTTTGCAAGAGAGGATTACATACTAGTATTTTTTAATGTTTTAAAAGATTTTATTTTATTTTATGCATATAAGAACTGGGGTACAGGCCAGCGATATGGCAAGTGAGAGGATTCACCATAGAGGGAACAGAACAGGCAAATTGATTGAGATAAACTGTTGAGGGGAGCAGTGGGTAGGCAGGAGAGGTGTGCTGCGCCATGTGGGTCCCCTCCCTGGCTGGGCATAGATTTCTTGCTGCAGTGGCTACAATGCTTCACAGTGCAGTGCTTAACCTCTTGTGCCACCAGGGAGGCCCACTATTTGTATTTTAAAGTGCTACATAAAAATATAAATAATGGGCCTCCCTGATGGCACAAGGGGTTAATTAAGCACTGCGCTGTGAAGCATCCACAGCCACTAACTTTATAAACTGAATAGAGAAGTAGTAACATTTAAGGGAGAGAGAACTACTAGCAAGATTTGCAGTCATCCATGTCAAAAATAACAGGCTCCCAGACAAGATTAGTGAAAATAATAATGGGAACCAAAAGAGTAAAATTGAACTATTATCCTTATAATAATAATAATTATTATTATTGAAGTTGAATTAGAGTTACTTGGTCACTGAATGGAAGTTTAGTATGTGATAAGAGTCAAGTATAACCCCACAGGTCCAGCTCGTTCAAAGAGTAGCATGGAGAAACTCAGATTTAAGATAGAGAGGGATTATCAATTTAGTTAGAATATCATAAGTTTGATGAAACTGGAATATTTTAGAAAAGTAGAAGAGGCAATTAGTGATAAAGGTCTCCAAATCTCAGGAGACAGTTGGGCTGACTTTCTGTCTAGAGTACCCTTTGCCCAACAAATACTTATTCTTCATTTAAAATTTAAACATGGATTAGCTCTTCTATGCCTGAACTGTTCCTATCTTGTGTATTTTCAGAGCAGAGATGTTTGTCACAGCTCTTAAAGCCCTTTTCAATAATTTGTTTACACTGGAAAACTGGAAAACTCTAGATCCATAGGACATAGCTATAGAAAATGTGCGTTGAAATGAAATTTTACTATTTGAAGAAACCCTGCACATCATTAGGTAAGCAACTGACTAAGGTGGACCCAGATATTTCAGGATCTTGTAGTCTAAATCAAGATTTGGGGTTTATCATTTCCATTTTGACTACCACTCTAATTGTCAATGTCTAAAAGAGTTATTTTATAATGATTTATGTGCAGTTAAGCAGACATTTATTCCTATCCTCATGAATGTCAGATATGAATTATGTGTAACCTTGGAAGCTACCAAGTTCCTTATTTGAATGGTTAACAAGAAAAGGTCTGGTATCCTGCATTCCACTTGCTTTTGCTAAACTAACCTCACCTACTTCAGATTCTTGACAAAAACATAGAAAGGAAAGAATATTGCCTTGCCTTGCTAGTCTAGAATACTGGGCTGTGTTTTGTACCTGACATATATATATATATATATATATATATATATATACACATATATATATGCACTTTAATCAATTCATCTGTAAATATGTGGTAGTTGGATTAAATCAAACCTATAAGTATATTGTGAAATTATACCTCAAGTCCACTAGGAATAAACTGCTCAGTAGCTTCTTCCTAAATCAAATCTTATTATCCCTATGGTTCTATATTAGATTTCCTATGTTTCAACTTTGCTTAATATGAAGTACACATTTTTCAATGGGTTTTTTTAATCAGAAGCAAACTGAACTTCTCTAATAAAATCTTCACCAAAAGCACTAATTATAATCATTACTTATCAAACTTACTACAGATGTGTTTTAAAAGATCCACTTTATACTTTTGTTTCAAAAATTCTGTTAATATTATTCTGAGTGAGACAAGGGTTTACAGTTCTAATTGAGAAATTCACAATGATTATGAGTTAATTTGATAGACTGCTAAATGAATATTAATTTTTATACTTATGAAATGTATTATTTCCATGTTTAATTGAAGGAATGATAACAGATCATTGTAGCAATTCTATTATTAAGTGGTATGCATTATGAGTTAATCATATGGATGACAAAAGCTTGTTACTATCTATGGCTCCTTTTTATTATGTAAAATCACTATCAAAATGGTTTAATTTCAGCATTACTCAAATAAAAATAAATTTAGTAGTATTGTGAATATTGAAAGTTATCATGTTTATGCACACCAAACACAAATGTAAATATAAGCACTATATTTCATTTTCTTATTATAACTGCTCAAATTATTTTCAGATTTATTTTAGAAAAGTTTGTTTACACCATTGCTGTAGTAAAGTCATCTAAAATAGCAGTACTTGCTATTTGAATTTTGACCAGTGCTTTGCAAAATCCAAACTTGAATTTTAAGGAAAATCTATATGTAGATCCATATTTTAAAAATATATAACGAACATTTTCATGACCCATGTTTAAAATAATTTTCAATTTTATTTAAAGCAAAATGTTTCATATTTTAAGTAATAAATATGTAGTTTTTAATGTCTTCATACTCAAATTGAAGCCAGCATCTAAATGATAAAGGATAACTTTAATCTATGGTCTACAATTTATTCCCTTTTAATAACATTAAAATGTCAATTTAATACTGCCACTCTACTACTATTTAGCATGGTCATTTCTTAATATTTGAAGATGTTTTTCAAGCTTATTTATAGTTAAGATTAAATATAAGACTTTCTCACTCTTTGCCGAAGTTACTTTAATTCTCTCTCTCACACACACACACACACTTACACACACATCTTATTTTTCCACTAATTTAGACCTCACAGAATGTGAAGCATGCCAATCTTCCCTCTAAAGAGAAAGTTGTACAAATTCTTATAATACCCTCTCTTTAGGAAGCCTTCTAAGGAGCTGAAGAACACTACTTGTTCAGTCTCCTACACAGAATGAAGCACAAGATGTAATTTGGTATTTTATTCCCAAACAAATGCCATATTATTCTCAGATTCTCAGTCTGAATTTTAATGCCTACCTAAAGGTGAAAAAGTCTGTTCTTGATATTTTGTACTAATTATATGATATTCCAAAAAATTTACTCTTTAAAATAATTCAAAATACTTAATGCAGTATTAACCTGCTGCAGCAATGGCGAGAGGAAAAGTTGTGCCACGTCTTATAACACTTCTCAAGATTGAGTATAAGAACTGTTCCTTCAAGACTGACTATTCAAATAAGCCAGACCCAAATTGCCCTAGATAATCTACCTCAGATCAGGTCTCAAAAGTGTTCCTCATCCAGGTCCCAGAAGGTAAAAGGCCCCTGCTGATAAAGAGATGCAGAGCGATCAGGCCAGACCTTGGGCTAACTACATAGCTGGCGACTGGGCAAGAGTTTCTGATTCCCTCTAGTCCTGGTTTTGGAGTTTCCATGATATGCACAGAATGGGTGCCGTCTGTCATTGGCCCAGGCTGGGAGGACTGACTCACTCACTGACTTGATTCACTCAAAAGCAGTTATACTTTTCTTTTTCTTATAAAACTCTGGAAAAGAAACACTCAAAGGCTAGTTAATACTACATAGTTGGCAGTTTCTTAGTGTGCCTGCAGGGACCCATAGCACACCTGCATGTTCTTCTGCATGTTTTTGAAGCTCAGAGGAAATGAATGCACTGCCAGAAGTAGTTACTGAACTCAGAGCTAGACTGCAGCTTATGTGTCATTTTAAGCTGGGGCTTTTAAAGAGTGTTGCTCTTGGACCTCCATCTGATGCTGATTCTTGTGTGTTCAGCATTCAGATTGTGGGAGCATTTTCAACATAAACATGGGCAGAAAACACAGTATTCAGATGAATACTCTGCTGACTATAATTCTAACTCAAGATAGTTATAGAAACATTGGAAAGAAAATCTAGCCTGTTCTATAGAATAACCACAGAGCACCAAACAGAATGAGGAGGCAGAAGAATTTACCTCGGTCGACAGAAGAAGACAAAATTCTGGGAAAACCCTAATATAACAGAATAAAAGCAAATTTCTGGAGACTTCTGAGCAATAGTCTTAATGATGCTTATCTACATTAGGAAAACAATAAATGAGCAGAAGGAGAAATACAATAAAGAAAGAAAATCTAGCCTGTTCTATAGAATAACCACAGAGCACCAAACAGAATGAGGAGGCAGAAGAATTTACCTCGGTCGACAGAAGAAGACAAAATTCTGGGAAAACCCTAATATAACAGAATAAAAGCAAATTTCTGGAGACTTCTGAGCAATAGTCTTAATGATGCTTATCTACATTAGGAAAACAATAAATGAGCAGAAGGAGAAATACAATAAAGAAAGAAAATAAAGCCGTAAACAGAAATCACAAATAATCAGTGAAGTGTAAGCTAGACCAGCAAAAATAAATAAATAAGAAAAAGGAAGAGACTTATGGAACAGCACCAAGAGGAACAAGTTCACATCACAGTGATTCCAAAAGGAGAAGAGGTGGAGTCTGGGTAAGAAATCCTACTTGTAGAAGTAATAGCCAAGAACTTCTATAAACTTGGGGAAGCTAATAGATATTCAATTCCAGGAAGCTCAGAGAGTTCCAAACAAAGTAAATCCAAATAGAAACACATCAAAAGGTGTCATAATTAAAATGGCAAAAATGAAAGATATTTTATATGAGAGGTAACTACTGAGAATAGAGAATAATCACCAGAAAAGATCTGAAAGATCATGGGTCTAGTTTGTGTTCTAACTTGCCAAAGTAGACATTAACACTATGAAGCTATAGGTAGACACTGAAGCATGAGTCAATCCCAAGCCAGGGAGCTATCACACATGGTGCAGCAGACCTCTCTCTCGTATCTTGCCCGCTGCTCCCCTCAGCAGTGTATTTCAGTCAGTCTATCTGTTCTACTCCTCACTCTGTCTCTGGTGAATCCTCTCATCCACCGCACCTCTGGCCTGCACCCCAGTTCTTATATGCAAAAAGTAAATAAATCTTAAAAAAATATTTAAAAGAAATACATAGCAGTGAATGGGTGAATTGGTAGGAATTTCACAGGGAAATCATACATTGTAAAAATATGAAGGATGATGTAATAAACATATATTAAAAATAGGAAAAATACATATTGGTTATTACTAGAGTATTATATGACAGCAAACCTAGATTTTAAATTATTGAGTTTGTTGAAATGACTTGCTTATTACTATTTAATGTTATCAAAATACACAATCTTATGAATTTTTACATAAAATGATATTTTATCAGTAAAATTGTTATATTTTATATGATACATTAATAGGCAAGGTATAATTTAAAGTAAAAAGACAAATAACATGCCATATTTATTATTGGTACTTTGAAAAACATACCTTTAATTTATTTCCCTGGATTGGTCCCTGCTTAAACTTTCCAATGTTCCTATGTTACTTCCTCTCTCTCAAACTTGTTCTCATTTAAATTCCAGTTATCTTCCTAAAGACTATCCTCTCTCTATCCATCAAGAAATATCTGACTTCCCCTGTGATGACGTCTTTGACCATCACTCTTTGACTACTCACAGAAGCATTTCACTCTTCTGTGAGTAGTCTGGAACCATACTATTTTATCATTATGTCCCCAGAGCTTTGTATTTGTTACACAATAGATAATTCATATATAGGTGCAAAATAAATGAGTGAATGAACACATCAAGTAAGCACATGATATTCTCCAATTTATACTTTTTTCCCAAAAAATTCTCACTATTATTCTGAAGTAAAAGTATTTGAAGGTCAGGGATCATTCTTATGCTATTGCCTCATTAAATTCCTTTCCTCACCAGCATATAGGAAGTATACATAAAATTGATTACAATGGGAATGTGCCTGAGAGTTTCACCCTCAGATGAGGTAATTAGAGCCCAGCCTATTAAGTCACTTACAATTGAGTTGAAGATTTAACTGAACTTATTTTTGAGTCGTACTCATGATATTGGGGCTCAATGATGTGAACTGCAGGGCAAGACTGGCATTTTCCTGACTGCCACCGAAACAGTGGGAGCAGTTGGAAAGATGTGGTGTTTCACCTGCTCCAAACCAAAAGTTGCTACCTGTGTACAGTCCTTTTTTCAGGTGCCAGCCAGGTTAAATGGTCCAATCAGGAGTTATCAACTGGGGTGGGGACTCTGAAAGGGAGCACAGAAGTGAGCTTGGGACTCTAACATATTGTGATTCCCCCAGACCCAGGGACTCCTCCAAAAGAAGGAAAATGGAGCTTCCAGGATCCAACTCAAGAAAAAAAGACCAGAGAGATTTGCAGAGACCAGGAGGCTACACCTGCCTCCAATCTTGTCACTGTCATTGTCTGGCAAGAGCACTGAAGGCTCCAGGCCTAGAGTCTCAAAGAGATGAATCTGATCATCCACTACTGCCTGGATGCTGCTATGTCATTGTTGTTTGGTCCAACATCCAGCCGTGTTCCTCCTGAACTTAAGATTGTTGCTGCAGTGTCATTTCTGTGGCTCCAACTGTAACCCTCTCTGGCTGCCACCATGAGTTGGATCCCACCAATTGCTTGCTATATGCTATATGGTCCAAGGTCTTGCTGGCAGGATTACACCATCTTAAGTAAGCAGCCCTTCATTTGAGACTTCTGAACACTGTGAACATTATCTAGGGTGAGAAAGCTGGCCACTCATGACCTTAGTAACTCTTTGTTTCCCTTGTTAAACACCATTATTGTTGTTCCTGAACCTGAGTGGTCTTGCAATTGTGTACATGGGTGAAAACCCACAGTGACCTGTCCTCTGTTGGACACGATCCTGGAATGGTTATAGCACCCCCGGAGCCCTGTTTCACTCCCACTTATTTAGCAAAATATATGAACATGTAATTTCTGACTACTATTACCAAGATAAAATTTTTCAAGATTCTAGAATGAGTAATTGCTAGCCATGGATTGATGGTCTCAATTGACCCCAAATTTAAAGCAAACTATGTTGAACGTCATAACATTCAGCATGCCAAGCAATTTTGTTTGGGTTAATTAGATCTAATATTTTAGAATAAAAGGTATTCCTAATGAAGCTAACATAAGTAAGCATGAGAGTCTGGTCAAATTTTATTAAGTTTATGTTAATTATGACCTTTACTGGAATATCAACTTCTTAAAATATTAATTTTAAAAAAGGCAGGAACATAGGTTTTAGAAAATTTTGAAGGGGAAAAAGTCTCCATTAATCACTAATAAAATGTGCCTGTTTCTAGATCTTTTCAGACAATATATTTCTTGGAATAAAAGTTAACCTAAGAAGTAACAATTAGTAGGTCATACTTTAAAAGTTGGTAGCAGAGGACTTAGAGATGTAAAGAAAATGATGAAAAGCTTATAGTTCACCTCCCTCCCTTCCCAAAATAAGAAGTCCTATGGTAAACTGACTCAGCAATTAGAAAAAAAATTCAGTACTTGGTTAGAATAACCTCTTAGTAGCTTAAGAATTCATGTTCAAGAATTTATCAATGATATTTCTACCATACAATAAAGTCTTTAAATTAATATACAATTCTTGATCTGCAATTCAATAATGTCTGACATTTAGTGAATACATAAATAATTCAGTAAATGAATAAATAATGGACAATATAAAAAGACAATGGAATCTGGTTTTTATAAGAGCAATTTTATTTTGAGCTGATTTCCACTTTATATATTTCAATGTGAAGAGATAGTTTAAGTAACTTTAAAAGTAAATATTAGCTGTGGCTTATATCAACTTGAAATCTCATCTGTATCATATACTCACATATTATGTTATGTGGGTAGCAGAATGTACCAGACTAATTATTTGAAAGTCAAATTGAAATAGAATATTGTATTAGGTTCATATACACAACATAATGATCTGACATGTATATACTATAAAAATGATCCCCAAAATGAGTATATTTCTCATTTTGGTGACTTTTAAAATTTACAACATGTTACTAAATTTGGACCCCAGTGCCGTATATCATGACTTATGAACTTCTGTCTCTTTATTTCCTTAATTCATTTCACCAACTCCCAATTTTTCTACCCTCTGGTAATCACCTATCTCTTCTCTGTAATGTAGACTTTTGTTTGCTTAATTAACTCATATAAGTGAAATAACACATTATTTCTCATTCTGTATCTGTCCTATTTCACTTAGCAAAATGTCCTCAGGTCCATTTATGTAGTGGAAATAATCTGTATTTTTATTGGGTGTGTAGTATTCCACTGTGTATACGACTTATTTATCCATTTGTATATCAATTATATCTTGGCTATTGCAAATGTTTTTATGAATACAGGGTCAGGGTGCATATATCTTCTCAAAATAGTGTTTCCATTTTTTTCTGATAGACACACAAGTGGAATGACTGGATCCTACAGTAGTTTTTTTTTTTTGTTTTGTTTTTAATATTTTGATAAATATCCATCCAATTTCCTTTGGAAGATTATACAAAATTGCAATCCCATGAACAGAGCATGAAGGTTCTTGTTTTCTTTACATTCTTGTTAAGACTTTCTCTTTTTTTAAAAAAAAAAGATTTATTTATTTATGCACACAAGAGCTGGGGTACAGGCCAGAGTTGCGGGAGGTGAGAGGATTCACCAGACAGAGCGGGGAGCAGAACAGGCAGACTGACTGAAACACACTGCCGATGGCAGCAGAGGGTGAGGCAGGAGAGGTCTGCTGCGCCATGTGGGTCACCTCCCTGGCCAGCGGCAGGGATCCGACTCGCTCTGCAATGGCTGCGGTTTGCTTCATAGTGCGTTGCTTAACCCACTGCGCCACCAGGGAGGGCCCTCTTTCTTTCTTTCTTTTTTTTAATGATAATCATTATGACAGGTATGAATTCATATCTTGTGATCTGGTCTTGCTTTTCCCTGTGACTAATAATGTTGGTTGTCTTTTTGTGTCTGTTGGCTGTCTATATGCTTCTTTGGAGAAATAATCAGACCCTCAGCGCATTTATTTTAGAGACTTTTGACTGAAGAGAAATTCCTTGGGATTTATTGTATCAGAACTATGGAATTCAAATATCTGTGCAGATTAAAATAAGAGTCAAAGATATAACAATGTTATATGTAATATTTTACATTTCTATAAGAAATTACTGTCTTTTTTAATTAAAATTCAGATGAAGTTGCTGACATATTTTAAATATCTTTAAAACATAGTTGTGAAGATAATAAAAATTTGACAGAATCTGTGAAATTATAAATGAATGGGAACAGTGGTTAACAAAATGACTTGTTGTTCTCCAAAAATAAGAATCTTCAAACAAGTAATTATAATAAATACTTGCACATTAAAAAATAAAACGATTCAAAATGGAATCACTTACAGAAATAAATGTTATAATAAAACTGAAAAAATTCAGTGTGGAAGAGAGAGGTGGCAGGTAAGCTAAATTTCTCATTGTCTTTTCTAGAAGGAAGCAAACTCATTTGGCCTAACAATAATAGATGTAGATATAGAAAAATAAGTCAATTATTTATAGCTATGATGGGATTGACAATGAAACTCAGATATGGGGCCTCCTGGTGGTGTAGGGGTTAAGTCTTAGTGCAACTTCACTAAGATCTGAGTTCAATACCCAGCCAGGGAGCTAACCCACATGTGGTGCAGCAGACTTTTCCTGTCTCACCCACTGTTCCTCTTAGCAGTGTATTTTGGTAAATCTGCCTGTTCTGCTTCCCACTGTCTCTGGTGGATCCTTTCACCCTCTCCCCTGGCACCTCTGACCTACAACCTAGTACTTCTACAAATAAATAAATAAGTAAAAGAAACACTTGGGAATGAGAATAGAGGTTATATGACAGAACTTCAATTTCCATTATGCTGTCTATTACCATTTGAATATCCCTTCCCCCCAATTTATGTGCTTACATATATTTTCAATTGCTTAATAGGTACTAATTTTTACAAATTTTAATGACATAGATGTCCCTAGAAATAATCAAAGGATCTTGAATTGCAGATCTTACACATTTCCACTGGTGAAATGTTTGAATAACATGAAAAGCCATCTTTTTTTTGCTTATAAACAGATATCATAACATAAAGGATAATCTATCATAAACCATATTAGCATAACTTCCTGAAACATATATTATTTTTATCTTATGTAAGTTTTAAAGCTCTGACTCTCAATACAGAATTCTGTTGGAAGTCCACCAAATGCCATAAAGGAATTTAACATATTTTAGATGCTTTCCCTTATATCTACCTGCTATGATCCTGGAATTTGGGTCCCCTTATAAGTATTGTGAATATATTATTTATTCAATAGTAATTTTTAAATCAATTATGATAGAAATTTGTGAGATCTGAGTTTAGAAGCTGAATTAATAAAATACATAGAATTCTAAGTATATATGTTCATTAATCCATTTACTTTAACTGCTATTTAACCATATTATTACAATTTATGTAAACCCAAACAATTTCTATAAGGAACAAAAATACCAACTTTGAGTTCATGCAATAACCAGGGATTTAGCATCTAAATGCAAGTCATTCTACTGCCAATTTGTTGCCCTGCCATAATCACTCTACCTCTGTCAGCAAATCTTTTTAAAGAATCAGTGACCCTTTGATAGGTGACTCATGGTGTGTGTAACACTATTGTTTAACACTGTGAAATTCTGCCTGCCAGACGGTGCCATAGGGAAACGTTGTCACTGGCAGGTGGCTAGTTTGCCTTGATGTTGTGATACCTATTTCTGGCGAGGATGCTTTGCCCTCCTTATTTTGCTATTCCCTCTCCTTTATTAAAAAGAAAAAGAAAAAAAGAAGCACAAAACATCTATCTTCCCAAGAGCTTTCTCCAGTGTCAGTGACCGGAGTTCATTTCTGTCAGTCTTCAGGTTGATAGCCCATCACAGGGTGATGTCCAAACATAAGAAATTGTGATAATTAAACTTTTTTTTCTTTGCACAGAATAACTAATTGTAAAAATTGGCAGTCAGCCTGCCATTTGAAAGTGAAGAAAACATCTTGTTTTAACATCTGAGCAGGGATTTTTTTTGTAATCTGTAAACAATTGGACCATATGTAGTGTGATGGGAAACATGAAGGCTGTGATAGAACATCATTGAAGGAACCTCGTGTTTAATCACTGTTCTTTGATTCACTGAAATAGAAATTAGCTTTTTTAAGTTCTGGGTTTTATCATGATTTTAAAGAAATAGTTTCTCTTAAAATACCAGATAACACTGACAATTTTCCAAGTCATTACTGTAATAGAGGCAAAGGAATTCCAAGTTTTTTAACATAAATATGTTTTTTTTTTTTTTGAGACACCTAAACAGGTAACAGATGTAGTTGTGGTCTTTTACAGCCTTTGTTTTAGCCTACAGTTTACTTCAGGGATACAAAGAATCTCCATACAATATAGTTCAACTCTCAGAAGGTGATTTTTTTCTAAATAAATTCTGTAGTTGGGGTTATATTAAAATGACAGTTCTAATTAAGTTAAAAACTTTTAAATTAAGTGATTTCCTTTTCTAAATTCTGCTGTATCTTCAAGTTTATTGTGTAAACTGCGGGTAAATTAAGTATCATATTATAAAAGTAACTTTTGACATTCAAAGTCGGTTTAGATTCTCATATTTTATTAAAAGGTCCTTATATATCATGACTAAATTTCTGTATGGTCAGTTGACGATACTTAAAGAAAAATCAATTGATTGAGAAAATTTTAAAATGACTAAAATGGCAGTAAACTCTTAACACTATACAATGCAAACAGGTTTGAAGCACAGACGGAACTCAGTTCTCTGCCTGACCAACTATAAGTTATATTTTAGCTTTTGTATAAATAACTTTGTATGTTTGTGCTCTTTTTCCTAAAATGGTTTGATCAGATGAGAGATATATTTTTTATTTGAGAGCAGTAGGTATGAGCTAAATGAAAATCACCAGAAGTTTTGCAAAACATCACTGGGACAGAAGTGTTTGCTTTCACTTTCTTTTATCCTTGCCTCCTCCCAAAGTCACTGTGGGGTGAGTTATTCTTGCCAATTAGAAGTCCTAGCTCAGAACTGTTGATCCAAATTACATTCAATAATAATCTATTTAGTTTTATTGAAGACTTAAAAGCATCTCATTGTTAGATTTGCTGTATGTAGCTCATGCCATTACTCTGTTCAAATATTTTCGATTTAATAAAGTTTTGATTGTTTTATAATTTTGAATATTTTATTGGGCCATTTCCCCACATTAATTTAAATAGGAAAAACAAATGTACTGCTGTTTTGCCATACACTCTTTATGCCTCAACTGGCTTCCTACTCAGTGTTTTCTGGAAACTGCACTTACAGTTCTCAGCCAGCAAGCTGACAAAGGAGTGTTCCACTTCTCCCCTGTAAAAGTTGTACTTACCTTGTTTTCATGAATCCAACCTCCGTTTCCAAGGAAACAAGAACAAAAAGGCAGTTGGCAGCTAGCATCTGGGACTTAGAAGAACTCTCACATGTCAATTTCAACTGCTGGCTGCTGGCTCAAACCTAAAAATGGGGAGTATTAAAATCACCCTCATATTTTAAGCAGAAAAAAAGAATATTAAATCAGTTTGTTTCTTAATTTTTAAATATTTGGGTTTAATGATGAATCATAAAAAATGCCCTTCAAAATGGTAACTAAAAATGTATTTTACTGAGAAAACTCAATACAACTGAAGTTTTATTTTAAAATAGTTGGAACATATATTGTAAGAATATTTTTTTCAATGTTCATTTTTGCTACTTTCCTTTTGACTTAAATTGCTTTGACTACTTAATGCTTTTTATGATTCCTAATTCCTTTTTTCTTTTTTGAGTCACACATGGTATACAGATCTTTTGTTTTAATCATGCAGTTTTGTGATCATTTTTTATTCTTTCCATAAAGTGTTTTAATAATGAGACAACTTGAAAATGTATTTTCGTAATCCTAGTTCAAGATACATGCATTAGTTTAACAGGCTTCTTCTGAACAGCACTTGATTGCTTTACATGGCTATGAATCACAGTCATCAACATTTCTTAGTCTCTAAATCTTCTTCCTTTGTGGCTCCTGGATTTTTCTGAGCAGACTCTTGCTAAAAGACAAATCTCAGTTGGAAGCAAGATATGCAAGGGGAAGCACTGAGACATAAGAGTTCTTGACATGAAAGGCAGAAACTTGTGGGAATACTTCAGGCATTTAAACATTACTAAGATGTGATTAATAACTATAGGAAAATGTACTATCAAGTTGATACCTATATTTTATCTTGGGTGATATTGTGTTGTTTTACTATTTGGTAACCATCTTGAAATTAAAAATGTAGACTTTAGAATTTCCTTTTTCAACTGTTCCATATTTTATAGTATTCCAGGTTCTTTAAGCTTTAGGATGCCAGTATACATATATCCATTAGTGAAATTTTGTGAAACTTGTGAATGAAATAATTTATCATATTTTCAATTGGATTAATAATTTCATTATTTTATTAATAGCCTGTCTGTAATGAGTTATAAAAGTAAATTTGTATAAATGTGGATATTCTTTCAGTGCTAGACTTTTATAAATAACTATACTTTATTTTCTATAAAATAGAAATATAGAAAATTATATTATTAAAACAGTTATTAAAATATTTTTAAATGTAACCATTTTTCTATCCTAAAATATGTAATTTTTAATCCCTTAATGTTTTTCTTTTCTTGGTACATTATCCTAAAAATATATACTTTTTATTTGTGAATTTAGAATTTAAGATTTTCCTTTGAGGGTGCATACACAATTCACATGTTCAAGAATTTTGTTTCTTTTAATGTCATTTATCTCAAGAAGAGATTTATGAGCACTCATCAGCAAAGGTTATGCAAGCAATAGACTTTGAAGAACTGACATCAACTTTGTGAATGATAAAATTGATCTCATTTTTGAGAAATCTCTGAAGTAGGAAAAATATTGCAGTTTACTCCAAAATTCTAATTAAAAATGAAGCCAAACTCAAATATTGTTTTGTTTTTTTTTTTTTAGTTTTAGATATGGTTCATATACTGTAATATTCACCATTATAAAGTACACAATTTTGTGGTTTTGTTCTATCCACAATAATGTGCAATTGTTGCCCTATCTGACTCCAAAATATTTTGATTACCATAAAATGCCACTGTCTAGTCTATCCCTTTATTTTCTGTCAACAGCTAATGCAATTTCTCTATGAATTTGCCTATTCTGTACATTCCATATGCACAATCATACAATATGTGATATGTGACCATGTGGTTTATTTCATTAAGCTTGATACCTTCAAGGCTCATTCATGATACAGCATGTATGAGTACTTCTTTTCTTTTTATATTGAATAATACTCTGTTGCTTGAACACAACACATATACATATCCATTCATCAGTTGATAGGAATTGGTATTGTTTCTATATTTTTGCTGTGGTTAATCATGCCACTTTGTTCATGTTTTTTATTGATATGTTTTCAATTATTTTAGATATATACATAGGAGTGAAATTAGAAAATTGTATGATAACTCCAAAATATTAGCTTAATTGAAATAGCACAAAGAACTTTAAAATGTTGAAAATGGAACAAAAGATCAGAGTATACCACTTTATACACATCAAATTGTTTTAAAAAGCTTGTTAACTACAACAAAAAATAAGCAAATACTAAGATTAACTCATTGGGGTAGTAGATTCATATATTTTTCTATTTGCATCTTCACTTGTATTATTACAATGAGATTTTAATAATGTGATTTATTGTTTAAATATCAATTTACTTCATGTAAAATTTCAAGAAAATAGAACGTGGGCTAAAATATGTAAATAAGTCAGAATGAGGATAGTATAGAACATAACACATATCAACATCTAAAGACAATTATCTTAATTCACATCTAAAAGACAAAACTATTTAAAATAAGTAAATGTATATGTAAAATGTTCTATAAATAACCATCCATTTGATGTTGTAGTATTTCTTCATATTCATAATGCATCAAATCTATTTTATTTCATTAAAAGAAGGTTAGTCTAGTCTTTTTTTACCCATTGCCTTATTTTTTTGACATAATAACTGAGGTTACAATTTTAGTCTTATTGATTTTAAATGTGATTCTTTTTCATCAGTGCATGTATGTGGGTTGGGAGAGTATCAAATTATGAATATATATTTCAAAATATATATGTATATGTTTTGTACACAACACAAACCATGTGTACACAATGTGTACACAATACAAACCATGCATACATTGTTTCTTTATTTTTTTTTTTTAAAGATCTATTTATTTATGCATACAAGCACTGGGGCACAGACCAGATGTGTCGGGGGCGAGAGGATTCACCACAGAGAGCGGGGAGCAGAACAGGCAGATCAATGGAAGTACACTGCTGAGGGGAGCAGTGGGCACAGCAGGAGAGGTCTGCCGCACCATGTGGGTCCCCCTCCCTGGCCGGCAGCAGGGATCGAACTCATGCTGCAAGTGGCTGCGGTTTGCTTCACAGTGCGCTGCTTAACCCACTGCGCCACCAGGGGAGGCCCACATTGTTTCTTTATAATTAACATTTTAAAAATGAACATCTCCATTCTGTGGTGATATTTTCCTGCACTAAATAAATCATTTACATTTTAACAAAAATATTCACAAACATTTTTTTCAAAAATTCATATTTTAACTTTAGTTTTCCTAAAAACTCAAAAGGCGATCAACTACCCTTTCTTGTTTTTCCTAAATGTTTATTCAAATATTTCTTATCATTTATTGAACAGTGCATGTACTAATCAAAATATTGTAATATGTTGGTTTTCAAAACCAGAAATGAAAAGGAAGTTCATGGATTGTCTAATGTTACATCATCTTCCGAGAACTGTCCTTTTTAGAGATGCTGTCCTTTCTTAATATTTATTTTCTTTTTCTTTCCCTGATAATACTTCCCTCTCCCAGTCTCCTTCTTGTCTTCCACTTGCTCTCTCTGCCAGTCATCCATGTTCACCCAAGGCACTTTCACATCTACTTTCTTATTGTGGCAGCTCCGAGTACTCACTCATTCTCAATGAATTCAACTAATATTTACTGAGTACTTACTATCTTGGGTCACAACTAACATTTGCTGCATTCCTGAATCCGTCTGAATAATTCTGGTATATGGAAAAACAAAGTAAGTTACTCAAACATCAAAAATATCATTCATGTATTACTGAAAATATTGTATGTATATACTCAAAACATGAGAAAAGGATATGAGTTGATGTTTATTTCTAAATACAAACAAGTTAGATATAAGAATTGGATTAGGAAGATAATTTCAGAGAATAAGAATAGCATAGAGTGAGTAAATCATAGAGACATGCCTATTTTAATGGGGCTTACGGTATATCCTAGAAAATTATGCCAAATTTTATCAATGAATACCTTGTCAAGGGAGTAAGGTACCAAAACCAAAAAAAAAAAAAAAAAAAAAAAAAACAAGAGTAGAGAAAGAGATACAGTGGAATGGGAAATAAAAAACAACTTAAGTTACTTCCTTATAGAAAGTATGAGTCTATGATGGCAAAATAATAGTCCAATAACATTTCAAATAAGTGGGTAACAACATATGTGAACAATTGATACCCCAAATGATACAGGCTGAACTTTGACCATTGCATAAATTAAGTTTCTATGTGCTGAATTAATATGGACAGAGAGATGAAATGATCCAAGTGTAGCAGTGTACACAGGGGCCCTTGTAAATGTAGAAGATTTTGTTGCTTAAGTGCATGGGTAAGCCTGGTACATAATCAAAATGGAATATACTTCCTTTGGGACATTGTTAGATTGACATGTGTGAAATAGGCAAAGGAGCACCGAGCTGAGGATCTCCCATTCTGAATCTATAAGCAAAAGTAAATAAACATATATACATATGTATGCAATCTTAATAATAAAGGATGTTATTTCTAGAATAATATGCCCCAGGCATTAAGTCAATACATGGTAAAGGTTTTCATATTTTAAATTTAAATCCCACAATTTAATTGGATATGAAGATTCATGAGTAAAGTTATGTGTGCTTTCTATATACATAAATATTTATATAGATATGTTTACATATCTATGCTTATTTCCTTAATTTTAAAGTGTGGTTAATTATTAAAAGACCATCCAAAGGAGTCATAACAAATTGTATGTCCACTCCTTTTAGTTAAAAACATATATTTAAATAGCGGCATTTTAGAAATTAGAATACATATATAAATAGTATATAAATAATCTAAAAGTATATTAGAAACTAAATTGAACAGACCATGGCCATTATGGTATTCAGATGTAACAAAGAGATAGGGATATAACAAAGATATAGCACTTATAAGTGCTATAAGGCAATTTAAATTCAGTGTTGTTTAATCTTTCCATAATTTTAAATCAGCATATCCTATGGCTTACATGTGTCTACATATTTCAAGAAACAATGGATAATACTGTAAGAGGAGGATTTTCAACAGGGAAAAAAAAAACCCAAAAAATAGTTTTACTGTTTCAATGTAATTAATTTCTGAGTATTTAATGCCATTGAAAATAATTATTGGAAATTCAAAAAATCATTTCTTGATTCCATTTCCAGTATTAGTTTTAATTGTTCATCTCATCAAACCTATAATCTCAATGATACAATACTAAAATTGACTGATTTGAGTCATGCCTATGTTCTGCTGATCAGATGTTGAAGGTGCTAATGAACTGTGAAATGGCCAGAGGCAAGCAGCCAGAGGTTAAAAAAAAAAAGAGGAGAAAAAAAGAAAAATAGATCTAGATAATCACAAAATGAGTAATTAGTTTCTGAATATGGGGGATTTTAACTACATTAAACATCTATGCTGTATATATTTTCTATCAAAACTTGCTTGAAATGTGGTATGAAATCCATTTTCTGAAGTTTATCCATTACTGACTATAGCTGAAAGCATCTACTGAGACTTTGACGTGGGTTGAGAATGAAAAACACAGCATTTTTTTAATCCAGAAAAGAGGTATATTAGATGACACACTATAAATATTTCACAAGTAGTCCTATTCCATTTGTAGATTATAATCTCTCCACTCTTATATATCTCCTCTATTGAAATTATAAATGCTTTAACCTAGCTCCTCTGATGAACACAGAACTTTAATTGTACTAATTTTGATTATTTTCTGTCACCCATTGATATATTTAGCAATTTTAGTTGGATATTTATTGAGTTATGATTGATTTTAATTTTAACAGACTTACGTTTGTGTGAAAAAACAGCAACAGTTCTTGTTTGGTATGTGTGCATGTGAGTGTGTATTTTAACAGATTTCAGTTCATGTACCAAGAACCACTGAGACCAAAAGAGGAGAACCTGGCAGACAGTTTATAATTTTAATCTACATAATGAATATATATAGATATAAAATATTCTTTGGCAATGATTTATTTCTATTTTCCTGAGTAAGGAATCATTTTCATAAATCTAATAATACTTATAATTTTGGTATAGAATTTAAATCCTGAAAAATTTATTTTACAAACATTCTAGTTCTTATTGTTTCCCACTGTGAGTTTTCACAGATTTCAAACAGAATCATTGATTTTTTTTGTTTGTTTATGTAGGAGTAACTATGTCCTCATGTTTCTTTAATTCATCTTGAATTTCCTTGAAAAAAGAAATAAAAGTAAAACATGTTCTCTTTCCATTTTGTTTCCAGTTTTCAAGTTTTTTTCCACGAACACCTGCATGTATAGTTGTAGTTGATAACTGCATTTATACAATTTCTTTATGAAGATATTTACAATCAAAATAAAAAGAATGTACTATTTTAATTGGACATGATCTTAACATTCAAGTCCACTATAAAAGCGTGTGACATTATAGGAAAATAGACATTATTTCACCCACTGCTGTAGGTAATCTCAAAAAACGTAATATCATGAATAAAGGTTGTCCAGGAACTTGGTCTTAAACCTTGTTCAGCATGATTTGTCAATGTCATACAACAAAATGGCACTTATTTCTTAGTGTGTTCCATTTAAGATCGTATTCTAATTTATCATGACTATTTTCAAAACTCTTTCCAGAGAATCTATGGGTCGTGTTTAGTATCCAAGATTCTAAACATTGGTTTATTTTATCACTGGCTATTATTAAGATATTTCTTTTGTTAATCCTTTAAGTACTACTGAAATAGAATTTCTTTCCCTGGTTTTGATAATTCCTCTTTTACTTAATATAATACTTTACTAGAATTTAATAGTTATGGACTAGACAATCCTCCCCTTTTAAAATGCACTACTGACGATTCCTATACAATAAAGCTTGTTCTTTGCCTTAGTAGACTGATGGCAGCGGTAATAGTGTTGCTATATACTACAACACCTAAAATTTCTCTTGAGGTGTCATTTCAATGAAATAGGAAACCCTAAACCCATGCATAGATTCTAAAATGTATGGTGGATCGTATAATCTGGTCACCTCCTCAGCCACACTTAATTATGGTATGTTGGAACCATGTGTCTGCAGGATCATATTTTTTATTTGTAGGTAAACTTTTGGAGCAGTTACAACCACAAAGTGAGGAGTTGGTCTAAGAGATTATGCAGCAGGTGAGATTATGCAGTAAAAGAATATGCAGATTTTAGAAATAAGGAGTTAGTAGTGTTATTATTTTGCAGTTCCTATGGGTAGTGACACTATTTATGTGAGACTCACCTGTATTCACTTATAAGCACTGCTTTTTGTTTTCATTTAAATTTACTAGCTTCTGTGTTTTGAAGCTAAAGGTGATCTAAGACTAGTAGAAATTCAGCATACCTATATAACTTATGAATCACTCAAGTTGTTCTTAATTTTTTTAATCTATGAAAAATTCTAAAGCTATATCAAAAGTTTGCTTTTACAGTGAACTTTTTGGAAGATGATAAATTCCATATTCATCATGATATTATATAATTATGCATGTGTCTAAACTCAAAGGGCACACTAAAAAGTGAATTTTACTGTATATAAATTAGAACATAAGTGTTTACAAAGAATGCTTTCCAGGATGTTAAAAATACTACCACATAATTTTGATGTCTTTATCTGATATCTGAAAAAAAATCAAAGAATTATGAAATCAGAATGATCAGTGTGACTTTTCTGCATTAACATACATATTCAATAAGATTTTGCTCTTCTGCCTAACACATATAGGCACTCAAAAATGTTGTCTGAATAAATATTGTATGATACATAATGACCAGCCTATTTTAAGTGTTTGACTTCATTTCTCAAAATACCAAACATGTTTTTGAAGAGTATATAGTTTATTGTATTTGTATAATATAAAGATACATAGCAGCTACATATAACAGTCTCTGGTCTGTTTTTTGTTTTTATCTTTTTAAGGGGCTGACCACACTCTCACAATGTGGCCATCAGTCAGTATATATTTTTCTCATCTCTAAACTCTTCTTTATACTTATTCAACACATATTTGTTAGCCTCTGTCTTATATTAAATAGTATCCTAGTCCCACAGGATCTGGACTGCAAAGCAATGTCAGGTTTAAGTTTTAGAAATCTTGAACCTGTGAATTTTTTTCTGTATTAATTCCAGTTCTAACCATTTAAATAATATTTATATTCATCATGTTCATTATTCATTATAAATAGAGGAATCAGTTGTTAAGAAATTTACTTTCCCCAAGATCTTAAGACTGAAAAAAGTTCTAGATTTAAACTTGTCTATTCATTTTTAGTATTTTCTGTATTCAGATAAAACATACTATAGTCCCTCCAAACTATTCTAATATATACATATTCTTCCACCATGTCAATGGCTATAATCTATAATCTATTATTGTTTTTAAAATCATTCCTTCACAAAAAAGACTATCCTTAATAATTCTTTCCTAGGTCACTTTCCTTAGTCTAAGTTCTCATTTTGTTTACTCTTTAGCTTTAAGCAAACACTGAGTTGTTTCTACTAAATTGCTACCATGTGCAGGAACAAATTTTCCCTCCATAGATATATTATCAACTCATTTAATAATAAGGTATATGATTGTTTTTCCACAATTTAGGATTATTTCTTTCCCAGTGTTAAGTCCTAGTTTAAATATTAGGGACATTAGTATGATTTGGTTTACATTTTTTTTCAAGAGAAATTTAAGTTCTCAGAAAAATGAGAAGTATGTAGAGATTTCCCATATATCCCTGGTACCACTATCCATACATCCCCGCCCCCTCAATAAATCCCAACTGAGTGATACATTTGTTACAAGTGATGAACATACATCATTACCCAAAGTCCATAGTAATCACTTTGAGTTCACTTAGTGTTGTTCATCTTATGGGTTTAGACAAATGTATAATGTATCACATTATAATTATAGTAGCATACAAAGTAGTTTTCACTGCCCTGAAAATCCTCTGTGCTCTGCCTACTCTTCCTCCCCTCCCCTAGACTCTGGCAATCACTTAGTTTGTCACTAGTTTCCCTAGTTTTGCCTTTGTTAGAACTTCATATAGTTCGACTAACACAGTTATTTTATCCTTTCAGGTTGACTTCTTTGATTTAGTGAGATACATTTAAATTTTCTTCTTTTCATGACTTTATAACTCATGTCTTTCTAATATTGAATAATATCCCTTTCCCTGGTTATACCATAGTTTATCCATTCTCTTACTGAAGGACACCTAGATTGTTTCCAAATTTTGACAACTATAAACAAAGTTGCTATAAGGCTTACATTTTAAAAGTAAATTCCTTTTCCTGCTGCCTGAAGCATCATACACATGCATACACATTAAATGAAGTATTTCACTATGTAGACAGTCAATATCATTTTAATTTCCATATATAGTAAATCGCTGTGTTTGAAAATAGGAAGAAAAAGAAGATGCATATCGGGTTCAGAATGTTATAATGTAAGCAGTTTGAAGAAATCATGTTTGATCATTGACAACTCCTTTGTCTTTAAACTGACACCAGACCAAAATGATACAAAGATTCATGGGCATACTCTACTCTCTTTTTGTTGCATATTGTTATATTGAATAGCATTACCAACTCAGCAACAACATGTATCTGTATGAGTTACTAAGGTCACTTATATTGGTGTATTATGTAGAAAAAGAAAAATCTCTGAGTACAGAAACTTCAATTAATTTAAAACATACAATAATGGGCTCTAAAATAACAACTGCATTTTAACCAGTAAGTTCATTAAACATTTTCTCAAACTCATAACCATTATTTTGCTTAGTCAGATGTTTTCTCAAAGGAGAGTTCATTCATTTTAACTGCTTAAAACACATGATGAATGAAGCAATTTGCTCTTTTATTTACATTTTACCACTGATAATATTTTATTAAAAATACTACCACAAAAGAGCATATTGTGACTTTAATCAGTGCTCACTTTTCAAGGCAATGCTCTGTTTTACATTTACAACTTTAGAGTTATGTTTGTGAATGATACAGAGTAAGATGTCCCTAGAAATTACTAGACTACTCTATTTCACAAAATTAACATATACCCATGTTTAACATAAACATAAGCACTGATACAGATTAAAGAGCTCTATTTTATAATAATGATTTTTTCAGTGTAATTGAAAAGTGCAATATTTGGAATAAAAAGAAATTATACACTGTTCAAGGAAGATTTTAGAGTAGTGATTTTTTTTCTTTATTTACTTCAAGCTGTTTGAGATCAAGTAAACCAAAACTGACCATCTGAGGTTTTTGAAAATGCCATTAGCAATGTCACTCCCATTGTTCCATTCCAAAATTAACAATAACCCTACATTTCATCTTTTTGTTTGGTATTCACACATTATTAGCCATTATTTTCTAATCAATTAATATATATACACTATTTCTTACCTCCACAACACCCATAAAATCTGAACCTCAACACTTTGTTAACTTCAATTAATGATTACAGATAAAGTTAATAACTAGATAAAGAAAAAAACAGGATATTGTAAATGGGGTACTTTAAAATTTTTATTTTGGCTGTAATATATACTAGATATTTTGTAGCTATTAGATTTTTTTCTTAACTTCCTGTTAACTGGATTATTTTGAAAGATGGTTTCCTTGGATTTTCCCAATAGATAATTTTATCATCAGATCATTTTGATTAGTATAACTGATTTTTTTTAATGTCTCTAATGGACTGAGTCTTTTAATAAATCTTGAATAGCTATATCTTTTCCCTGCATTTAACAGTAAGGCTTATAATGTATCTTTATTTTATTTATGTATACAAGAACTGGGGTGTAGGCCAGAGGTGCGGGGTGACGGGGAAAGAGGGAGACGATTCATCAGGGATGAGTGAGGAACAAAACAGGCTGACTGACTGAAACACACTGTTGAGGGGAGCAGTGGGCCAGACAGGAGAGGGTTACTGCACCATGTAGTTCAGCTCCCTGACTGGGGAGTGAACTATGAACTCTCACTGCAGCAGCTAGTGATAACTTTATAGTTCTGACACTTATCCCTTGTGCCACTAGGGAGGTCTTGCTTGTAATGTATCTTCATTAAAATGACTGATTTGAGAGATATTTGGTAAATAGCTTATAAATTAAGAGAATTTTCTATTTTTAATGTACTAAGTTTTTTTAATAAACAATGTATTGAGTTTTATCAACTTATTTTGCAAGATTTATTGAGGTGAGGTGATCATAATTATTCTTAAATCTGTTTATGTAATTATATTAATAAATTTATTTTATTAAACTGAGATGATCCTATGATAAAGGTCATAATGCACTTATTTTAATAATATTTTATAAACAAAAGCATTAATTTAATAAATGTATTTTATTTGATAATCTTGTATTAAAGTTTTTCACATCTATCTTTGTATAAGATTAGTTATTCTTGAATATTATCCTTGTCCAGGTTTTAAATTAGCATTATCTCTTTTAATGCTCATCTACTATTTTCTCTTTGCACTAGAAAATTTACTTAGAGGATAACTTTTTTCATTGGCATTTTGATTAGAATTAAACTTATGGATATGATGTCCTTAATAGAAATCCATCTTTGTTTTTGATTTAATGTCTTCTAAAGTTACTGGTGTATGAAGAATTTGTATTTCTTGAATCTCATTATTTAAATTTTCTGAGAAAAATATTTTAATTTTAAAGAATTTCGTAAAGTTGTACATATTAACCTCACACTTTTTGAAATCTCTGACTCTATACTTATGTATCCCAGTGTACTTAAAATTAATTTGTGTGCCCTTCCTTTGAATCACATTGTCAATCTTTCCAAAGTTTTACTTATTAACTAGTTTCTTCAGAGATCAGTCTTTTAGCTTACTGATCAGTTTTAACATGTATTCTCTCTCAGTTTTATGCATTTCAAATTTTAATTGAAATTTTGTTTATCTAACTTTGCTCATGGAAAATTATTCCACTTAGAGAAATTTCTTTTAAATGTTTTAAATATACACATCTTCTTATGCACTGCTTTGGTCAGAATTGACAGATTTTGATTCATAATGTTCTCAGTTAAATCTTCAGGAATAGCTCATAATTTCTATTTCAATTTTATGTATAACTGGAAAATTATTTTAATATTTTCCCTAATGTGGGCATGTTTTGTTGACAGATCTAAGAATGTTTTCTGTTAATTTCTAATGTTGTTAGATGTGGAGTCATTGAATACTATTGCTCAGTCTCTGCTTTTTAGAATATATTATTTCCCTTATAGATTACAGAAAATGTGAAATTACAATGTATTTGGAAATCATAATGGTATTTGTCTATGCATATATTACAAGTATATTTAACACAAGCATATGTATATACGTATATGTACATATACCTATATCTATTTGTTGGGTAAAGTTATTTTAATTATCTATTGTCTCTGTTAATTATCCTATTTAAATAATTAAGATACTTATTTTATTCTACTCAGATGACCAGTTTGTTTTCTGTGTCATGACTTGAGAGCTTTGAAAAATAGCATTGTGTGTGAGGTATACAACATGTTGATTTGATGTATCTATATATTGTAAAATAATTTCCTTGTAGTGTTAACTAATAGCTCTACAAATTATGGTTTTTATGTGTGACAAGGACATTTAATAGCTAATCTTTTGGCAACCTGGAAATATATAAACAGTATTGTTTTACAATCACCAAGCTGTGCTATGCAAAATCTACAAAATATATTCATCTCATTGCATCTTCTCATTGCATCACATCTCCCCAATTCACCCACACCCTAACCTCTACTTGTCATCATTCTAATCTCTGCTTCTATGAATTCGACAATTTTAGATTATACATATTAGTGATATAGTATTATATTAGTCTATCTTTGTCTGATTTATCTCATTTAGCTCCATGCCCTCAAGTTCTATCCATGTTGTGGTAAACAGAGGATTTCCTCCTGTATCAATGGCTGAGTAGTTTCATTGTGTTTTAACACACACACACACACACATATTCTATATCCATACATTCACTGACAGACATTTAATTGTTTTCCATATATTATCTTGAAAATTTCTATAATAAAAATTAGAGTGTCAATATATTTTTGATACCCTGTTTTCATTTCTTTTGGATATATACCTAAAAGTGAGAATGCTGGAAAACATAGCTCTTTATTAATAATTTGTGTAATGTCCACACTGTATTCCAAAGTGACCACACCAATTGTCATTCCCAATAGCTTGTTCTTGTCTGAGAATTGTGTTGAGTCATTTTGGATTTGTCATCTCCTCTTTGCAGACTGTCAGGTTAATTGATATTTTGAGGTTATTGTTAGGACATTAAGTCTTATTTATTTTCATATATTCTTTATGATTATATATTATAAATATCACATTTAATTTTATTTATTTTATGAACATTCCCTTAATTTCTTGGAAATAAAATTTTATGCCATATAGACTTTTATTTCCCGATTGACTTTTCTTATTTTTTCCATAGCTCTCCAGCTTTATTTTGTTTAGTGTAGATGCATGTCTTTTATGACCATCATATGTTTAGAATGTCTTCTTTATGTGAGATTAGTTTGAATTCACCAACTTTTCCATTGTGCCCATTTCTATTCTTGTCTTCTGACATTGTCACAACCAAAACTGTATAATTCATATTGTTGATTCTATGTGTATATACATTATATACTGTTAGAACTCTGAAAATTGATTATACTTACAGATTTATCATAGTCTTTCTTTCCTTTTTTTTTCTAGTCACCAAACATGTTTTATTCATCAGCCACCTAAAATGATGCTATTTGTTTTAGAAATCACCTTTATGCTTCAGATTTCCTGCTAGCATTCACATTTAGTTGTATCGAATGGTGTGACTATGTTAGTGAAGAGATTTCTGGGCAAAGGTACCCTGATATCATTCTAGATTTAATTAACTAGGGTAAGTACTGGTTAAACTGTGTGGATTGGATGGTAAGACTGTTCTCACTGTGGTTTTTACCATGTCATATTGGTTATTGACCTGTTTTTACTGTTCTTTATAGTTATCACCTTACTGTGAGTTGACTGACTTGACAGCCACTGCCCTATGTCGTAACCATCCTGTCTTAAGTAGTTTCACTTTTGTCTTTCTCTTTGATAATGTCTACTATCTACCTTTGGCAACTTTCACATCTTTCTGGTTTTTCATGAAAACCCCTTGTTTCTTATCATTATATGTTGAGAGATGATCCCCTCACATACAGAATAGTTGATGAAAGGCAGCTGCTAGCAAGGGACTCTACTGAATCATTGCATTTTATAAGATAATGCCACTAACCAACTCCAAACATGTGTATTATATTGCCTCATAACAACAAATTTAAATGGAATAAAACCACTGAAATACTGCTTATTTTATATCATAATTTCTAACATCACATCAATGATAGAGACATAATTTCCATAAATACATCTATGTCCAGTATTTTCAACTGGAATATATACTTTCTTAATTTTATGTGTTGAATCAATCTCCCTCAACTCTACAGAGAGATTCACATAAAAAATTTATAGCAATGTTCCTTATGATGTTGAAACTTTGACTACTGTCATATATATATATATATTTAGATAGACAGACAGACAGACAGATAGATATAGATAGATAGATAGATAGATAGATAGATAGATAGATAGATAATGGGTTTTAAATACCTGGTTGTCAATCATTTTTGAGATACATGTGAAATATAAGTTGATGATATTAATATATAATTGAACTTCTAATAGGAATCTAGATTTTAAGACTTATATGTTCATGGAATGACCCAGCCTCCCAACACCCAGCACACAATTTAGTTATACACAGCATTGTTGAAAGAGACTTATATTGGCTTTTTAAACCCCTGAACATGATTGCTTCATTCGCAAAAGTAAAAGACCCAAAATTAACTTTGTGTATTTTGCATGTTATATATTACCACTTATCACAGAATTATAGTCCATGCCTCAAAAAAAAAATAAGAGTTATGATGTAGGATACACTGGAAAAAGAAAAGTGTGAGATGCTATAGAGGTGTAGAATTACTAATATAAATTTAGAAACAATTTTATAGATGAGAAGGTGGTTCAAAATATGTGCATATTAGGACAAAATGTGTGGACAAGAGATGAAAGTATGTTCACATCTGAAAAAAAAATCCCAAACCCACATAAAATTTGGAATAAAACACTTTCTGCCTTCTAATTATTAGGGAGTAATATATGTCCATGCATAAGGCATCTTTTGGATTATAAAATTCATGTTTCCCATAGAAAAAATGCTTTGGTACATGAATTTCACCTTCAAAATATATGGGGGGTATATTACTAATAGCACAGTTTTATCAGTCATTAATCTCCTATTATGATACTTTTTGAGTGATTACCTTAAACTGAAAAATTTAGAGATTCAAGTCTAGCTCAGATTTCTAATCAAATGATATCTACCAGTCAGCAGTAGTGTATTCCAGACTTGGGAATTGAACTCTGATAAGAGGAGGTAGAAGAACACAGATGTTCCCAGGGAGTGCTAACTTAATGCATAATTTTTACAGAAATATAGGAAGTATTATCAGTTTCCCAAGTAATAAAGTCCAAAGTTAACTTTGATTTCCGTTCTCATTTCCATTCCACAGAGTGAGTATTACTACAATGAATAACTAACTGCCTGGGATAATTTTTTAATTGTACTATTTTAAAAAACTGTTAGTGGACATTGTTTAACACATAAAAACTAGCTAATTTTTATAATTAACCATATTTAGATAATCTTGCTGCATTTTAAGTAATATTTTAAAGCATTTTCTTTTAAGCTGAAATATTTTAAATTCTAGCCCTAGTTTTACTAGTAACTGCTTCTAACTATACATCTGATAAGTTCATTTTGAAGTGAGATATGACATTATATGTTTCAGGTGTACAAATGATATAAAATTATATGTATGTATTATGATCAAACAAAGTCTGGTTAACATCAATCATTACATATAAGAACAACATTTTTTCTTGTAATGAGTATTTTTAAAATCTATTCTATTAGCAAAATAGATTATTAACTATAGCCACTATTTGTGTATCATATCCCCATAACTAATTTTACAGTTGGGTGTTTCTTTTGACCACCTTGCATCATTTCATCCAACACTCACAACCTGCTTCTGAAAACTACCAATTAGTTCTGTGTTTGAGTTTTTTCATTTGTGTTTATATGCTATTATTTTTGTCTATCTGAAAAATGGATTCAAAGTCTACCCTATCAAGTCACAAATAGCACGATTTTTTTCTTTGCATGTGGCTGAATAATATTCCATTCTCTTTATTTATCAAATCATCCACTGGTGGACACTTAGCTTGATTTATTTTTTTTCCCAATTTATGTTTATTTAAGTAGAGTTGGCTTACAACATTGATCTTCTTTGGTGCTTATATGTTTAAACCTCTACAAACTTATGTTTATATATCATATGTGGGTATTATAAATATATTTTCAGTGAACACGGTGGTGCATATATCTTTTCAAACTAGTGTTTTCAAATAAATACACAAATGTTGAATATCAGGATTATATATTAGTTATATCTCAATTTTTTTAGTAACCTTCATACTATTTTATAGAGGTTACACTAAATTACGTTTACATCAACAGTGCATAAGAGTTCCATGACTTTTTGATAATAGTATTTTACAGATGTGTGGTAATATCTCACTAGGGTTTTGATTTTTAATTTCCTAATAATTAGTGATGTTGAATGCCCTTCCATGCAACTATGGATAATATGTGTGTCTCTTTTGAGAACTTATTCGGATCATTTTCTAATTTTTAAATTGATTTTTTTTTCGCTATAGAGTTACATGAGTTCTTCATGAATTTTGAATTTAGCAGATATATACTTTGCTAATATTGTATCTCAATTTGGTGGGTTGCTTTTTCATTTTTTTGATGGTTTATTTTGCTTTACATACATTTTTCAGTTTTATATAGTAGCACATAATTATTTTTGCTTTAGTTGACTTTGCTTTTGGAGTCAAATCCAAAAATATCATTGCCAAATGTGATGTCAGGAACTTGCTTCCTCTATCATCTTCTGGGAATTTATGCTTTCAACTCTTACATTTCAGACTTTAATCTATTTTGAGTGAATTTCTGTTTCATTATTTTGCATGTGAATTTCTAGTTTCCCCACACCATTTGTTGAAAAGATTGTCTTTTTCCCATTGTATATTTTGGCCCTTTTGTCATGATTTAATTGATTATATATACATGGGCTTGTTTCTGGACTTTCTTTGCCATTTCATTTATCTTTGTGTCTGTTTTCATACCCAAAACATACTTTTTGATTACTTAGCTTTATAATATAGTTTGAAATAAGGAAGTGAGAAGTCTCCCACCTTGTTCTTTCTCAAGATTAATTTGAATATTCAGGCTATTCTGTATTCTATACAAATTTGGGGGGATAGCATATTAAAATATAGTTTTCATTCATAAAGGTAAATATAAAATTTGGAATAATCAATGTTATAAAGTGGGATAGTGCTTTTATATATGTATATATGTATATATATCTAGAACAAAATTTTGTAAAGAGAAAATGAGTAAAAATAACTACAATAATTTGTTAATGGAGTCACAAGTTAAAAAATGTAAAGTGTGACATTAAAAATATAAACGTATGACAGGAAATAAAAAGACTGCAATTGAATTCCAGACATTTTCAATTTAAAATAGACATTTATAAATTCAAATTGTTTTATGTAACTCTTATTATAATCAAGAAGCCCATACCTATAGTATATATTTGAAAGATAAAGAGAACAAAATATAAGCATCAATGCAAAAACAATTCACCAAATCACTAGGTAGTTAGCAAGATGAAAGAAACAGAAAACACAAAACATCCTAAAACAATTATAATGGTAATAAATATATATATACAATAATCATTTTAAATATAAGTGATCTAGATTTTCCAATCAAAAGGCATAGTCACCGAGTCAATAGACAAATACCATGTGATTTCATTTGCATGTGGCAGGCAAAAAAACAAAACAAATAAGTGAACTTAACAACATGTACTTTTAAACTATAAGATCAATTTATTGGTTACAAAAGGGAATGACCTTTGATAAAGCAGAGGTCAATTTTATGAAGTATAGAACGGGACTTTTACTGGAACACTCATGTAATACATGCAGATTGGTGATTTATAATGATGCACACCTGAAACTTGCATAATGCTTGAATGCAATTTTACTTTAATAATAAAACCCATTTTTATATTACCTACAAGAATATCCTAAATATAAAGACACACATGAATTAAAAGACAAGGATTGGAAATCAATGGCAACCAAAAGAAAGATGGAATAGTTATATTATACAAAATGGTGTCTGAGACGATGATAACAAAGAGAAAGAAGGTAATTACATAATGATAAAGGATTTGATGAACAGTAGGATATATAACATTTGTCAATTGCATACCCCACTATTTCTTCAAGTACGTTTTCTAATCATTTCTCTCTTTCTTCTTTTAGGACCCCAATAATGTGGTAATGTGAATATTAATTCACTTATACTTGATGTAGAAGATCTTTTGTTCATTATTTTTTTCCAAATTGCTGCTTTTATTGGATGTCCTATCCTTAAGTTTCCTGCTCATCTTAGGCTTTACCTAACATGTTGTCGAACCCCTATAGTGTATTTGTCAATTCAGTTATTTATGTTCCGCAATTCTGATTTCTGGTTTATACTAATACTTTTTATCCTTGCTCAATTCTCACTTTGCTCATGTCTTGTTCTCCTCACCTGGATGAATATATTTGTGACTATTATTTTACCTCCCTTATCACTGTTTCACTAAGGTCTTTTCCTGATGTCTTATTTATTTCATCTGGAACATATGCCTTTGTTTCTTCATTTTTATTCACTCAGTTTGTTCCTATGCATTGCACAAAATAGTCATTTCTCCCAGTTTTATAGGTGTGGAATTGCTTAAGATACATATATTTGCTTTTCAACCCTACAGTAGCTCTTTATTTTTCTTTGAACTTTGTAATTTTTCAAGCAGCCTACATTGTTTTCAGAGGCTCCTACTGTTTCAATGTCATTGTCCCAAAGTAGACAATCTCAGTCAGTACCTTGATTCAGACTGAACCAGACCCCTTCAGCTTAGCCCAGTGAACTCCTAAGAGAAGAATAAGAATATAAATTTGTGTTGTCTTACAAAAAAAGTTTACAAGAATTTATAAAAGCAGCAACTGGAGGAGCCTCCCTGGTGGTGCAGTGAGTTAAGCAACACACTATGAAACAAATTGCAGCACAAGTTCGCTCCCTGCCCCCAGCCAGGAGGGTGACCCATATAGCACAGCAGACCTCTCCTGCCTTGCCTGCTGCTCGCCTCAGCAGTATATTTCAGTCAATCTGCCTGTTCTGTTCCCCACTCTGTCTCTGGTGAATCCTATCATAACCCACACCTCTAGCATATACCCCCAGTTCTTGTATGCATAAATTAAATAAATCTTAAAAAAAAAAGTAGCAAAAGGAAATTAGTACACCAGATGTTTTCCAACCTTGCTGATGATGATTTTGGCCCAAATCTTTATAGTGAAAATATATATTCTTGTATTATAGAGTGTTTAGAGCATTTTTGTCTAAACCAAGTAGATATTAATAGCAACCCAATTTCTGTCTAGTTATGGCAATTAAAAATGTTTATGGAAGTTACTAAAATAACAAGAAATTCTTGGGGGGACTTCCTGGTGGCTCAGGGGTTAAAATCTCAATGCTATTAAGCAATATAGCCAGTCACTGTGGCATGATTTGGATCCACGGCCAGGGGGCTAACCTACATGGTGTAGCAGACTTTTTCTGTCTCACCTACTGCTCCCCTCAGCAGTGTATATCAGTAGATCTGCCTGTTCTGCTCCCTACTGTGTCTCTGGTGAATCTTGTCGCCAACTACCACCACACTTCTGGCCTATACCCCAGTTCTTGTATGCATAAAAATAAATCTTACAAAAATTATTTTTCCCCTTGGTTTTTAAATTGTCCAAGAGTAAGCACCACTGACACAAATTATGTAGTGGGTGATAGGAGGGTGGTTCAAGGTCAGGCAGGAACTTATGATTCAGCATTATTACTATATTCTAGAAGGATTAGTCCTTGGAGGTCATCTCTAACAATTCTCCCAACAAATATTGAATGAGTTTCCATTAGGACTACCAGCCTATTTTCTTCTTGATTATGAATTTACATGGGTTAGCAACAAAGATTATGTTCTCACAGAGCTTTAGATATAATAGAGAAGTAAAAATTCAGACATATTTGTAAAATAAATTGCAAAAAGTTCTATGTGCAGTGTAAGAAATGGAAATAATGCAGCTATAGCTATTTTAATGGTGGAAGCACATTAACAAAAATTATATTCAAGGAGAGACCTTTAATCGGACGTCTTATATACCTCTGATTGATTAGAAATTAGAAACTAATTAATTAGAAATTAGTCAGCATTATACAAGTGAGGAGAGTGACAAGAAAAGGCAACAGCATGGTGAAAGCTCAACTTGGCTGTTTGTGACAATTTAACAGACTAAATTGTGTGGAAGTTTCTTTTTAAAATATTCTTAATAATTTTGCATTGTAACATTATATACGTTGATGCTGTGTATCATTACAAATCAATAACTATATATGTAACATTTTGTTTACCACTAAAAGGACAAATTGCATCCTACATCATAAAATTTACCTTTATTACCTGATTTAACTACCCCACCCTTCTGGAAACCAAAAATGTACTATTGCAGTTTAAACATGTACTACTGCTTTAGTTAATTTGTTTTCTCCAGCATGTACCACACACAAGTGAATCATACAATGCTTATATTTCTTCATATGAGATAGTCCACTAAGTATAATATCCTATAGTTCCACCCATTTTGTTGTGAATGGCAGTATTTCAGCTTTTTATTATAGCTAAGGAATACCTGTCCATTGTGTATCTATCTTCTTTAGCCAATCATCAGTTCATACCCACTTACATAGATTTCAACAATTTACTATTGTAATAATATTTCAATGAACAATGGAGTGCATACTAGTTTTATCCTTTTGTTTAGGATAACTTGATTATATGGAATATCTATTTTTAAGTATTTGAAGAATAACTATACTGTTTTCCACCATGACTACACCAATTTACATTTCTATCAACAGCTCTCCACCTCCATTTCAAACTTCTTATCTTAGAGCTACCCAGATATGTTAGTCTCCAAACTTGGCTTGCAAGGTTAGGAGCCCAGGAGCACTGCAATCTCAGGAGATCAATAAATGTTATCACTGAGAATTCTGATAAGGAGAAGAGTTTCTGGTTATAACCTGGACGACTTCTTCAGAGGTATTCTTAGGGAAGAACTTGTTTTGGAACTTGGACTGGAGAGGATTTTCCTTTCTGACCTCCTAGGCAGACACCACTTTGTTTCAAATGGTTAGGAATCCTTTATTATTCACATATTGGATACCAAAAGACCATACTTTCTGAAGGCTGATAGTCTTAACTACCTTATTTTAAAACAAACAAACAAAAAACAAAAAACAAAAAAAACTTCTTCCTGTAGTATTTGGCTGGATGGAAAACTCCAGCTCTCCACAGTGCTAACTCAGACATTGATTGGTTTTGACATCTCCAGTTCTACTGAATTTTCCTTAATTCAACAGAGCCCAGGAAAGATAGGAATGCTCATCAGCAGCTGAGAAAGTTCTCTCCTTCTCTGTGTTTTCTTATAGTTCTGATTTTCTTCGTGATAGCTATTTTTAATTCTTTATCCATTAGAAAGACATAACTTCCATGTCTTTGAATTTGGTTTCAGAAGAGTGATCTTTTCCTTGTCATTTCATATTATCTTCAGGTCTCAAGGCACCTAGTATAATTTTATACCTGCACATTTAGCGATTTTATCATCTTTTAAATTATCCCTACTTTTGAGTAAAATATGGATCTACAACTTAGGACTGAGCTACTTACCTTTTCCAACAAATGGTTCCATTATTTTACTTCTCTTGGTAACTGATAGAAGCTACAAGTGATTTAGTTAAGTGGGAGATTGTAGGTTATGTCTGTGGTGAAATGGCAGTGTCCGCGCTGTTTTGGAGGTATTGGGGTAGAGCTGGTTCACCTGTGCCCCTGATGATTCTCCTTTTTAGAATCCTAGATGTGAGGCTTGGCATTTTATATGTTACTTTAAAATGTTATATATAACACATCACATCCTGAGGGCTCTGTGCATTCTTTTTCTTTTAAGTCTTTCTTTCTTTTTTTTAAAGATTTGTTTATTTATACACACAAGAGCTGGAGTACAGGCCAGAGTCACGAGAAATGTGAGGACTCACTAGAAACAGAGTGGGGAGCAGAACAGGCAGATCGACTGAAATATACACTGATGAGGGGAGCAGCGGACAATGCAGGAGAGGTCTCCTTTGCCATGTGGGCTACCCCCCCTTGCCGGGGATCAAACTAGTGCTTGCTGTGCCACAAATGTTTCACAGTGCTGCGCTCAACCCGTTGCGCCACCAGGGAGTACCAATTTGTGCATTCTCTATAGACCTCTTTGCTGGGGTTTTATCTGATGTGGAGCAACTCAGCTCCTTCACTTGGGCTTTACCTGAGTCAAGGATGTTGAAGACCATCTGATCTCTGTCTGCCATTCCCAAATTCCCTTTGTTGGACTAGTCCCTAGCTACCCAATTCCCATCACACAAATAGGTGGATAACTCTATGGCCCCTCTAATAAATTCTGTCTTGATTTCTAATGGGAAGGCACACTTTAGCCTCATTACCATGCTGTGGTTTTTTTTAGTGGTGTCCCACACCTGAATAAGTGTTAGCTGTTCCTTCCTGTAGGAGAAACATCCTCTATTAAAATCCTTCATTTCAATCTTAGTGTATATAAATTGACAAAAGCTAGAGTAATATATCTGAAATTTGAGTGCTCCCAATCACGCAGGTCATGCAGGACTTTGAAGATTTTAGCTGGGTATGATAGACATGTAGATGTCTACTCAAATCTTCCTCAAGGAAGAACTTGTCAACAAACCCTATCAGGGACTGCTTAAGCAGCAGTCCAAGGTCATTGTACTGAGAGCACAGTCATGCATATCTGTGACACCATTTACCCACTATATGAACAAAGTTAATGGCTAGCCGTATGGACCTTATATAGGGGTTCTGTAAGGAATTTTTAAATAGCATAATTTCATCTGGATTCATTATTAAACAAATTAATCTGTTTCATTCTAGACAAGGGTAGTCAATGTATCCCCTCTATACCAGTAAAATTAATATAGCCTGAAAACTTATGAAAATGCCAATTTTTAAGCCCCATTTCAGGCTTCTGAGAAAATGTCCCATAATCTGTCTTAATATGTTTACTTCGTCTTTACAATCTGGTTTGATAACCACTTTATGAGCTTGAGTTAACTACTGTTATCTTCTATCATTCTAATAAACAGAGTCATATGAATTTTGTTACCTCTAAGGCCTATGAGACTCTTTATAAGAAATATCTGGATCAAATATTCTGACAAGTAATTCCTTATTGTCCTTCACAGAAGTATAATGCTATAACAACTTGACACACCTAGGTTGAATACCATCTGCTTAATCATTGTAAAACTACAAATATCCAAAATAATTAATTCTTAAACATATTCCCAGGTAACTGCATTGAATTGGAGGATATTCTACTGCTTCAAATATACTTGGATTTCTAGAAATATAGGAGTCATATTCTCTCAATGTCAGCCATGGAAATAAGAGAGGATGTAGTGATATATTTCAGAATGCTCAGTTTAATACTCATTTCACTGTAATATTTAAAGAAAACAGCAGATTAAAAGACAAATAGAAAATTAATGTGTAGCCATAATAACATTAGTATTCACTCACTTTATATTATAAAATTCAGTAATATGTCTTCCATAAAACATAAAAATATGTTTCATAAAACAAGCAATGCCTGTACTTCTTCCTGAGGATTATTTTTAGTGTGTTTGTCTCTGACGAAAGTAACCAGAATTAAAATAATACAGTGTATAATGGAGAACGCTGTACCCAACTTTGACCTTATTGACTTGCAGTATTTTCAGATTGCAGAGTAGTTCCTAGCTGTTGTAATAGGAAAGGCTAGAGCAAACAATGACTAAATCACTGTATAATGTGTGTGTATGTGTATGCATGTATACATGTCTTCATTTCATTCTGAGTTTTATAGAGATTTCCTTCAAAGAGGTCACCCTGAATCCAAATTACTCCCATAATGTGACCATGATTTGTGGCTACAAAGTCAATTTATTTCTTTTCTCTACCTGGAAGAAACATGTAGACATCTGAATAAGGTGACCATGTGATTATCCATTTCAGTGTAGAGGTAATATATATCAATTCAGTTCACAATCTTGGGCTAGAACTAGTCACCTGATGAAGTCCAGATAGAGTCTGGGGTAGGTCTATTATTTAGTGACTAAGTATGAATAAGTGGGCGTCACCAAGTCATCACTGCTCCTCCATTTTCTGAGTCTCAGTTTTCATAATTATGCTAAATAGATGATGTACTAGGCAGTTACAAAATAAATTTTTTGAAAAAGGAAAATTCTAAATTCTAAAAGGAAATGTCTAGGTAGGATGATTTATGACATTTCCTTTCTCTTTTTATTATTTTCATTTCATTTTCTAATTTTCTTCCTTACCTGTCTCTAGAGCCAGCCCTGGATATTATTTGCTCTGTATATTCCTGGAAGCTAATTACCAATTAATCCATTCACAAATATCAGAAGGTAGGTAAAAGTGTTATTAAATTACAATGGAACATATTTTGGTGGAATTTCAAAGACAGAGTTACATTTGAACATGAGTTTCAATGAGCTATAGCTGGTAATAATCTTATTGCAAAATTATTTATAGGAAACAATACATTTAAATATCCTTAATTCAAAACAGCTAAATGACTACCTACTCCCAAAGAGGAACCCTAATCAAAATGTTTTTGTCAGAGTAGACAATAAAAAAGAATAGGAATTCAACTAGTATGTGGCTGGTGTCATAAATATATTTTCAAGTCACACATATGGCAGTATGGGACACTTCAGATTACTTTTTCTAAAAAAAAATAATAAATTATTAGCAATTTGGCAGAAAACTAAAGCATATAAGTCCTATATTCTTATAATTTTTCCCTGAAAACTTAAAAAGTATGCCTTTTTAAATAATACTTTCCCCAGGAAATACTTAAAGCTACCCAGAGAATATTAAAATTATGCAAATTAAAGTCAATATCTGGATATAGTTCTTTTTGTAACAATAGTATTTTGTCAAACACAAAATGAAAAACAAACATGACAAATCATCAAGAAAAATAAGATTCAAACACTGTTATATTTATTTCTGGAATCTCCGTCAAGCAATTAACTGCTGGAAAAGCACACACACACCACTGCACAACCACATAAACCACACGCTTAGGGATAAATTGTGCCAAAGAGGGTTGAAAACCGATTTAAGCAAGAATAACAACAATAAATGAAAATTACATGTGGTATTGAGATCTAAAAGCCTTAGCAGTTCTGCATGAAGCATCTGTAGCATGAAGAAACAAGAGTATTTACATATAGACGGTCTGCTTACATACAATGATCACATAAGTAAATTTCTACATTATGCTGCAAATGTCATGCAAGAAATACAACTGTCTGATTGATATGCAGCATGTTTGCCAGGATGGTGACAGCCAAAGTAAGTTCAAAGTCACAGGAAATGTTGTCATCAGCCTAGTGTAAAAATGTACAATTACTTGCTATTCTCTTTCTCTTTAAAGGTGACTACTACTATCTTTTCCCTAGGCTACTTGTTCACTGTAGCTTATTATCATTACAAAGTATTAAAATGGATTAGCTTTTCCATATTGTGTTCATATTGGGAAGGGCATGTTTTAGACAGCTCACTGACAAGGTTTTTGAAGAAAGCATTTATTGCTCCACTAAAAATTACCAGGCAGCTTGTTTTTGAGAATAAAAATTTCTAAATTGCATGCATCCAAATTTCCCTTTTGTGATTTCATTTAATATAAAGAAGCCAGAGCAAAGAAGTGAGCAGTATCTAATTAATATCTTCTAATGCCCAACTAATGTCAAGCATGACTCCAATTTATAACTGAATTGTATTTTTTTTTACATTGAAAAATTCAATTACATTTACTGACAGACTTTGAAATGCCACATTATTTATATTGGCAAACTTTGCAGGCTCACGGTATATTTATTAACATTCTTTCCACAGAATAAGGCATATATACAATACAGATCACTGCATTCTTCATTTTTTAATCTTTCAAGGTGATATGTATATCTACCAGAGCAGCAAGGGGCTGTTTCAGCCTAAGAGAGCCAAAAGACCAAATAGAGGCAGACATTAATGTGCCCTTCCTTTTAATTCTCCAGATAAAACAAGGTAACCTTGACATTTCACTATCCTTCCTGTCTCCTGCTTCCTTTTACTCATTCTTTCTCCAATGTGGTCCCCCTCAGCCCCTCCCCACTCCACCCCAGTTCCTACACCCATACAGTGCAACCACAGGGCCCTCCTGCACACATCAACAACTTTGAGCTGTGAAGAGGTTCAATTGCCACATTGGTGACTCAGTTGCAATGCACAAATCATTCACGAGGATAGCTTGAGGACATGACAATGACAGAGAGACATCTGTTGGGTAGATGGGAGGCAAAAAAGGGTTATTCACAGCTGGTGCATTAGTCCCGCTAGCCACTAGGCCACTGCAGTGTCCATGTCCTCCAGTTTCCTTCCCCTTCTTTCTGCCTGCTCCCTGTTGTCAGCTGCCAAAAGATATCTGTTCTCACCCTTTGCTGAATGAAAAGGTGCTAATGCATGACTTCAGGATATGTCAGAACATACAGTACTTACAAGTGTTTGGAGATGCAGCCAACCTGACCATAGGGAAAATAAATGAGTAACTAAAGAGTGATTTTCTTGAAAAGTAGAAGGGGAAAATGGTCAAGGGCTATTTGTTTTCTTTGACTGTACACTGGGGTTGAGGTGATGAGGATGAGACCTTCTTTAGTTTTACACCACCACTCCATTTATCTCTCCCTGCACAAGAAGTCCTTTATCTTTTGTAATTCTAAATAGTCTAAGAAAATACCTTTTCTTCCATGTGGTATGGGCTTATATTTCTAAAATATGGTATTGGCAAATATACCAATTAACATAAATATGAACAGCTCAAAATAATTACAGGATTCCTATAGGAATACATATTTACATTTCTTCTTTTTATATGCTAAAGAGGAAGAGAAAAATTAGAAATGAAAGACATTTTATTTCACCCATCTTAACCTTAATCAGATTACTCATTGCTAAATAATATTTAAAAGTTTATCTTTTATCAGCTAGCACCAATTATGTAAAATTAATTCACTCACTGGTAAGATAGGAATTCCTCTGAAAACTGCCAAAATCTGAACAACACCTTCAACATCAGAAATTGATATCCAAATCTCCCAATACCAAATCTGATAGTCCAGATGAGAGTTGGAGGTTTGTCAAAAGAAACTAAATACAGTGCTGGATCAGTGATATGAACAATGACTGTTATGCAACTAAGAAAACAATATTTCACACACACACACAAAAATCTCAGATCTAAAATGACAGCACAATTTAAAAGATGTAACGTAAGATTTTCACTGGGCAAAAATGCCTGCCAAATATAGTACCACAGAATGGACTTTCTTAGAAAGTCTGTATTTTTAGGCCTGAAAAACAATTCTGAAACACAATACCACGCCACTAAACCAGTTGTTACTAATTCTCGTAAGATTTTTGTGGCTTAAGTAATAGGAAATATAAAAAAACAAAACACTGAAAAGTTTACATAAGAAATCAAAATTAAGGCAAATGATTGAGATCTGATTACCCCCTTTTAGTTAGACGCTCATCTGTATACATAGAAATTTTCAAAGTGAAGTTTCTTCATAAATAATGTTTTCTTCCTAAAATTAAATGAATCTTCATGTATACATTTAATCTACTAGGTGAGAAGCTCAAATACAATTTAGTTTTCATGCATAGAATACCATATTTTAATTCTATTTTGAAAGTATACCAAGATCATCAAATTTATTCCATTTATTTTGCATTAATGCATTCTCTAAAGTGTATTTCTAAGTTTGGTATATTTTTTGTCTTTAAAAAGAAAAATCTAAAGTGGTTATTATAGCTATGATAAATCAGTAAACATACAATTGAGCTATGCAAAGAATTGAGCTGCTAAAAGGATTGATAAAACCAGTAAAATAACAATTTTATAGTGAAGAAATTACTGGCTATTATTTTTGTTCTTAGATATGCCTCAAAAGAGGGCCTCCCTGGTGGCACAATGGGTTAAAGCAACACACTATGAAGCATACCACAGCCACTGCAGCACAAGTTCGATCCCTGCCTCTGGCCAGGGAGGTACCCCACAAGGCACAGAAGACCTCTCCTGCCTCACCCGCTGCTCCCCTCAGCAGTGTAGTTCAGTCTGCCTGTTCTGTTCCCTACTCTGTTCTCTAGTGGATACTCTCACTGCCCACACCTCTAGCCTGTACCCTAGTGCTTGTATGCATAAATAAATAAATCTTTTAAAAAAAGAAAAGATGCCTCATAAATGCTTTCTCTACATGACAACAGCTTAGGCTAACAGATTGGATAATCTGATCTGCTAATCTACGAGATCACTTCATGAGAGAGAGGAAGAATAGATTCCCAAAAGTATACAAAGATCTGGCCACCACGGTCTCTGAATAAGCTAAATCGAAGAAGAAACTGAATACATGAGTTAAATTAAAAGGAAAGAAACCACTATGTGGGGAAAAGGATACCTATAAATATAAATGCTGAGAGGATGTCGACAAAAGATTAAAGATCTTAAACAACATTAAAGATGAAATGCGACTATGTTCACCCGCAGCCCTGCACTGAGGTCCATGAAAGTGCACTGGGTCCAGCTCCAGTTGTGATTCCTGACCTTGCTATGTGTCTTGTTCTTTCCAGGACAGCTCGTCTTGTACAAATATATGCTTCTTCCTCTCTACCTGTGTCATCAAGAACATTAGCTTTGAATGTTCTTCTACTTTTCCCTTACCTCTCTAGCATCCAACTATTCACTTTCTTTTCTAGGCAGGTTTTTATTCAGATCCTACAGCCTCCTTTATATATAACCAGTTCTGCTCTAAAACTTCCACTGTGTTCATTGGCAGGATAGGAGAAAATTTACCAGCGTGAGTCATTAAAGGAGAATTTGTTATTGTTGTTGCTAAATATGCTAACTTGTTTCCTCTTTCCTTCCTCTATCTTGTCCTCATGATCATCTTTATGAGAACTATTCATTCTCTTTGCTCATAGTCAACTTGTTTCCCTCTGTATATGCAACTTTCAAGGTAAATGAGCATTAAACTAATTAATTAGTATGTTTGATTTTCTATCTTTAGTGTCTTCCAAGGAAATATAACTAGTGTTGATATATAAAGAGGTAGATATATTAACCACCTTTATGTGTTGTTGAATCCTTTTATATTAATTATTCTTCTTCCTTATGTATTATTCATATGTGAAAACTGCTTGCATTAGCACATATTTCCCCAATAAAATTATAAATAATGAAGGCTAGAAATGCCGTATACCAAATGAAACCTAGTGCTACATTAACTTTCTTTGTTCAAGTTACTAGTTGCTAGTAATATTTATAATATTCTAGCTCTTTTTAAGATGTTCAAATATACATTAAAACATTCAAAATATTTTTGTAACAGTAAAAATGTGTCTTGTTCTTTCAAGTTTGATTGTAATTCTGAAAACAATCAATAGACTTCTACGAAATCTGTTCAGAATTTGTGGTTCTGACATGAGGCAATATTTTGCAAAGACTATCATAATAAAGCAAGTAAAATACATATAAGTGCCCTATAAACTTCACAGTTATAGAAATGTAAGAGTTACATCTCTTTTTCTAGAAATAAGATTATAAAAGCAGGGGCCTCCCTGGTGGCACAGTGGCTTATGCAACACACTATGAAGCAAACCGCAGCCACTGCAGCAAGAGTTCAATCCCTGCTGCCGGCCAGGGAGGGGACCCTCATGGTGCGGAAGACCTCTCCTGCTGTGCCCGCTGCTCCCCTCAGCAGTGTACTTCAGTTGATCTTCCTGTTCTGCTCCCTGCTCTCTGTGGTGAATCCTCTCACCCCCCACACCTCTGGCCTGTACCCCAGTGTTTGTATGCACAAATAAATAAATCTTAAAAAAAAAAAGATTATAAAAGCACAGACTGAGAAGGATCCTGTGGAAGCCTGATATATTAAAGACTTCTAAAAAAGTAACAGATAATTTCTTCAACGTTTTTCCTTTTTAGAGCAAAAGAATGAACAGCATTCTTAAATCCTGTAATTTGCTTGCCTTCTAGCATTTAAACTTGTAACATAATCTGTGCTTCTTCATAAATTCTGATTGACAGCTTAATGGAACAGTCTGGTTCTCTGCCTTGCTGGATGATAAGTGTAAACAGTGCAGTTATCAGACGATAATACCCTAACATTACTGGGTCTCCCCTTACTCTTTCACAGCAAAGAAATAAACTTGATATATTTACTTGCATGCATAAATGCTTGGCAGGAAACTCAATCTAGATGTTTGAAAATTCTTGTCTTTAACTTTGAGACTTTATTGAAGAGACACCTGATCACTACAGGGATTCATATTAAGTATCAGGTGTATAACGGGATTTCCCATGTTGTAAGACAAGAGAGAGAATTGCTACTCTAAACTATTTTACGCTTGGAATATATTTTTATTAAATCACAACAGTCCAGATTTCTCAGTGTGAGTTTTCCTGGGGTTGGATGAAATCTATTATCCTATTGTTCACAAAGAGAGATAAAAATAACTAAAAGAAAATGGTACCAGACTACTCTGACTGAGCCAGAGCCAGAGTCTACCCTCTCTGGAATTTTGGAAATTATTTCTTTTGGGGAAATACTTTACTTTTCATAAAAGTAAAACATATAATGGAGGATCAAACTTTGTCTTTCGTAGTATGTGTAGATGTGAAATATGCTTTATACCTAAACCTGTAAGATTGCAACCAATATTACTACAGTAAAAATTTTGTATATTACCTAAATACTAACTCTGTAACTTCCATGATCCTGAAATAAATAAGAGCCTTTTGCAAAATAAGATAGTAATTAAACACAACCATATTCAATAAAAGGGCAAATACATATTAATCTATTTCTTCAAAATTTCCATCATGCCATTCAGAACATAAAAGACACACAAAAAACCAGAAGATTATATTTATGAAACACGGGTGTGAAAATGTTGATAAGTATATTTCTAACTCAAAACAAAAAAAAAAAAGACCAACATCACTATTTTTAAAATGGGCAAATCTTTTTCAAAATACTATTCACAAAAACAATACTTTGATGACCTAATAAGCACATAAACGGTGTTCAGCTTTACATCTCATCAGAAATATATAATTAAAAGTACAGTAAAGCACTACCACACTTGAATTACTAAAATTGAAAAGATGCATAATACTAAATGTTGAGAAAGATACAGAAAGAACACTCACACATACATTGCTAGAATTTAAAGTTTTGTTTGATAGGTGTGGTGTGGTAACATATATTTGAAGATGTGTGAACCTATACCCCTGAATCACATACAGTGTTATAAAGCAAGATTACCTAATTAAAAATGATACAGTTCAAATAAAAGCTTATAGGAAGATATGTATTTCACTATTATTTGTATGGCTTATTACGGCAAGTAAATGGAAACAAACTCTTGTTAATGGAAATATGTCTGACATATAGTTTTGAGTAAGTAAAATATCAATGAAAATGATTCCCCAGGCTATTCATAAAAGAAAGAAAAGTTTGACAATATCTTATGAAGTTAACCATATACACACCTGTGTAATTTATCTATTCTGCTAGTAGGTATTTCCCAAGAAAAATAAAAACACATGTCTGCAAAAGACCTGTAAGAATATAATAGATATTTTTTAAATAAAATTGGAAACAACCAAAATGTCTATGAACTTAAAGATATATCTTTCTATACAATCAAATACTAAAAAGGAAAAATAAGTACAATTAATTATAAAAAATACTAAAAAGGAAAAAATACTAAAAAAGAAAAAGGAAAACATGGATGAATCTCAAAATCATTATTATAAAAACGAAGCTCTCCATAGTCTCTCTCAGATTAAGGGAATTCTAGTATGTCCTCAAGCTACACCTGGAACCTTTGTTTATACCTCGAATGCCACCATTTCCAGGTTATTTTCTTTATGCTGTTTTTCCTAGCTCTTCTCTCCTAATATCTGGCATCTTAATTTTAACACCAAATTTAAATGAAACAGTCAGCTTGTCCAGAGTTTCTCACATAGTTCCTTATCTCCCTCATTAATCTCCACAGCACCAGGCACTTTGGATAGGCAGACTCAGTTCCTGAAGACAGACACATAGCAAAGTTCATTGTGATAATTTGCATGGTTATATCCAGGATGGGCTACTCAAGATCAAGACTATTGGTTTTATTTCCATATTATCTGGCATTTCCTAAATCATCCAGTACATGTGTTTTCTTTTATCAGAAAGACTAATGTGAACCACACAATGGATACCAATTTTTTTCTTCAGTTATCCTAAAGACAGAGGAATTGGGAAAGACAAATTAGCACAAATTCTCTAATTATTTATCAGACTACCCTTAAATTACATGTGATTCTAAATTTACATGTGATTTAGGTCCCTGAAACTTTCTGGGAAATAAAACTTTAATTACTTTGGTTTTCTTTTAACTTGTCTTTCTTAATTACAATTTAAAAATGAGTTACCTCTTAAACTTTTATGATTACAGACAAGTTTAAATATTACTAAGCAAAAAAAAGTACAGATGAATGAATTTAATTTTAATACTGACAAATAGTTTATTAATTCTAAACTTTTATAATAACCCTGGTTTAATTTAATTTTTGAGGAATATAGTAAGACTGATTGAGGTGACTGATTCTAGTTTGTAGGTAGGGGGAAGGAATTAATTTACCTTTAGCTCAGAAGGCTGGTGATTCCTTCTAATACAGATTTACAAAGAAAAAGTATAAACAGGCTTATAAAAATATTTGATGTTTGAATGATTACTCAGTATATAAATTTCAGTAAAAAATCATATCTGAACACTCATTAATGTATGGACAGTGAACAGCTGGTTCTGAGAGCAGTGGACTTTGATAATTTTATTAATAGTTTCTATGCCAGGATAGACTGCACCTTTTCAGATTTAAAATATTGGGGTGGGGAAGTAGATTAACAAAAGATTATTCAATGGGACTCAATTAAGAATAATACTCTTCATAAATACAAACTCTAAATTTGAAAAATGAGCATCTTGAAAATATGACAGGTGAGATCAGCATTTTTTTTTCACATTTATTTATTTTTTTTTAAAGATTTATTTATTTATGCATACAAGCACAGGGGTACAGGTCAGAAGTGTGGGGGGTGAGAGGATTCACCACAGAGAGCGG